>JACBWW010000010.1:12972652-13256169 GCA_020086605.1 Lanius collurio
CTCCAGGAGAGCTGTGGAGCACAGTTGTGTCTTAAATCACCACTGAAAGATTTACTGGAGTGTACAGATGAGAGCCCTACCTGTTTTTCCTACATAGTGATATTTGAAGGTCTTTGTCCTCTGGCAGTTTCTGTTTGGGGACTGTTTTTCAATATAGACCCATATCCTGAAAGGAAGTTACATAGATCACTAGACTCAATCCATATGTACTCTGTTAAAGATGCAGTAGGACTCTCTAGACATGAGTGATGAATTAATCTTCTGCACCAGGAAGATACCCTCCATCACGTTCTTGCCTACTCTAATATATATTTAGTAAGCTAACTGATTTAGTGAATGTGAGGTTTTTTATAAGACTGTAAGGGCAGTTTGGGCCTTCTCAAAATATTTGTGGCTTATGCTGGGCAGTGTCACAAGATCTGTTTTCACAGAAGTGGGATTTGCTGTTTGCTTGTTTTTTTAAAGCTGCCCAAACTTTTCAAACAAGGAGAGGGATGGGCACATGCTCTCTCACTCTACAAACTCAGCCTGCTTTTAAATTTGTCAAGCAAAATAAGAAAGGACAGCTTCACACAGCACTTGCTTGTTTACTAGCAACACCAAGAAGGTGTTTGGAAATACCTGTCTCTTCCAAGTGTGTTTGTAGCTGTGTTTAACTGCAGCTGTTCTTCCTGCTGGGGTTGCAGACATGGAGTATCAACAGTGCTTCCAGCTCCTCTCAGGCTGAAATGTTACAACCTTAACTTAGCCTATAAGAGTGCCCTCTTGCTTTCCATTAAGTGAATTCAATATTTGTCATTAAATACAAATTTTGAAGTTATGCATTAAAAGTAACAGTGATTAGATACCAACATTCATATATTTTCCTCAGAATCAAAAGAGATTGAAAAAGGAGAGATACATTTTGATCTTTTCTCAGTGTACAGGGCTTGTGCAGGTCCTAGTGCTGGTCCCTGTGCTCTGGGTGTCTCACGCTGCACTTAACGTCTACAGCATTTTGTTACGTGTTTTGAGTGTGGAATGGAAATGAGGGAGTGTGGTCTAGAGTTTGGTGGGCTGCAGTTGTACTGTACTAGCCCAATGTTTTCTCTCAACACTGCAGTGCATTATTCTGATATTTTTTTTCCGTTTAGAAATATCTCCATTAGTAGAAAAGATTGTCCACGACATTCTCTGTAAAGGAAGAGACAGCAGAATCTGTCCCCTCCTCTCCTACTTTCCCATCCCAGTACAGTAACTCACAAGAGGAGGCTTGCCTGGAGCAGGTTGCCCCCTCAGGGAGGGGTTTCTACACTGAGGGAGAGAGTAGGTCATAAAGCTGCATGCATTAGATGGCACACCAACAAGTCATAGCCCTCTCCAGAGTCAGGGATCGCTGCTGCTTTCATATTGATGTATATTTTTCCTATGTATTCAGTTGTTGCATTGGCAGCTGGGTTGGCATAACTGATGCAAGAGGGAAGGAGGAAAGAGGGACAGCAAAATGACAATTTTATCCCTTCTTAATCTCTTTTTGCAGTTCTGGTCTGCCATCTGGTCAGTCTCTTTGAAAGCATAAAACCCCAGCACCCTGCCCTTTCTCTTCTCTTTGTTTCTTCAGTCTCCTACATCCTTCAGTTCTGTGTTAGGAACTCTCCAAGAATATTACACTCCTTTGAATGGTTTGTATTGGGAGGCTCCCATGTCAGGTCCATTAGATTATGTGACAGAACAACTTGTTTTCCTTTGATCATGTTTAGTTTTACGGTTCCAGATGATTCCATTAGCCTAATATTTTATTGGTCTTTAAGCTTCTCTCTAATTAATGCTAATTTGCTTGGCAATACTTCTGAAGTAAAATCAGAGCTTGCATGTGGGTTTTTCGAGCTCCTCAACAGATCTTAACTCTTACATTTTCAATCACTTTGGTATTAATTTCTCAAAGGAAACAGTGGAATGATAGGCCTTAGCTGTGCTACGTTGTGAGTAGTAGAGCTCAATTTAGAAAAGCAGAGAAGCTTTAGATTTACTTCAGAAAGGTTAGAAGAACCACAGGACATTTACAAATGTCTATTTTTGTTTTAAGAACCTCTTACTGAATGACTTTGCATTAGCTCTCTAGCCCTTACCAGCACTTTAGAGTGAATGGAAAATTTTGTGTCATAAAGGGCTTTTAAAACTGTCACTTCTCACTTCTCTTGGATGATGAGAGTTGGACTAATCTGATTACATGTGAAGATATGGTATGTAAATACAGCTGAAGTACCCACATCTGAGCCAGGCACTCTAAGTTCCCTTTATATTAAGGGATATATATCAATTTCTAAATTTACTCTAAAGGAGGTGTCCACATTTGTTGAGGTGAATCACCTGCTGGAAGTTCTTTTTTGTTTTTCTACTGAATATATTAAAAACTGAGAATGTCACTCCAGATGTAGACAATGTCAGAGGGATAAGTATCTGAGCAGAAGGGAAGTTGAACACCTTCCAGAGTGACAACTAACTTGCTCCTGGACTGCTTTTCAGTGTAGCATTTTTAATATCTTCACTGTTAATTATGTAAATTTGTCTCTTCTGATCTTAACTACCTTTCTCATATTTAGAACATATTTTCTGTACATTTTTCTTCTTAAGTTAATGCTGAGGTAGGAATTCTGTGCCACTCACACTTCAGTCTCAAAGCTTTTGCAAGTGCTGACTGTTACGGCTTGTTCTGCAACTGTCAATTGTCTTTGCCCTTGCCTCTGTGATAAAGTTGTTCAACAGCCAGGGTTCCACTGGAAGTGGTAACCAGGATCTTACTGTGTTCCTGGACAGCCATGCCTGTCCCAGAGAAGTCAGACCAAGTCATGGGTGAGTCTCAGTTCCATCCAAAACCTAGCCGTAGAGATTGTAGTTGACTGTAAGCAAGGAGAATGTCAAAATGTCAGGTACTGGACTATGATTTTTTTTCTGTGAAGAGACAGGCTTCTCTTCTTCACAGTTTAGATTTTGCACTGCTGGAAGCTTAACTTTGAACAAATGGTGAGATCAAGTTTGGAGTGGCCCAACACAGTAGCACATTGCATGATTGAGATGAATAATGTAATTTCACAGTAAGTTGAATACCTCTTAATATTTAACAGCCCAATATGAACAAGGAGCCCAGCAAGACTGAAAACTCTTGTGCAATCTAATAAGAGGCAGAAATTTTCAGGGGAGAAAAGTTTGGTATTTTGCCTGACCCCTTAAAATGTCATCCTCTTGACTCTGTCGTCACCTATGTCTTGTTTGTGTTTCTTTTCTGAACATTACCTGTGTAGGTCTGTTTCAAATATAGAGATGTCTTTGAAGTGGCATCCTTTGTCTCAGCAATGGAGCTACAGCACTGAAATCGTCATCGCCTAACTGTTGGAAAACTGCTTGCCCCTCCAGTTATTCAGGGCTGCAGCAGTATTAAAAAGAGCAGACAGAAACTAGTGTGGACATTGCATTGATCAACACAGGGTATCTGTGAGTGAGGACAGCTGCAGCTCCCTGTTTCATCAGCCATGTGAATCTACTTTGAGGAGAACGATGTGAGCTATCACTGTGTTAAACCTGCTTTTTCAGTGGGATAAAGTTGATCCTGGCCCAGTCTAGCAGCTGTGAAGAGGCAGATTCATTTTAGCATTGAAGCCTGGCATAAATTGCTGGTCACCATGTCTGAGCTATTGTCCAGAACACCTCTCAAACATCAAGCTTTCCTTTGCCCCCCATTTTGGTTACAAATAATGTATTTAATTTGTTGCTTGTAATTTCACTGTTTTTAATTAAATGTTCTGGATTCCCTCAGTGATAGTAAAGCTCAAAATGCATGTGCTTTGCTTATGGCTTAGTCATAATCATCTTCCTCATAAGCAGAGATCTGTCACTGTCTCCTGATGTAGTTTTGTCTGGAGACTTCGATCCATATCCTTCCTGCATGTTCCTTTTTCTGATCTGGTGACTTGTATCCAAGTATGATGTGAATGAGCCTACTTTCCTGAGTGAAGGCTACCGTGAAAACGTGCTGTTGTCATGTGTTCGCATCTGTAATTTAGTGTCCTGTAATTGTGTGTGGAACAGGGTGTGTTTCCATGGCCCAAGTCCACATAAACATATTAACACAAAGCTTTCTGCAGGAAAGCTTGCTTTGCCTCAAATAAAATACTGATGTTTGCCTTTCCCAGCATTACTTATAAATACAAATTCCTTAATAACCACACGTGATGCTTCAGTGCCTGTAGTAGCAGTCAGAACTCAAAACTTGTTTTTGGTCTTGAGTTGTGTATGTGGGCAGGTTAAGAGCAAACTGGTGTTCAGGGATTGTCATAATTGTAGTTGGTGTTGAACATAATGTTTCTTTGAGGTTGTTAACTCTCTTGCATGTTGTAGAGCTATGGTATAATTATTTTTATGTTAGTCCTAGCATTTTCCTATTGCTGAATGAAAACAGAGTGAAGATGCCCTTTGAACATACTCCTCTTGGTTTGCATTTAAACTGATACTACCACTGAAGAAAGCAATCCAATCCTATAGTGACTCTTCTCAGTATTGGCACAAGAACTCAGCAAGGAGGATCAGGAAACTGATGTGGAAATTAAAATAACAGAACAAAACAAACCTCCTTTTTTGCTGTGTTACCATTCTCCAGAAGGGAAAATCTTACTTATCAGTAAGAAACCCAGTCAGGCTCAAATGTTGTATTGCTC
The DNA here is from genome assembly GCA_020086605.1 of Lanius collurio. Taxonomy (NCBI): domain Eukaryota; kingdom Metazoa; phylum Chordata; class Aves; order Passeriformes; family Laniidae; genus Lanius; species Lanius collurio. The sequence goes on from JACBWW010000010.1 coordinate 12,977,344, forward strand.
TTGTATTGGCACATCAGAGTGTCTTGAGGATAGGATGAATTGATGGCGTGCCAGGGCAGCTGTCTTTGGAGGAGTGGAGTGACCACCTGAAGACATGCCAGATGGTCACCTAAGTACAGTTTCACATGGTATAAGTTGAAGAGGAGTCTCGTGCTACTTCTCTCTGCATCAGTCCTGCAAAGTTTTTAAATCTGGGTTAGCCTTAACTAACAGTGGTCGTGAGAAACTCTGAAACAATGTTGGAAACAAGGAGCATAATAAGAGCCAAGCTGCATGCCCAGCAGACTGAGAGCCAGTGACCGCAGTCCTTCATTGCTGCCTGTTCTTTTCACTTCTAATTGTCACTGGATTAATTTTTATATCACTGATTTCTTCTAAGGAGAAAGACAGAAGTAGTAGTTTCTGAAGAAAATGGGTCCAGGGGAAGAGTGAAGTAGTCATTTTGATTAAGGTGCAGACCAGCCCTGGGGTCACAGGTTCAGCACTTCATTTTTTTTACGTCTATTTCAAGACTTCCAAGCTTCTCTGATGAGCAGTGCTGCATTATCTTTATGGTCCTGCACAATTTATCAGAAAGACATGACATGTTATGTCAGAAAACTAGTTATGTTTCTATGGAATGGTTCTTGGGCTTGTTTATTTTCATATCTTGTTTAAAAAAAACCCCAAACTCAGACAAAGAAAAAACTGAACAAACAAAAGCGATGTTTCTGTGTTTTCCTCAACCATTTTTCCTAGTACCCTTGCACAAACAGTCTGTCCCATCATACTATTCTGGACAGATCTTTGAGGACTGAACTTGTTGGGAGTGCTCAGGCCCCTTCCCCTTCCTGCAATTATATCTTCCTGAAACGCATCCTGTGCAAGGGTGAGGATCAGCTGCCGGCAGTGCTGAGACAAGGCAGTGGAAATTGACACCGTGTCTGCTGGAAGCAGAGCTGTCCTTGAAGGGTATGTCTGTAAACCCTTTGGTCTTAAAGTATACTGAGTACTTTTAAAAATGAGCCAACTTAAGAAAGAACAAAAATACAGCTAATCATGTCTTCATACAGCTCTAGGGTGTTAACCACAAATGCAAAGTTCTGGTTTTCCCTGTCGTTAGGCTTTATCTGGAGAAAGCATTCAGTGGGGACACAGATGTTGTTTGCTTTTCATGGGTTAGTGATTTAGAAACGTCATGCTTGATCTACCAGGATGGGACTGATAACACCAAGCTTGAAAACGGGTGTTGAGAGCTCTGGTCCTTTTGTCTTGTCTTTGCAACTATTTCACAGTGGTGTTACAGTGTCTAATACCAGCTCTCTGTAACTTTTCCTGGGGCTGTATGGAGTTCCATCCTCATTTGCAGTCATGACCTTTTACCACGGGTGTCTTCCAGTGTAGCTATGAAGCTGCTGACAGAGCTGGGGAGGTGGTTGCAAGGCTTGTGAGCACAAATGCCAGGGCTTTCATGACAACCGAAAAAACACGAGGGAGCTTTCAGCCATATGAAATGGGAATGACCTTGTATGCACAGACATTAGGATATAACACTCAAGTCCAAAAATTTAAATTTCCTAAAATTAAATATCCTTAGGTAATACTTTTTTAGAAAAATCTTATCTAGCTTGATTCCATCTGTCTTGAAGGAAAAGGAAGGAGATGCAGGAAGAAATGTGGTGCGGGGTTCTTTTTTCATGTTTTCATGTAAAGTTATAGGAACAAGCTGGCTGCTGCAGTGAAATCCATCCTGTGAATGTGAGGAGACTTCTTATCCCTTTTTTCTGCTTGTATGGCTGGCTTCACTGAGACTGCAGAAATCAGTGTGGAGTACAAGAGAAAAATTAGAAATGGGTTTTGACTAATATTGATCTGAATCTAGTTTTGAGTTGGTAATTCTGGTGCACAAGATTATTTGTCCTATCACTGTCAGTCAAGATCATCTTAAACAGTGATGAGAAAGTGTCACACAAAAATTCTTAGAAATGTTGGTTAATTTTTGTTTGGTTTGGAAATGACAAATTCTAGGAAGTAGTACTAGAGAGCAGTGAGTGCAATACTTTTTCCCCTGTTACAGTTGCTCAGATATGCTGTCCCTCTCCTAGGGAGCAAGTCATACAATGCATTTTTTTGGCTTGGCAAGCTTCTTGCACGAGCTCAGCATTGCCATTACACTGCTAGCACAGCATAGTCATACTTCAAATGTACTAACTGCAGAGGCTATACATGACTACTGACTTTTTTGAGTGCTACAATATTCAGTATTCAGCTTGAGGCCTTTTATTAAAGGGACCACATTGTCAGTGCCAAGTGCTTTAAAAATTCTGTGCCTATTTAATGTAGCTCATTTGGGCATAACTAATCACTGCTAGGGCTTAAAATCTTTGGTGTATAGTGCATCTGGGAGCAGGTAGCTATAAGACAGCGGAATCTCCTTTCTTTTCCTTCTTCAGTAAAAGCTCTTTCTTAATATAAAGGTCCAGTTGCTGCTTTTTCTTGTACAGTGTGCAAAGCACAGTGGTATGTGGGCAGCAAACTAATGCAAAGTGTTTTCCTGTCTAGTGTTTCATTGGTCTTTCTGCCCGAGGCTTTGCAACCTTGGTCGTTTTTAGTTAAAATCTTTAAACAATGGATTATCTGTTTTCAAAGGCTTTAGAGGATTTGAAATAGCAGTCACCCTTAGGCATTTGGCTCAAGATTACAGCAATAAATACATTCATCAGTGCCCCCTGGCCCTCCCAAGAGCCAGGCAGTCATAAGATTACCTCTACCATATTCTTCTGCTTCTAACTCCAGTGAAGTGTGTCAACCTGTTAAGAGTTTGAGGTAAGCCCTGTTCTTCCTGAGCATTAGCACTCAGATGGTTTGTAAGAAAAGGGAGGGTTCTGTGTGTGGTGAGGTGGAGAGCACCTGCAGTAGGTTTTTGGAAAGCCAGCTTTGCTTTTTTCCCCAAAAGATCCATCAGTTTGAAAATTTCATATGGTTTTAAAATTTTGACATTGGAATGTAATTTTAATCAATATTGACATTTCTGGTCTTTGTGTGCTAGCTGCTATTCTTCTGAATGATGTTTCTGGGACTGGAAGGCCCCGTGCCAGAGAATACATACCAGTTGCCACCCAGTTGTGATATCTGACGTGGCAATTTCTGTAAGAGTGCTTCCTGATTGCACTGTTTAAAGAGTCAAGTGTAATGTTTTTCTTTTGTTACTATGAAATCTAAAGTAGTTTACAGATATTGGATGTTCTGCTGTGTTGCTTTGGAGAAAGATGCCAGCTGTCAGAAGGAGACCCAAAAGTCAGTTCAAGTAAAAAGCTATGTTTTCTAAAGCATTTTATTTCTGGGTGGAAGAGCTGTTTGTTTTGTGACTTTACATGGGCTGTGCTTTGCACAGTGGGGCTTACTTCTTCTAAAGAGAAGCTGTATCTTAGGAAAATTCATTGCATAGAGAGATCTGTGATGTCTGTATATCTGTGAAGATTTCGCTCTTAACAGCTTCTATTGATTTTCACCAAGTGCTATTTCCCAGCCTTCTGAGCTGTTGTTATCACACCACATCATGTTGCTCATCACAATTAAATAACTTCTGCTGGTTGGCCACTGACATTATCAAAAGACTCTCCCAACACAGGTATGCAAATTGGAAAAATAAAATTGGATTCTCTTTGACTTTTCTACTTTGCTTTGTTTTTTCTTTTCAGCAGGTAAGTAATGATAAACATTTATTGAACTACACTGTGTACTTTCAAAGTTTATAACACACATTACCTTTGCCTTGGGAAACTTCCAGCTTACTTTTGACAGTATTTAAAGTATTTGTAAACAGAGCGAGTCAGCTTCAGCACTTTGTCACATAAATTTTTATCAAAAGATGGTGGAAGCATGGAGTCCTTTTGAGGGGCTAGTACACACAATATTTGCAGCACTTCTTTACTGTAGTTTTAGTCTTTACCACCGTTGCTTAATTCCCTTTCCAGAGAAAAAGTAGTCTTCTTTTTTTTTTTTTTTTTTTTTCTTCTTTTAGTAGGTGGATAAGAATTGGTAACTTAACTGAGCAGTGCAGCAGATTTGTCCTTGCCATAGAGAATTTTGGTATGGAGGCTGGGGTCATTTTTAATACAGATAGTGAACATAAACTATAGGGAACATGAATATCTGTTACTATGATTTTGACTATCAAAAAGAATAGAAGTATATATACAAAATATATGTAATATGTGGTTACTGATATTGGCATTACACCTGGAATGCTCTTTTTGTGCTCCCATGAGAATTAACTGAGAGATGCAATGTCAAGGGAATAGTTGTATCTTTAGCATGCTTAATACTTTGTAAGGCTGGTTAGAAACGCTGAAGATGCCAGCACCACGAGGCATGTGTGAGCCTGAGCCTGGTGTCTCCCCTGGATTGCTGATCCATGCCTGTTGGATATGGTCAGCCCTGGAGCTGTACCAGAACTGAGAAGCTGTCCTGTAGCCTGAACTCTGCAGTTTCTGCATAGAGGGGAGAGGAGGGAGCTCCTGTGCTGGGACATCCCAGTGTCATGGACTGGAGCAGGCCAGCGTACAGACTGATGGTTAAAGGAGACGGTGCTGAAGGTTCTAGGCTGTGGGAGCTATGACTGTTGAAAAAAGATTGCAGTGCCACAAAATACACTGAGTTGGAAGGGACGCACAAGCATCATCATGTCCAACTCCTAAGTGAAATGGCCCACAGAGGGATCACAACCTTGTTCTTAGCCCCATGCTCCAGCCAACTGAGATAATCTCAGTCTGATTTCAGGAAGTGAGGTTCATAGAAATGGTAGGTGTGCTGAGGTGCTATTAGGTTTCTGGGTGCTAATGAAATGGAAAATACTGCATCAGGTGGGTGCTGCATCTGTCAGCTTGTGTTATCAAAAGAGAAACGTTAGGCAGGGAATTGACAGATGACCAGTGAGGACGGGCAAGTGTGGCATGAGGAGCATGAGAAGGTTAGGTGGGAAGGATGGGTTTTGGAGGAGAAAGGAGGATGAAATAGCTAAGCTACAGAAAGCAGAAGTAGATACAGAGCTTTGTAGCATCTTCCTGTGCCTTGAATGGAGTCTAGGTCTTTGAATCTGAAGACCTGACTGTCAGAAAATACCTAAAACCTTTTGGAAATGCTGTTTCAGTTCTGTAGTTCTTTCACCCTGAGAAAAACCACCGATAGTTGCTATAACTTACAGCTAGCTCAAGATGCCCTTGTGGCTTATCAGATGTTTGCTCAGCCCGTGTGGTACGAATGGGATGCTTGTGTAGTGGACTTTGTCATTTAAGATTTTGCTTTAACATTGCAACTATAGACACAATTGGAGAAGAGACATACATGGAGGCGTGTGTATGGATGTACACCACCACATTCAGAAGACTGTGAGGACAAACACTCATAACATAGAACATATCAGAATTAATTTTCTTTGAGGAACTTTGATACGTCCCTCTTAAATAAAACAAGTTCTAACATGCACAAATCATAAAAATACAGGGGAAAAATTTAATTTTTCAGAACTTGTTGTTTTAATTCTACCATCTATACATGCTTTATTGTAATTACTGTAAGGAGGAGAGCATGCTACAGATTGAGGGTTACTTTCTATCTCCTGCAATTGACTGACCTTTTGGAAACCACCAGTGTGAGTAAGCATTGTTTATGTATTACTTCTTGCTGGTGTTTCAGAGTGGTATGTGCAGTTTTCAGCTTTAAAATACTCTATCTTGGGAGCTGAGCTTGATCAGACTTTTTTCCCTGTCTTTGGGAAATAATTGGAATTATAGTTGGAAAAAAAAGTTGCACCTTGAATTACTTCCTGTGTTTTGTCCTTTAGTCTTCTCTTCTGTGACAGCAGCATCAGTGTTTTGGCCTAAATGGTAGTGAGGCTTTGCTAGAGTCTAGGGAGAAGAATAAAGTGAGCACTTTTAGGGAAAAAGGAAGTAGAGAGGTTGAGGGTGGGCGATTCTGTGAAGTGCTTAATTTAGAGCTATGAGTCAGCAATTTCCTTTTGCAGTCATCTTGTCCAGATGGGGTATTTTCTTCTACCTTATCAAGCCAGCCTCTTTTTCTATCTTGATTCTTTAGGAAAAAAAGCCTGCAAGAATAGCATGTGGTGGCACAGATGGTTTTTTTAGGTCATGGAACTCAGAGCAAGGTGACAGGCAAGAATTCACTGTGGGAGAGCAGATCCCACAGATGGAAGAATAAGTGAGGGTTGGATCCCTCTCCTTATTCGTCTCCATTTCCTAACAGCCCAAAAATTTGAGCACCTTGCATTTGTGTTGCCTGTGAAGAAGTGTGCAACTCTAAAATATGTTCTAACATAATAACTAATATGCAAAGTCAGTAGACAAAACAAGTTGTTGTGAGTAAATGAGAGGAAATCATTTTAGACTCCAGACTGAAGTAACAGAGAGGTATGGTTTCATCCCAGTGTCATGTTATCAGAGAGTAATTTCATTAGTTACACTTTTTAAAGTTTCCTTTAGAGGGGAAAAGACTACACTTAATTACTGTTTTCTAATTAAAGAATTCAGTGTTATTTTCTGGGAGAATTGCTTCATTTGTAATTAAGGTGTGTAGGTATTTAAATCTGGGGGCTCTTAGTGGAGTTGCTGTGTTTTCTGTAGACCTGAATATCTTTTGTTACATTAGTCCTATTTGTTTTGCAGTTGATCATGTAGCTGAGCAGTCCTGTGGTCTGGTACTTCATTCTTAAGCAGTTCTGAACAAAAATATCTGTGTGGTCAGTGGTTCTAGGTACTGTAACTAAAGCAGACCCATTTTTCCATATTACCTAGTTAAAATCCAAGTCTTCACATTGAATAGACTAAAGAAGTCAGCAGTAAGTTGATCGCTATGTTAAAACAAAAAAATGCTTCACCTCTGTGCTGTTACAAGGCCGACTTGTTGTAACACTGCTGCTGACAACCTGCATGCACATTTTGCTGCGTGTGCCTCTTTGATAACTTTGTTGAAATTCTTTATTTGGAGAAGTCAGCATATAGATTGAACAAGAAGTATAGGATGCAGCAAACACTGGTATTAACTCCCTGCTGACCCGTGGCTGCTGTGGGCTTCATTTCTGAGGGCTCTGCAGGGCTGGTTGTAAGCCACCTGCCCTTAGGGCTGGAAAGAGGGCTGGTGGTGGAGGGGGCATTAGATCTCCCAGAGCAGAAAGTTGGGCCAGGAGACAGTGGCAGACTTTGCTGATGGATTTAAAAAAACAAGCAGCAAGTCAGTCACCTTCTTCTACCTCTTCAGCAGCACTCAAAAGGAGTGGTGCCAACATTTTTCTATATTAAAGGACAAACTTACTGTGCAACGTGTTGAGGATTGGAAGAGAAACTTAGGCAAAAGAGGGAAAATAAATGCAGAAAAGTCCTTTCTAAAATGTTTTTAAAAGACGATCTTGATTTGTGATTGACCTTTTCATTTTGCACCCAATGTTGAATTCAGTTGTTTTGAAGCTCTAGGTAGTTTGTCTGTGCTAGAAGTAATTATTTGTGATCAAATGAAAAACGACATTTGCTTAAGGACTTCTGTGAAGTGCTCTTACCTTTTATTTCATCTAAATAACATACATTGATGGAAGGTGTCTGTGGTATCTACTATAACCCTGCTCCTCGACTCTTTTATTTGCAAGGAAGTATTTTTTTATTTATTTGTCAGTTCTATTTCAGGGAAAGGTGAACACAGGTGAATTCAACAGAGCAAAGGTTACTCTGAAAATGGTTAAACTGAGTTTCCCATGATGGAGAGAGAGAAACAGGAGAGCAGTAGCTTTATCTGCACAACAGGTCTTAGTCCTTTCAGTGTGTGTGGGTAGATGGCCTAATGTTGTTTGCTTTTTCACAAGATTGTTAAAATGCTGGTTCCCCAAGTCTCTGAATTGCATCACAGATCACTGGAAGTGTGTGTGCAGTGCAAGGAGTAGCAGCAGATGTAGTGTCTGTGTCTGCTGCATCAGAGCAGGAATAGAGTCGGGCAAGTGGGACCATCTTCATTTAGAGTCTGTGTTGACAAGGAGATCAGTGAATATGTATCATATTTAACGTCATAGCATTAGGTAAACATGCCAAAAGTCTTGAAAAATGCTGTTTCACTGACATTTTGTTGTACGAACACTTTGAATGTCTCTGGCTCATCCAGACTGAATGCTCTTTGTCATAACCTGTCTCTGAAGTGCCAAAAGACCTTTTTTTTGTACATCTGAAAAGCACAATGTCATCTCTACTTGGTTATTGCCAGCATCAAATTACTTGAAACCATTGCATGAGCTTTCGTCATTTCAGAATTAGTGTTGATCTCATCATTAGGCCTATCAGAGACATGCTTTAACATTTTAAAAACTGTTGAATCATCTGGAGTTGTTCTTCTAATAAATGGAGAGATTATTTGACCCAAGTAGAACCCTGATGGCTAACATCAGGGAGATAATATTAGATCTCTCTAGCAGTACTTAGATATCCATCCATGTTTTCCAACTGTCAATACAAGAAAAGCTGAAATCAGGTAAGAGTACATCTCAAAATGGATAGCAAGATATTTAATCTATTTCAGGGACACCATTAATTGCCGGAGATTAATTAATGGCTGTATGAGGCTTTTTAACAGGGGAGAGTGTCACACAGTTCCTATCCAGGTTTTCAGTGATGGAGAGGAAGCCAGCCAGCACACTGTTGAGGTTTTGCTTTTGCTGCTCTAAGCAGTTCTGGCCAGTTCAGGACAGAAGATCCAGTTCATTACAGTGAAAAGTATAAGGAAATGCTTTACTCAGATGCTTAAATAGTTTGTGGTGGATGAAGAGATCAAATTACTGTATTGTAATCTCAAGTGGTTGTTCATTGTACTTCTTTCTGTCAATCAGTTGAGTAATCTCAGTAATCTTTATTTATTGTTTGTCTGGTTTTTATATGTGCTACCTCAGATTTCTGTAAAACAGCATTATGAGGACACCAGGTGCTTCAAACTTCACATTCTGCAGGTAGGAATCACATAAAAAGGCAAGTTCAAAAAACAGTACTCCAGTGAATGGCTGATTCATACAGCTGTTCAACCATCAAGGGAGGTGTGAATCTTTCTGGTGTACCACAGTTATGCTGACATGCTCAGATAACTTTGTATTTATCATCATTCCTCATGGTAATGGTATTGCTGGTCCTGTTGTTCCTAGGCCCGGGTGTTGAGCTGTGAGGAAGGTGCTCTGAGCTCTGCCCTTCGAGCCTTAGTGCTGGGGCACATAAAGGGTAATCCTGCTGTTAAGAAACAATCTCAGGAAGAGAATGTGCAGTGCATGTATTGTCGGTACCTTTCATACTGATTGCAGCATCTTTAGAAATTACTGTGATTGCAGAGTCATTGCTATTTGTGAAGTTGTTCCTTTGTAAAAAAGATCTTGTAAAAAGGATATTGACGATTTGTTTGAAGTAGCGGTTTAGTTAGAGATACCTTGCTGTCATCAGAAAGGAAACTGTCAAGGATAAAAGGAGAGTAACAAATTCAGTTCTGGCCAAAGGTAATATATTTCACTCAGTACATGAATCAGTGTGTGGAACGTATTGCTACAGTACATCATTGAGGGTAAAAATATGCAGGGTCAAAAATAATCTGATATTTATATGTCAGTTCTATAGACAAATCCTGCAAATGAAAACAAACTTTTTAAGGTCTTCTAGACAGCTTCTTTGAGCTCAAGGTATCCATAAGTGTAAACAATAGTAAGATGAGCTATTTTTCCTTATTCCTATTCTGCAAGTTTGTCTTCAGGACTTTCTTCTGCTAGTCTTTGAAATACCTGGAACTGGACAGTAGAGATGGTAGGAACTGATGTGAATGAGTTCTAGGCCAAATTAAGAAGGAGTTTCTTATGTCTTGTATAATTTTGAAGTATTTTAAATAACTATTATTCTTGTCAGATGACAAAGCAATTACAAACAAATATTCCATTAAAAACAATGTGTTAAATTCAGATTATTACACTAGTGATAAAATATTTAGTAGAAATGTATTCTGCATTGCAGATAAACACTAAAAATCAGAGTTTTGACAGGACTGAGGAGAAATGTCATTCAGGGGGGTTTTTGTCCCCCCCCCCCTTTTTTTTTGTGGTATGCTTAAGAACTGTAACAGAGAGTAGACCTAGTTGTTACTTGGCTGGATCAGGCAATGGCACACCTTCAACTTGTTCTCAAATCATGTTCAATTTAAATGAAGTCCAGTGTTAGCTCATTTTGGACAGAAGTCTATGTGCTGTGGGGTTTGGCTAAACCTTTGTCCTTGTTGAGAAACTGAGGAGAGGTTGCAGGCCTGTGCTGCTGCTCAACCCTTGCTCCACAGGAGTGTGACTCGTAAGTGGGCAGTTTCTGTGCTGGTCACAAACACAGCAGTATTTACAAAACAGTTGCTACCTCTCCTAGATGATTAGGTTTCTCTTTGGGGTTTTTTTGGGCAAAAAGGTAATATTTAGATCCTTATTGGTTCTATTAGTCACAGTTCTTAAAAAATTCACTTGCTTCATGTATTTGGAAACTGTAGTTTATGAACAGAAGGTCATATCTGTATCTGAAGGTCAAATTACTGATACTGTTTTAGGGAGTTATTGTTTGCTGTCCATTCAGTCATCAAGTGCCAGCAAATTAATGATAGCAGTGTATCGCTGTTAAAGCATGTTATCTTTTGCCTGTATTAAAACAGGAAGACTTGTCAGCAAAAGAAGATATTAAAAAGAAACTGTTTAAACAATACGGGCATTATAATTTTGGACATCTTTTTCCACTTGTGTGTCTGGGTTATGCTTTTTCACCTGTACGCCGGAGTTTCTTGGCCTGAGTTCTGTGCCCTTTTTTGTTGTGGTGTCAGATACTGGCCTCTCAGACAGGCATGCCTGACCTGATGTGATATCACAGCTCATAAATAGGCTTTGAAAATGAGTGTGTCCTCCCAGTTAGGGCTGAGCTCTGTGTGTTGGAATTGCAGTGGTGGACCGGGAATGGTATGGTAAGGGATGCTGCTGCCAGGACCTGAGGTGCTTGGGAGGGGTTCATGGTCTCAGGCTTAGAATAGTAGAGGGGAGGGAATGGGAAAGAATAAAATGTGATGAGTGTATTTTAACTGATGTTTTCTGGTTTTTAGTTTTCCTCATTTACAAGTTCACTCAGTGTGTGTTGATTAGTTTAGATTATTTGCTACCTCCTTGAGTTGTATTATTTCAAACTCCCAGTGGTTTGACATGTTAAAAGATTTTTGCATACAGGCTGCTGGAAGTACACAGTGCAAACAGGGAAGAGAGAAGCCTTTTCATAAAAGGGTCCAAACAGAATACATTTAGATGCCAAAGGCACCTTTGTGTAACAGCTGTTACTTAAGGATAACATTTTTTATTATAATCCACTGGAGAGAAACTAATGCTATTCAAAAGTTACTGTTTTGTATAGATATGTGGTATTTTTATATCTGTCCTCTTTTAGCATATGGTCATTGTGCACAGTGCTTTATTGCCATCTATGTCTTCTTGTCCCACCAATTCCCTTCATATCCTGTTACTCATTCTCAATGCTGAAGTCAAAATATATGCTGCAAAAACTAGGGATTCTCTTTTTTTGTATCTTGGAGAATAAATTTGTGGTTGGAATTGTTTTCATCCAAGCTGAAATTCTTTCTGCTTTCCTGCAATTTCTTGGATACTACAATTGAAAGGATATTGGCCATGTATTAGTGCATATGTGGCTGAAAAGAATATGTGGAAGTCAAAAGCTGGTATTTTCTTTCCTTCTGTTTTTTAAGACAGAAACTAAATATAGTGAATGTTAAACAGATGGCCATGTTGTCACATAATAAATATTTGAAGAAAATTAAATTATGTCCTGCCTGTTTGCTGACGACAGTTCCAGCCCCCATAGTAACAGCAATAATAACAATAGGAGGATTTACAGTGTATTTATTTTTTAATTCTCAAAGTGAGCTACCTAGCAAGGTCATTTAAGGAGATATTTTTTTAATGCAGGAAAGATAACTGATGTATGTGAGGTCATGCAGCATGTCAGTCTCTTGAAAGAGCGTTCAGGGTCCCCTTGACCATCCAGACAGTATGTTTCCATTTTAAACCATGCTGACTTGCACATACTTACTTGAGTGCTTCCTACAGAACTCTGGGGTTTGATGTGGGTTTTTTTTTCCTTAATTCCAACCTAATGGTTCATAAATGTTAAGTTGCCAAGAGGAGATAATAAAACAAGACTTGCATTCCTGTCCAGTATACTTGAGCAAAAAAACCCTGCAATGCAGGTTCTCCTGAGAGTTTTGTTGTGAAGAGATGGTGGTGGATGCCAGAGAAATGATGAAGACTTAGCTGAAATGAGGGATTTTATTTATACAGCTGAGTTTCATCTTGTGATATTAATAGCACATTTCTTTTGGATAGAGGGGATGGATACTGTAGTTAGCAGAAGTCAGTGTGCTACTCTCTGCCATGAGCCAGAAAATCCCATTGCCTTTAACTGTTTGCATTCATTACCTATCTTTACTGGGAGGAGTCTTCTGTAAATCATTCTGATGTTGCAAATTTGAAAGCTCTGCAGGAGATACAGGTTGAGGACAAGAACTGCAGTAGTTCACTTAAAGACAGAGAAAGCTGGACAGCAGATCAGGTTCATCACAGCAATAAAGTTCATTTGGCCTATGGTCCTTCCCCCTTTTCTCAGGATTCTGCAGATGTGCTGGAGGGCAGGTTGAGGAGTTTATGAGTTGTCTCAATTACCCATTTCCTGCTAACTTTCACTGATACTTTTCCATCCTCTGCAAGTAATTATATCCCATTGTAGAAGTGGACCTGGGCCTTATCACATGATAATTTGCATGATGGGAATAGTTTGCTGCTGTATTGCAACAGAGCATAACATCTGGGGGGTGAGTGGGATTGTTTTTGGATTTGTGGGGGGTTTTTTTCCAATTGGTAGGGAAACGGCCTGGAATTCTTCACTGCCTCTGTGTAAGTTTGTCATCTATCCCAGCATAAAGATATATTTATAGTATCCTGATCTCTTATGTGCATAGTTGGTCTTGTTGCCTGGATACAAACATAAAGTGATTAGAAAGATATCATTAATATGAAGTGAGCAAAATAGGTCATAAAAGTACCCAATTAATGTTTTTCCTGTGTGCCCACCATACATGTTGGTACTTGACTCTTTTGCTTGCTTGTTGCAGATTGTGCTTTGCTGTAATACTGCAATAGGCTTCTCACTAAGCTGCAAGTGTAACCTGTGTCATATTTTCTACCAGCTCTTCTTCTGTGATTTCTTCACTGTTCTTTGAAATATACCATTATCAGTTTTTCTTACATCATTTGTATCCTTCTGTGGTCTGTTACCTTTGCATGTCTTTGATCAAATGCTGTTGTGTCTCTGCAACTTCTTTCAGTATGCAGTTGTATTTTTAGTTTCTGTGTACTGCATTACTCCTCTTGGTAAATATATGCACTGTCGCATAAGGGAGTGTTAAAAACGCTACAAAAGCCCCTTGTTTTTTAACATCTCCCTAGGGTCTTGTGGTGGATTTGTTAGGGCTCTGGGGAGACGTCCCTTTCTAACCTAGCTTCTGGTTTATCTGTTCACTTTCCATTGTTTCCTGCAGCGTTTCTGATTTTCTTAATAAAAACATATACTCGCTTCTGATATCACTCTCAGCTGTTTTTGCCTGCTTTTTTCAAGTGTAGATGAAAATGTCTGTTGACTAGTTCGCTTTTTTTTTTCAGTTACTCCTTTATTTCTTAAAAGTCCACACTCTAAGGTGGGGTTTTTCTTTTTCCAGCTGTTCTAGTGTAGCATTCCATCATGCTGTAGTTTCAAGAGTGAAGTAAGTAAAGTAATTTTTTAGTTCTCCTGATTTAACAGCAGCTGCCAGAGGTGGACTGCAGTGACAGAGTTCCTAGCTTGCTTCAGTTGTGAAATAAGCTGTTCACTTAAACCCTGCTTGTGTAGGCCTTTGATATAAGCTGTCATGAATTTATGAGAAGGGAAGAATGAAAACAGTGATATCTGCTTCCTAAATCCAGGAATGTAAAGAAGGATAACATTTCCTGGTTTCTTTTGGAGAATTGTTGCATATTGTTCAACCACCAGTATTACTGTGAATGAGCATTAGGCACAGGCATCATTCATGTGTGTTATCTGGTGATAAGGCAAAGGAGTACAGGAGGATTGTTTTGTTAATTAATGAGCTATAACTGTGATTAGAAAACTTGACCTAGGCTGCTTGCTCTGCTTTTCATGTGAACTTTGGGAGTTTGCTTCATTGCTGTCTCAGTTGTTTGTGTAAAATTAGGATTAATACTTTGTTCTACTTGTGTGCTATATCAGTTTCTTTTGAAAAGTATATGGTACAGCATCTGTCTTTTGGTAGCCATACAGAAATCTGATTACATATACAAACACAGTTAGAATCCTAGAGTGGTTTTGGTTGGAAGAGACCTTAAAAATCATCTAGTTACTAGCCCTCCTGCCATGACCAGGGACACCTTTCCTCTACTCCAGGTTGCTCAAAGCCAATCCAACCTAGCTTGAGCACTTCCAGGATGGGGCATCTGCAGCTTCTCTGCCTGACGTGTTGCTGTGCCTCACCCACCCTCATAGTAAAGAATTTCCTGATGATATCTAAACGAAACCTGCCCTCTTTCAGTTTAAAGCCATTCCCCCAAGTCTTATTACTACATGCCCTTGTAAAAAGGGAAGTTGTGTGTTTAGGTAGATAAGTAATATGCAACAATCCTAACCTTGGCTGAAGTCTTTTGGTGTGTGCTGTAATGTAAACAGAAGTGAGAATATAGTTGAAACAAATGATATGAAATTTTCTCAAAAATTTGGTCACAAAATACAGTTTACTGTTTTTAACAGTAGGTGACATTTTTAATTATTGTCATAATTACTGTGTGATGGCTTTCATAAGTCGTATGTCCATGCACAAATACATTAAAGAAAGATTGCTGTCTGTCATTTCATTACTTTGTTTCCTTGATATCATTATCATTTTGTTATAACAGCCAATCTCCTTTTTGGCTTACTTTGAGGCATAGAATGCACTGATGAAAAACAGAAAAGGAGAAGAGAATGCTGTATCCAGTCATACGTGTCATACAGTGTTCTGTTCTTAGTACCTAATCAATTGTTTTGGAGAAAGTGATAGAATATTCACTTGTATTATGGAAAATTGTTCATTGGACAAAACTGACCTGGATTGCTCCAGTCTGAACTCAGATTATGTAGGACTGTTGTAGTCTTTCTGCTGTGTTGTGGAGCAGTTGACTGCTGCATATGTTTTTGCACACCATGTCTGAGGAAAGATGAGGACGAAGTGGAAGTAGCTCAGGAGAATGCAACAGCAAAGAAAACATGACCTACAAGGAGAGAATGCAACAATCATGTTTATTGAGGCTGGAGAATTTAAAATAATTTAATTTTTTTTCAGTGTGCTGCAAAGAGAAAAAAAAAATATCTTCTGTGTTCATACAGCCCAGAAGCAAAGGGCTTAATTGTATAATTAGAGTTCAGGAAAAGCTTTGCAACAGCACAAGCAGTTAAGCAATATACTGGACTGCCTGGAAACCTTCCGGATACTCTGTCCTGGAGGATACTAGCAGAGATAGCAGGGAAATGTGTTGGAAATGCTTAAGGTATCACTGATCACACCTGAAAGAATTTTCTTCCAAGCCTGTTGTCTGTGATTTTAAGGTACTGAAATAGTTTCTGTATAGTTTCCTTTCAATTTTAGTTGTATTCTTTGCTGATAATTTAAATTGAAGTTTTTTGAGGATTTTTCTTTTTGCTGAATATTGCTTCAGTCAAGCTGGACTTAAGCACATTAAAGGTGAAGATATAAGTTTAGAAAATATATGTCAGAGAATGAGAATATATATAATGTTACTTTTTTCCCTAAACATCTTATTTACTTTTTTTACAGTGCTGATCAAATGACCGCTTTCATTGACAGACAACACATTTTTACAGAATAACTACAGGAAATTTATAGACCATAATTAAAGACGTCCCTTTCTTTCTGTTTTTTATTTTTCTCATTTGCTTTGTTGCTGTGGCCCTGGACTGCCCAAGAGTTCTCTCTGTTAGCATTTCCTAAAATAATACACATTTTTCTGTGTATTCAACCTACCTTGTTCAAGTTATGTCCAGATAAAATTTTATTTCATTTTTTGCTTTCTTTTGCAATTATTTAATAACAACCTGAAAGAAAATAGATGCTAATCTTTGAGAGCTCCCCAAATACTCTTCTTCCATGCTCAAAACTGATCAGTGATTCTTGTTTCATGTCTTTTTGCCAGTTTCCCGCTTGTGACAGTACTTTTTTCTTCTTGCTTGCACAGTGACTTGAGTAGCCCTTTGTGAAGGACTTGACCACATCTTTTGAAAAAGTCCCAGTAAACAATGTGTTCTTGTATTCCTTTACTCCATCGAGTTTTTTCCTAATCCTTGAAAGAATTCAGCTCCTTAACAGATCTACCTTGTGTTCAATTCATCTTGTCTCCTCAACTATGCAGAAATCTTCACTGTTCACATGATCTTAAGGATTCTCCTTCTGTCTGTTCCTGAGAAGTCTTTGGGGTTTTTGCAGACTTCCCAGTTACAGGATTTCAGGCTTGCTTTCTGATGCTAAGGTGATGCTTACAAGTGGGAATTCAGTACAGAATCCCATGGACGTTTTTCAGCCATGTAAGTTCTCACACAGTCCCATTCTTCGGTCCCTGCATAATCTGTGCAGAGTGCTATCACCAGTATTTGTGCAGATGCACAATGCACTGAATCTAAAATTGAAAAATAACCTGGCTCACTACAGGGCAGTGGCAGCACGACAAAGGCAATGTGCAGCTGGTTCATGTGTGGGGAAGGGAAGGGAGACAGCTGCTGCCTTCTAACAGCACCGCTGGCTTAACTGTGTGTCATATATGGCTTAAGAGACATCAGATTGTGTGTTTTGGTCTTTTAGGTAATTTAGACTGAGAGTAGGAAATTCTCAACAGGAAGTCACAGAAATGGGAATGTAGTAGTGCTGAAAAAAAATGCATTTAGCCATGTGGAGTCCTTGTATTGTTGTATCTTACCAAAAAATGTATGGATTTACACCTTTATTATAGGCTGGAGTCTTTCTAAACTTGTAAGATGCCAAGTGTTAGAAGTAAATTAGAGGTAGATGAAGACACTAACAGAGGACCTAGAGATAGTAGAACTAATTAGAGAATATAAAAATAAAATACGTCTCATTTGTGGGGAGACACTGAGGAGAATTCAGTCAAAAAAGTTTAACCAGAAATGTGTTTGTGTGTGCTCCAGGGTAGGAGTGAAACTGGAAAAACACTACTGTTTTCAAGCACCAGAAACCTTTGGAGTGAGTAGCTGTGCAGCAGATAAATTAGTTTACAGATGTGTCGTGGTAGCAAGAGGTAGATTAATGTGGTTTTGGGTCATAAAAATCAAAGAGAAGTTCCTTCTTGAACAACTGTGTGAGAGTTAACTAGCCAGTTGTACAGGTCCAAACTTCTTGTTTCTAGACAGATAGAAATGAACTGAAGAGAGTGGAGGGACAAATGACAAAGGAGACTAAAGACCAAGGGACCCACAGGCACACATGCCTGCTTGGGTTGTATGATAAGCAGAAGTGTAGCTGAGAGATGTGATAAGAGTCTACAAATATTTGAAAGGCACGTACTTGGAAAATAGAAACTAATTAAATGAGTAAAGTGAGAAGGGGCATAACGAGAAACAAGGGAATGAGGTTATAAAATATATTAAAGAATGGAATTGCCTGCCCAATGGAAAGATTGGAAGAACAAATATATAAAAACAAATATGTAATACAGAAGACTTGTAGAAAGCTTCAGGAAATAATCTAACATCAAAGTGTTGGTTTTCTAATGAAAATAGATTGAATAATTTGGAAATCTTTTACCCATTTAATTTATATTTGTTTTTGAGGTATTAGGGCAAGTTGGCAGCCTCTCTTAACTCTTTGATATTGCCTCCCTAATGCTTCCTGCTAATTCAAATCTCTACCTTATTGCATACCAATCTTAGATGCTGCCTTTCTTTAGGGAAAAAATGTTTTAAAAAGGAACAGTTGGGCAAACAGTATGAAAGGTGTAAGGGAAGAAGAAAGGTGAGTAAGTTTTGGGAATGAATTTTCAAGAATGGTGTCTTGCTATGTTCTGCTTAAAAGCTGTAGCTGCAGATAAATGGGAGCAAACTAATACCAGATATAGAGGTCTAGTTGCACTAGTTTGTTTCTGTTTGCATCTGAGTGGGTGAAGGTTAAGGGAGCTCCCGGACTGTGGCTTACTGTTTGTGTTATATGTGGCCAGCCTGCACATGATGGGATGGCATGGACAGGACTGAAACTTTTTTAATGTAGAGGAAGGCAGCAGAGAATTTTTCCTTAATGAAATAAAATGCATCTTAAAATTGCATTCACAAAGTCAGTTTGGCTGCATCTGAACGGATGGGGAGCAGCCCTAAGCTGCTGTTTGGCCGTGTCAATAGGGTAAATAGTAAAATGTGTTCAGGTTCACTGCTTCCCTCAGTAGCCTCTTGTCTGGGTAGGTGCCAGCTGCCTGCTGGGCTCTGGTGTGGTGGAGTGGACAATGAGAAGTCCTCATATGAGCTGCTGCCCTAGACCCTGACTTACAGGAGAAAGGACTTGCCTATGCTTGGCATTTGCTGTGTGATTCTTGTAGGCTGGAAGGCAGCCCTGGAATTAATTTGAGGAGATTATTTAAAGAATTTGGAAAGTGTACCAGTCTGGGGATTTCCCTTTGTAAGAAGCAAAAAACCCAGAATCTTTGTTTTCAAACAGAACTATGAGAACGCAATTTATGTTGCTCTATTTCATTTCTGTATGTGATCTCTGCATATCCCCAAGATCAGCTCAGTTGGTCAGAGAATGGTGCTAATAACACCAAGGCTGTGAGTTTGATTCCTGTATGGGCCATTCACTTCCAAGCTGGACTTGACCATCCTGATGGATCTCTTCCAACTCAGAATATTCTGTGATTCTGCTGTTATGCAGTCTGCACAAGAATTTCAGTTGCTGTCTGAGCTGTGGTATTGAGGACTTTCTATTGGAGGCATGTTTTAACTTTCTCATTATGAAGAAATGTATTTATGTGAAATTTAAAGCCAAGTTCTCTGTCAGTTATAGTCACGGAAATTAGAACTCTCTTGCCTGGTGGATTGTCAACTCTTAAAACAAACCAAGGTTTCTTGGCATATTCTTTCCCTCCTGTTTTTCCTTTTATATAGTTGGGGATTGGTTTCAGTGATTGAGAAATAGTGCCTTTGCTTTCACTTGACGTGTTTTAGGGAGACACAATAGTGTGTGCACTGTGTTATTGAATATTTTCTGTTTAGAACAAAGCAGTTGGTTGCACAGCCCCTGTGCAATGCTCTTCATACATGTATAAAATAAAGTACTCTTTGATCTTTCTTTCCTGTGTATCTCTAATCTAGACCCATTCTGCTTTTTTTTTTTCCCAGCTGGAGGGTGTACTTGTGAGCCAGGCATTGTTGACTTTACTCTGTGTGTTGGCTTCTGAACAAAGGCACTGCTGAAAAGGTGAGTGCTTAACTTCCATCCTCTTTGATGCAGGTTTATGTTCAGAGGGACTGATAAATTCAGACTTGCCAAACCTGTCACCTCTAACTGTATCTAGGTTTGCAATGGAGGAAGTCTAATCTACCAGCTCATAAAATTGTGAGTGCCAGCCATCAAAGCACTGTGAGACTCTGGTTTAGTATAAGTTGTGTGGTATTCTGCAGCATTGGAGGCCACAGAAGCTGAGAGATAGGCATGTTTCATCTCTTAAACAGATCTGAATGTAGACCTAGTGAAATCTCCAAGACCCTGAAAATAAACAGTGATAAAAATACAATACCCACCCTAATCTACACAGAAAGAGATAGCTGAGAGGCATGCATGGCGACCTGTTTCCTACACAGTTGTGTGAATTTTTCATCAAATTTTATGTTTCCCACACCAACTATCTTCTGAAGGTAGCTGAGGTACCCGAGCATTAACCGGACAGGCTTTTATCAAATTGACAAGACTATTTATAAGATGGGGCATAAGTTCAATGGCATTGCTCTGCTGTGAGTACTTACCAGGAGTTTTTCAAAACCTTCCCTTGTAGTCAGTGAAATACTGAGTGTACCAGGCATGCAAAAGTGCAATGACTAAGGCGAGTGTAAAACTTAGTTTATAGGAAATAAACAAAACTTTGTTTATAGGAAGTTATTAGTATTGTAAAGAAGGGTAGGTGAAAGTAAATATGTGGTATTGTAATGCCTGTATTCATCTGTTTTCCATGAGACTGTATTAACCATCAACTTGCTAAATTTCAGGGTGTATCTTTGAAACCATGAAAGGCAAGGCAAGATTCTTCTCCTCATTTTGTGTATAGATAAATTTGTCTGGTAAAGCAAAATCTTGTTCTGTGATTCTCTTGCTCTGTGATTGCAATGAGAAAAGCCTATCTGACTAAGGACTCTTACAGTCTTCTAACTGAAGGACACTAAAATCAGTAGTCTACTGCATACAGCTCCAGAAGTAGTTCTGTGTGTCAGAAATGTGTCCCTGGATCACATTTGACGCAACAGTATGCATTGAATTTAAGATTACGGTTAGGTTTGGCATGTTTCCTCTGTGAGGAATTGGTGAGGAGCAATCATGAAGAATACAATATGAAGAAAGATTTGCAAGCAAGGAATAATTTTTATTTAAGAGGTGGCAAGTAGATGTAAGGATCTGTCCTGGAAGAAGTTACAGTTATGAAGTTGTAATTTTATTAAATAATAATAAAGAATAATTCTCTCTACCTGGGGGGTTGTAGAGAATAATCATTTCTAATAAGGTTGAGTTCAGCAATTACCATGGTACTCTTGAGGCTAAGCTTTTTTGGTCTTTCTACCATTAGTGGCTAAGTCATGTGAGACTTAGTGGTACAACTGAGCTGAGTTGGAAATGGCATTTTGAGGTTTTTCTTCTAAAGCTTGCTGTTGTAGACCAGGCTCTAGAAGCAAGCAAATCTTGTGTTTAAAACTGTAAGGGCAGTTACAGATGTTCCATGTAGTTTTGTGCTTGTCCTTTAGAAAACATGGATTCCTTAAAAAGAAGCAGCCCTTCCCCCATCCCAAGCAAACTCCTTTATTTTCCCAGTATGATGCTTTTATAAAATACGTAGTTTGAGGAATCTGCATCAGGTTGCTTCTTCCCTCTTGTCATTTCTCTCATCATTCTAAACGAGTTACTGCTTGCCCTCTGTCATATCCATGTAACTGGCTGAACTGTAAATGTGCAGTGACTTTGTGCAGCTACAAAAGCAATATATAGTGCACAAGTCTGATTTTTTTAATCAGGCAGCCTGATGAGACCAGAGATACAAATATCACTGGATTTAGTGATGTAATTTTAGGTATCGAAATAAGCTATTGCTTATCTCTCCTGTTTGGTGGTGTCTGTTTCTTTGTGATGCAGGAAGGCTTAAATATCTTTCTTGATACACATAGGTTCTGTAGAGGGATCTTTGGAGTCCTTAATTAAGCATACTGCATTTCCACTTCCTTTTCCATACTGAGACAACTGGTGATTATAAGTACATAAGTTTACTGCAGGAAAACTTTGTAGGAGCCCTTTTGAGATCCTCATTCACACCAGAAATTCAGGTACAGGACAAAGTTTTGGACCTCTGTGTTGGAAGCATCAGATTTGAACAAGGAGTTCTGTTCTGCTGAGAGTTCTGTGCATTATAGGGCTGTATTATCAGCAGCTGCCTGAAGCAGGCCCTTCCTGCTGAGGAATCTTTTCCAACCAGACATCTCCCTCTTCAGTAAGCAGTAGTATCCTTGTGATTCCTCTCAGATGTGCTGGCTTTTGTGGACTAGAGTGTATGAGGGTGGATATTGCACTAAATTTAGTGTCTCTCCCAAGTTGGCAGGATTGTTCCCAGCTGTCAGTGACTCACAGTAGCCGAGTTGCTGTCTCAGAGTTCAAGTTAATGGAATTTGCAGTTCAGTTTCCCTTGATTTGTTTGGCAGAGATGAAATTTCTCATGAACTAGCAAGAGGAGGAGGGAGATTTCCACAAAGAAGTGGCTTTGAATGTGTGTTGAAAAATTTCTGAGAGGTGCTGTCCTTACTTCCTCAGCTCTTCCTTGGGAATAACTCCTTGCTAGAAGTCATGCTTTCAGGTGTTTCCTTTTGTTTTGTCTGGCTTCTTATTCTGTGCTTATTGCTGACAGTCTCCAGCTTCCACAACTGCATTAAGTATGTGATGAATGTATGCCACATCATTGTCATCTTAATCTTTCTCTGAATGGATGGCAAACTTCATTTGGATTTAGAGGTTCTGTTTTCTCAGCAGGGTAACTGCTTTATTTATTCCAAATAGAAAGGGCACAAATGTCATCAATGCAATTCATTCTTAGAATTTATTTATTTACAGAGCGATAAATTACGTTTTATCTTGTCTTTTTTGCCACTTGGCATTTTTAACAAACAGGTTGTCTTATGGTAATATGAAGGGATATTTGAAATAATTGGGGGTTACCATGTACAGGGGGGACCTGGTGTTACATGTTGGTTTTGACAGTTGTTCTAGTAGTGTGTGATTCCTCTAGAGAATCTGCTGGACTCCAACAGAGCTGGATTTGGATGTAGGCAGTATTAGGTGCTGGCTCCTGAACAGCACTGATTCCTCCAGAATCAGTAGGAACTTTTGAATTTTGTTTTTTTTCTTTGAAGACAACTGTTAGGTGACAGAATCACTGTCAGTTTCCAAAATAAATAGGTCTTCTGAAGCTTATTTGCCTTCTTGTTGCTCTGTTACAGAGTATCAGGACATTGGAAGCAAGTTCAGTCTCAACCCTTTTGGCTCCATTATATTGCATGTGAGCCTTGGGCATGTCTGTGAAGAGTATTTTCTAGTTCAGGGTCGTCTCAGAAAATGCATAGAAGTCCAAGAAAATAGCAAATGTTTGCTATTCAATGTTGTGCCTGTTCTATTTTCATTAATCTGTTAAAAAGAAGCTCCAAGAACCCAGAATAAGATGATATTCAGTTCACCAATCAATAAGCAAAGAAGGGAAGAGGTAATAGATAAAATTTTATTTTCTGGTTTTTACTAAGCAAGAACAGGCCAAGAAGATTAAATATGTATGTGTTTCAGACTTCAGGTGCATTATTCCATTAAACAGGGTTGTCGTCTCTCCAGTTCTATATTAGCTTCCTTTGTGTACCATTTCATAAACAAGACCCATAATGCTGTTTTTTTTCAATGGAATCACAGATAGTGAAACTCCTCTGTTTGGTCATAGCGCAGGTTTGCCACATTGAGTTTATAGGGCATGTAGTGAGGTTAAGGACCCTTTCAGGGTACTTTTCTCCACTAATAAAAAGTACTTATTTTACTGTCTGATAAAATCAGTTTTTTATTTTTGTTACATCCACCATCACAAGGAAATACTGTAGTTTTCCTGCCCCTGACATTTTCTCAAGGCGTGTGGAGGGCAAGAGTTTCATGTGTTGACTGCTGGAAACTTGTTTACATGAATGTATTAAGAAAAGGTAAAATCAACTTTTTACAGCTAGGAAGTCAGTATGTAGCAAGCTCAATTACCTTAAATCATAGTGTAGACTACTTATTATGAAAAAAGTTCACCTGAGTTTGCTGTGTCTTTGGTTTCTTTCTAAATGCCGGGAGAATAAAATCTCCTTCAGCTCCTACTGATCTCAGTGACATACTCCGTTCTGCAGAAGTCATACAGTACATGCAAAAATGCTTTATCACTTGTTTTCTTTTCACCTTGGTGTTGTGGCACAGACTTTGGTGGTTGTTCAGAGTCCTAAGAACAGTATTCACTAGAAGGACACATTGTAATTGGTATCAGGCTGATTGGCGTAACCTGTTTATGGTCTTAGAAATGTACAAGAAATTGTGCTTAGAAATGTGAAATAGGTGATAATAGTGAAAATATTGTAAAGGTACTGTTCGTTACCTGGACTTCAATGTGCAATGTTTTGTGGTCACTTTAAAGGCCAGGAAAGGATACAGGAGAACGGGGGGCAAAGAGCTACATACACAAATAGAAGTACCACAGTACCAGATAAATATGATTCTAACTTTAAAAAAATATTGAATACTTTAGCACAGGTAATTTAAAACCTTTCAGGCATGCATGACTGATAGAAAAGAGCAATAAAAAGAGCCAGATAGAAAATAGATATAAACTCACAAGGTACAATGTGTGAGTCTATTTCTAAAAACTGTTTGTTTCTATGAATATTTGAATTTACTTTTTATTGAAACTTTTCAAAAAGATGGAATGGCTTATATCAAATTGTCCAATATTTGGCCAACATAAACTCGAGCTCTGAATTGTCCTCTATACTATCATACAGTTTCCTGATTTTGTGAACTCAATATCATTAACTACAGGGAGATAGTGCATCAGAATTCACTGTTTCTAGAAGAAGCTTTTTGTGGAAGGAGGTCTCCCACAAAAGACTTAATAAATTAATCTTAGTTTGTCCTCTGCTCTACCTTTTCACTCAGTTCTGTAATTTATAACTTTTCTTCTTGCTTGCCCTCTTGATAGTCCAGAATTCCAAATAATTCTCTCCATGCAGTTGCTGTCTGAATTCATTCCATCTGACTTCTGCAGTCTAATAGAGGAAAAGCTCAGGCAAAGCATATAATCTCATGTTTTGGAAATTAGAAATCAAAAACATATGTTTCAAGTGAGGAAGGGACTACCTTCATCTCAGAGTACCTGAACTGCTGCCCTAAGTGGCTGGTCCTGTGTCAAAAAGTGAAGAATCCGATAAATTTCCAACTGTCCTCAAGATAGCGAGTCAAAAACAGAGCTTTTCAGACAAGAATACCCTAGACTATTTCTTTTACTGAGCCAATTGAGGGACTCTGAATATGAGGGAATTTGCTCTATGTGCATGTAGCATCAAAGGCAGTAAAAGTGCAGAAGTCCTTCAGCCAAGTCCTAGAGGCAGCAAGAAGTCTCAGGGTCAGCTGTGCAGCACTGATTAGTTGGCAAATTGTCTTCCCAACCTGGAATGGCACCTGGGGCTCACCATTTGCCACATAGTTTTTAAGAAAAGTATACATTTATTCTTTTGGCTCCATAATGTTTTAAAAGTGGTTTACAGCTGCATGTCTGTTCCTTTCATCTCCTAGTTCTCTATAACACTAACTTGTATTTGAGCTGTTTCCTTGCTCTTTTTTCTTGAGCTGAAATGTTTTCTCTTGTCATGAGAAGAGGTCCCTCTTGCTTTTGTTGTCTGTATTGTAACCTCTGTAGCTGAATTTAAGGTACAGTAGTTGCTTATGTTCCAAGACAGTAGAAGTGAGGAAAAGCAGCAGCATGAAGTGGGTATATGCATCAGTGTAACATATGAGAGAGTAGTGTGGTGTTAAAGGCAGTGAGCTTCTATAAAAGCACGGGGAGAATGTGTGTGTGGTAGGGAGGGAGGTGTCTCAAAAAGCTGTGTTTGTTCTCTTGAGGCTCCTGAGTGCTACAATTGAATCAACATGTCAAAGTGAAGTTATGTGCTGAGCTTTGGGAGCAGGGAAAAACTGCATCTTCTGCACATACAGGGTTTGGATGAACCCCATCTTACAGCAATAATGAGCACTCTGCTTTTGCACTGTTGAAGCTACAACTCAACAGAATAGCTGTCCAACCAAGCTATATAACTGATGTTTCTCTAAGAATTGCTTTAAATCTTTGGTTGGGAAGCTATGAGTAATTGGCTTTGCCTTTGTTTCTGATGGATGTGAACAAAGATGATTGAACAGAGGGGAGCGTGACTGAATGCACTACTGAGATACAGGCAGAACGAACTGAAAGGGTCTTCCTTAATTTTTTTCTGAGTCTCAGAGAAACAACTACCTGTATGTCTTGCCATATTTCTTACTTCATATTTCTTCATGGTGTAATGTTTTGGGGATATACAGACTTTCTTTACTGTCAGATTTTTGTGCTTTATACTCTTTGTCCTGGCAGTTTGTTGCAGCCTTTGGCTGTGTGACTTCATGCATGATGCTGCACTGTCAGCTGTCTCCTTGGCCACAGCTCACTGCAGCATTGCCCTAGGTATTTATATGGAATTGGAAGTCCTTTAAAGCCAATGTTTCCTTGCTAACATGCTAATTTTGTCTTGATTGGGTTTTATGTAGAGTATCTACTTTTGGTGCATTTGTATTTTATAAATCATGCTTACTGACATATCTGATGTTTCGATTGTTTCCATAGTGACAGCAGTGGCAGAAACCTGAAAAAGGAAGGTGACAGCATTGTATTTTTAAGATAAACTATTTTACAGAGGAATGGTTTGAGGGGGTGGGAATACAGTTGATTTTCTCAAGCAGTAGCAATATATTTTTTCAAGCAGTAGTACTTGGAGGTCAGAGAAGAAAGATTTGGCTTGATATTTTGGCATTTATTTGTGTGGGGAAACAGTGAGCACAAGGTTGATCTAGATAATATGAGGTGTTTTCTGCAACGTCTCCTTTCTTGCTGTCCAAAAGATGATAAAATCTTGAAATGCAGAAAACTGCAATGTGCGGATTATCATCCCAGGAAAGTTAGAAATCAACATGCCTGTGAGAAAACGTATAACATACTTTTTTTTCATAATTTCTCCCAAATTCATAAACAAAGTTCAGGAATTTTAGCATTAAAATTCAGACACAAAGCCGTTAGTGAGAGCTTCAGCCTTCTTTTTTCCTCTGGTAATATCAGTCAGTTGTCTTATTTTATTTTCTGGGAACAAGGCTTTATTACCTTTCATTACACATCATATTATTTGCATTTGAAAGTAAGATACCTTGAGGGAATATAGACATTTATTTAGCGTGCATGCTGCAATGGAGAGGGGCTTTTTTTAAGGTGTTATAGGAAACACAGGCTTCCCTAACATTCCCTTTTGTAGTTGGTGTTGATGCTTCTTCCTGTGGTGCAGTCACTTGAAGCAGTTGCCTGAGATGTGATCTATGTCCACTGTTCTTATATCCGCACAGACAAGTGAGAGGAGATAATGTGAGAGATGCTTGTAAATTATGTCAAATATTTTCATTCAGAGACTAACTTTTTTCTGTGAAGCATTGGTTAGCATTCTGGTTGAGTCACCATACCTGGAGGTATTTAAAAGATGTGTAGATACAGCACTTAGGGAGACACTTAGGGACTGCAAAGTCTACCACTTGGTTTGATTTGGGTGTACCTGACAGTGCCAGGTTAATGACTGGACTGCATTTTAAAGGTCTTTTCAAACCAAACAATTCTATGATTCAAAGCATGAGTTCCTGTCCACCCTGTCATAGTGCCTGGGATCTGTGGTCAGGTTTGGGACTTTGCCCCCAGGTAGTTCTAGAAAGAGCCTAGAAAGAATAAGTCAGGCTGTGCTGCTCATCTCCAGGTGGCAGACACCTCCTCCAGCCTTGGGGAAATAAAGCAGGCTGGTAGTAAGACACAGGTGCTACACTCCAATTTAACACATTGTTAAATTCATATCTCCTATGTCTTCCAGACAAAATATGGCATCATACTGTAGATTTGAATATGTGTTACATCTTACTACACTGGGGGAGAGAAGCCAGCAGCTGGGAGTTTGTGTTGCTTTTTAAGTTGCATGAGTTAGTTGGTAATCTGTGCTGGAGGCCTCTTTGGTCACATCTGCATTAGTTCCTTAGCTGGTTCTTCTATCATTGTGGTGTCTTGGGAGTGGAGTGAATAAAAATAAGTAATTTGTGATTCTTTATATTTATCTGAAGTGTTCTGGTCAGCTTGTTGAATACTGTTTGATTCTGGTTTTCCATTCACCTGAAGGAAGGGGAAGTTTCCTTTTTTTTTACCAGCTGGGATCACTGTGTGAAACAGGGAAGCAATTTAGAAATCATGGGAGCAGTTAGTTATAGCAGAAAGGCTGAAGAAAATTGTCTCATCTGTTCTAATTAATGTCATCTTATTTGCAGAATGATACAAATTGAAATCAGTTTCTTCTTAAGAGACAGGTTCATTTATAGGTACATAATTGTTGAAATGCTGACTTAGTGGAAAAAAAGATTGGTTAGTTGCTGTTATCTCCACTCCGCCACTGCTCCCCTCCCCAAAAAAGTCCCCAACCCATTGCTTTTGTATTATTTACACTGATGGAGTTTTAAGGCATTGCATAGTGCTTTGCCTTAAGTAGTGTCCTGTGTCCCCAGGGTATATTGGACATCACATGTATTTCAGTAGCATTATGAAATGTGGACAGAAATAGACGTTTAGACATGCCTCTGAGATGTGAAACGTATTTAATTTCTTCATCTGTAAAACTTACAGGTTTAAATTCACAGCTTCTTCTGATCCCCTTGGAATGAAGGGGTAGTGTTTTTCTTTTCTGCACTGCTGGTGATAGCAGTTAGTGCTGATTCATTGCTGGTGACCCCTCTGCTGCTTGTTAAAAGATAGCTTTATTTGCAGAGGTATCATGGTGTGCTTAATTTGGCTTGCTGAATCTTTGTAGCTCTTGTAATCTTACATGAAATAGATAAAATCCAAAAGGAAATTGGGAATGAAAAGAAAAAAAAAAATAAAACTAGCTATTCACATGTAAATATACCTATTAAAGCCATAGACCATGTAGATTTTGCTAGTATTATATTAATTTCTTGAAGTAGATCTTTCCCTTAAATCTTAGGAAAACATCTGCAAGGAAGCAAGCATCTCTTATACATCTTTTGCTCCTGGTTCCAATTACAGGCAGCTGTCTTATTTATACTCAGTGAAAAAGCTAATTGTGCTCTTGTAAACTCTTTTAGTTTAGAGGGAAACGTATTCTTTGCATGAAAATGTTTGCATGTGTAATACTGAAAACATTTCCTGCAGATACAAAATTTTAGAGTTCAAAATGTATAAGCCTCTAATGCTTCTCTAAAAGCTGTTCCCTCCCTGGCTGATAGCTTTTACCTTGCCATGTGTCATTAACATTTACTGCTATTTCAAGTTCTTGGATAACAGATTGAGGTGACTTTGTGTGCTGTTCTAGATGGCATTAGCCAAACAAATTGTTAGGACTCTTGCAGTCATTTGCTCTTTATCTCTTAAGAAACATGAAGCTCCTGTGATGCAAAGGATTTTGCATTTATTCTTTTTGTTTCTAAAGTAGTGGAGAGTTCCTATTTTATGAAAAGTTTTTAAAACACTGACTAAAAAAAAATTACCCTCAAGTAGGTTAAAATTTCAGTCTTCGTCTCTATGGTGAATAATGCTAATTCTTTGGAAGAGCTTTTTATTAAAGTCTTATCTTTGATTAATTTTGTGGCATACTTGAAAATAGGAAGCTACTAGGTTAGTATAATTTTGCTTACTAGAGAAATATGTTTTGAAAAAATTGCAAGCATGAAGTCCACCTTTCCTGTTTTGGGGTGATGTGTCTGCAGTGGGAAATGGCTGGTAATTTCAGTGGCACTGTGTGTTCTTCTACTGATGACACACACATTGTGTCATCAGGTCGGCTCTGTGTACTCTGTCCATGCTCATTCCTACCTTGTAATCACTTGTATTGAGAATAGCTCAGAGATACTTCAGCCATGGTTGTCAATTTAAATCAAGATGCCTTGGCTTTCCAAAGTGCTGTCCTCAGAATTTTTTGAGGTCTGGATGATTTTTGTGTGCTATCCAGTTATGTTTTTTAGACTTTTGTATTTCCAGAAACCTTTTTAATAAATAGTTTGAAAAATTAATGTGTAGTATTTTTTCCTGTTTTATCTTCTGAATCTTTGAGTATCTGTCTTTTTTTACTTGTTCTTTCTCACTGCTGCATTTCAACCAGGTAAAATATGAGTTTTATTCCAATATGCTCATAAGTGTAAATCTGTACTTTTTTTGCCATAGTTATTAGGAATTGTCTTTTGTTAAGATGGGGTGAAATTGGGAATGTTGCATCAAAAAAAAAATTTCTTTTCCCACAGCAGATGAACTTTTGACATTCAAGGGAATTTCAAAGCTGTTAAGCTAACAACAATATAATTTTTTTTCTGTGATGGTGAATGCTTTCTGACCTGAAGTCAAAAGGGGCG
Source organism: Lanius collurio (assembly GCA_020086605.1). Classification (NCBI taxonomy): domain Eukaryota; kingdom Metazoa; phylum Chordata; class Aves; order Passeriformes; family Laniidae; genus Lanius; species Lanius collurio. The sequence goes on from JACBWW010000010.1 coordinate 13,007,464, forward strand.
TTTATTCATTAAATGGTAAAAGTGTTGTTTAATCCCAGAATTAAAAATTTCTTCTTTTAGAAAACCAAAATATCAAACTCAAAAAAGCAAACAAAAAACCCCAAACAACCAACCAAACAGAACTAAAACACTGCACTTGAGTCTTTTGCCCTGTCAACTTGATAAATGCCCTCTTTCCTTTTCTGATGTCATTATTCTGGGACTGAAAAGTACTGGCTTATGTGAAATAGAGGGGCATTGAGGACCAGAAACGTTCTTGGTGAAGGGTGACTTGTGGCTGCCTTTCCAGTCCCTGCTAGGAATGTTTGCTGTTGTGTCAATTTATGGCACAGTATCAGTCTCTGTATGTGTGGATCTGATTCACTGAGCTTCCCTCAGGGTTAGGAGTGGGAACAGGCAAGAATTTGGTCTCCACCATTTTCTCATGTCAGGCAGTCTGGGGCTGGAGTGTCTCTCTGGTGTATTAAACCACCTTTAAAGTAATCTTTTCTGGGACATTGTAAATTCTGGCTCAGTCTTGGCTGTGTTGGTCAGTGGATGAATACTTAAAATGTGATACGTCTGCTAGGGTTTAATGCATCTATTTTCTTTTTAAATGTAGGATGGGATTGCTCATTTCCCTGTTTTAATATGATACGTCCGGGAATAGCTGTAGAAAGCATTCTGCTGCTAAGTCATAGCACCTGGTGTGCTGGGATGCCTTGGGGAGAGCATTGCCAGCAGGTCAAGGGACATGATTCTGCCCCTCTACCCAGCCCTAGTGAGGCCACATCTGGAGTGCTGTGACCACTTCTGGGCTCCTCAGTACCAGAAGAGATAAGGAGCTCCTGGAGCAGGCACAGCAGAGGGTGACAAAGAGGATAAGGAGACCAGGAGCATCTCTCTTACGAGGAAAGGCTGAGGCAGCTGGGCCCTGTTCAGCCTCCAGAAGAGACAAGTGAGAGAGGACCCCGTCAGTGTCTGGAAGTATCTGAAGGGAGGGTGTCAAAAGGATGGATCCAGGCTCTTTTCAGTGGTGTTAGGCAATAGTCATGAGAGGCAACAGGCAGAAACTGATACACAGGAAGTTCCACTTGAGCATGAAGAATTTCTTTACTGTGCAGGTTATTGTGCACTGGAACAGGTTGCCCAGAGAGGCTGTGGAGTCTCCCTCACTGGAGATATTCCAGAACCATCTGGATGCAGTTGTGTGCAATGTGCTCTGGAATGACCCTGCCTGTGCAGCTGAGTTGGAATAGATGACACACTGTGGTCCCTTCCCAACCTTACCCATTCTGTTATTCTGTGTTACAGTAAAGTCACTTCACATGTTAATTTTCTTGGTAGGCATGGCAAAGTTCTCAGAGCAGGAATCTACTTGAAAAAGGTGAACTTAATTCTAGGCTCACAGCAGTGGCAGCAGCAGATCTCTTTGTTACCTGAGCAGGTGCAGTTCAGGATGCTGTGACGTGTCTGCTGCTACCAGTGCTGTCACAGTGAGGTCCACCACTGTTCACTTCTCTGTAAAATTGCTGTCAGTTGAGATGTTAGTTTTTGTAATGCAAGAGCTGTGTGGAGACCACCAAACTTGATCAGAACTCAAGTCAGCTTCATTCTCAGCCAGCCTGAAGCTATTGATGTGTATTTCAGCTTTTATTATTGCCTGGCAGGCACACATGGTGGGCAGTCCTTTGAATCTTGGCTGTACTGTACTGTTTATTCTTCTGTTTTGGAAGCTGGGTAAGGCCTTGATTCTGTATGAGCATGCTTCATCCTTCACTTCAGTACCTCTCAGTAGGGTGCCTTTTGAGATACTAGTTTTAGCCAATTCATAGTAGATTTGTTTCCAAGATGTGTGTCTCTGTGTATGCCATTGTTGAGACACATCAACATTTCCCTTCTGGTGGCTGAAAGAGAACACACAGTGGGCACTGTGGTTGGTATGACTCTATGCTCTTGGACTCATTTTTGTCACATTTCTGAATATTAGTAATATTGTCAGTGTCTTCTTTCTTGCCTAAAGCATTCTGCTAGAACGGATTTCAGAAAGCTCTTCGTTTCCATGAGTATAGTTTTTGAATCCCAGGAAGACAAGTGGGTAATGTTAATAGATGGCAACTCTTTGAAGTACATTAGAATCAACTTCAGAGAGAAAGAAAATCCCTTCCCTGAGCTGCAGATAAACAATAATGCTTTCAAACCTTCAAGATGATCAAGGTGAAACTTAGTGAACAGCAAGTACAGAGAAGATGATTCTGCTTGGTGGTGATTGGCAAAAATACATTCTTTCCTTTTTGTGCTCCTGTAACAAAGGAAAATAACAAAGTACTATGAGATTATTCTATGAAAGGAATATAAAAAGCTTTTTAAGTTAAATGCCCTGATCTTAATAGATGTGGGTAGAATATATTTTAAATGGGATGGAAATATCTCCTTGGAATTCTGAAATATCTTCAAAACTAGCTGAGAAGAACTGAATTCATCTGATCATGTGTGTGCGCTTAACAGCATTTATTTGCTTATGTGGAATTGTAGGAGGCTGACATCTTCTATCTGAGGTGTGTGTCACTCCCACTTTAGTTGGCTTTAGCTGGGAAAGAGAGAATGGAGCAGTCTCGTTTCTCATTTTCTTGTTTAAGTCTTCAGGAAAAAAGGAAAATCGTTCTAAGCCATAGACCTGAACCACATTTAAAAAGGTAAATATGCTCCTCTTTGCCTAAAGAGAAGACTGTCTCAGGAAGATAAGCTGGAGAACAAGTAGCAAGTGTGACTGTAGGATTATTCCTGCTGAGGTTCCTTTTTGGTTTTTCCGAGTCAGTTTTGGAAGACAGAGGAGAAAAATGAAACAAATTTTTTCAGAGGAGGAAGGTGATTTTCAAAAGCAAGAATGTATTCACATGGCTTTGAAATGATTGGTGTGGATAAAAGCTGAAATTCAGTGAGAAGGGTTGTGTATTAACATGTCTTATGGGTTGCAATGTCATGAATGGTAAAGACTTAAGAAATTGAAAGCTGCCTATCCAAAAATTCATAGTTTTTAAAAAACTATGATCTTATACATATTTGTTGATACATAAGGACTACTGGGAGAACTCAGAACAACTCTGCAGGTCACCTTTAACAAAAAGCTCACTGTATAGATAATAATATAGGTTATAGAAGAAGTACCATACCACCAGTATGTCCCATATACAAAAGTGAGAACAAACTCCAAATTGAGAGGTGGGTTTGCATGGAGGAGGGAGATTTAAATGTATTCTTCGGGAAAGAATCAGTGTAAAGAACTGAGAAAAAGTAAGATGGCAGCAGCCAGGATTTACAGAGCTTTTCAGTGCTTTGTTGGGTTATCTTGCATAAGTGCTTTAGCCAGAGACTGATTTCAGTAGCCGTATGGGGCCAGCTTGGAACACAAACGTGCATGAATCCAAATGTAATTTCCCTGTTGTGCACATTCTGGCTGTGACAGCTCAAGTTATAAATGTAAAATAGCAGGAAAAAAAGTTCAGAACATGGCCAGGCCTGAAATGTTAATAAGAACTGACTTACCATGAGATCCCTTGAGAATGGCAAAGGTGCTGCCCGAATTTTAAGTTTGTCTGCTTCCATGCTTCATTTTGATGTGCCTTGTAAAAGAATAAATAAATGCCTTGTTTTTATCTGTGCATTAAGTGGTTTGGCATAACAGAAGTAACAAATGTTTTCTTCCATGTAAGATGCAAAGCAGACAAAGAGCGATGCTAATCCTCCACTCCGGTTTGTGGCCGGTGCTGGCACACAGACTGAATCGGCATCAGTGGCTTTGATCTGTAGACAAGAAGTACCATACAGGGAAGGATAGTATCTTTTCCCTTTCAGACAGTTCTGTTTTCTGGGGGGCAATAATCTGCAGTTTTCCCAAATTTCCGATGTTCAGAAGGCATTTGTCTTTTCTCTGGGTAGGGCTGGTGCAGAATAAGGGATTTCTTCCCCCCCCACATCAGTACAGTGCTTGCAGAAAGGACACCTCATCGTGGCCATGGGACAGCTTGTCTCAGACTGTGCAGGCAAGGAAAGGGCTTTTCTCTCTTCTGCATGCAACTTGCACAGCAAAGAGAAGTTGCAAAGTTTGCAACTTTCCCTGCGTCTTCAGCATCAGATTTTCCTGGGTCTGTACTCTCTTTCTCTTTTTTTTCCCCAACCTCCTTCCATCTCTTGTTACCATGGAGAATGAAATGCCTGTTCCATTCAAGTTGTCGGCTGAATAGGTTTTGAGGTTGATGGATGGTGAGAATCTCTTATCCCTCCTTCTCCAAACACCTCCCCTGCCTGGTTCTTGACATTTCACTTGCCAGAGACTGGCAATCAGTGAGTGGGAGCTGAAAAGGAGGCTGGCAGTGTCCTGCTGAGATGCTCTTTGAGTTTGTGGATGAAATCAGCAGCCGTGAGAAGGTCTTAAGGACTTTGGTGCAGATCCTTGTCCTCAGGCTGACTGAGGCATGAATGCTCACTTTGAGTGCATGCTCTTGCTTCCCCAGAGCACCCAGGGAAAAAAGGATTCATATGTGAAACTTGTTGCTGCTTATGACTGTGTTTCAAGTGGTGATGTAACCTCTGCAATGTAAAGGGAAAGGTAAGGAATGAATGAACACAATAAATGCTCTGGCATATTCTGTTCTCTTATATATAATTCTTTATCCAAGTCCATGTCACACAAAGTGGAATTTCTTTGCTGCAGTCTGACTTGAGTGGTTTCCTGGCTGCGATGCTGAAGTGAGCAGGAGACTGTGTTTAGTGGGATTCCAGTAGTCCCTGTATGCGCTGACTGCCTACGTGTGGCATTGGTAGTGCATTGTCAAAACAGATTTCTGAATAAGATACCTTTTAATAACAAATAGGTGCAATTGTGGATATTGACAGGCCCAGGGTTGAAATATGATTTTGTTGATGTGCATGAAATGGAGCTGCAAAGCAGAAAAATTAAAATGATAGCTCTGTAAAATTATACAGAAAATATTTCTTTGATTTTATTTATTACTTCTCATGCAAGATAACTATAGTTTTTAGAGAATATCAGGAAAATTTCAGCCTATGCTGAAAGGCTTAAGCCTCTCCTTTTTAAAGGAGGGGTTGTTTTGACTGACCACTTAATGGTGGTTTGCAAGAAGTGAATACCTGGCATTGTTTAATAGATGTGTGGATTTTGCATCCGGAAGTAAAAGTAAATGTTGTGACTTTAAAATTAACTTCTGGCATTGTTTCCAAGTAGAAGCATTCCACAAACATATCATTGTTGAGAGAAGAGAAAATATTTTCATGAGTTCTCTGCTAAAACACACTGTGTCAGGACTGTACCAGCATAGGAATTAATACTGGTGGTACACCTTAGGGTGGCATTTCAATGTGTTTGAGATCATATGTGAAAATTTGTCCTGGGTGGTTTTAAACAACTGTGCTTGATAAGTGACTGTGAACTTTTTTTTCAATACATCTTTTCAGCACCTTGCACTGATAAATATTTCCACACCTTCCATGTATTCCTAAACTTGCTAACCAATACATCTTTCCACAGTACCACCAACAGCTTTTGCATCTGTCTTAGCTCCTCAAGAGTTCACTTGACATTTGATGCTTTATGTCCTGTTTGTTGTTGCATTGTTGTCTCCCTGCTGGAGTTTTCATACTGTGCAATTGCTTTTCCTGTTGTGCAAGCCACTTCCAAAATGCTAGCATGTTAGCTTGTTTGGCCACTGGTGTGTTAGAAGGGAATTTTTAATTCCTGCATCAGAAAGGCATGTGTGTATGTCAGTACTTACAAAATAAATATAAGTATATTAAATACATATGACTATACCATCCAATTCCTTAAGTAGTTAATTGTAGAGATTGTAGTAGTATTTTTGTTCCCAGAGCTTGGGATTTCCTAGAGCGATGCGCACACAGAGGATTTGATTGCCTATGACTTTTGTTCATGTAAGATAATATATGATAATATGCAGGGCTTTGATTTCCTGATTTGAACCTGGTTGGCTGGGGTACTGCAGAAATAGATTTTCAAAAATACACCACTAAATCAGCTTCTTTCTACTATAAATACATCACACATGTCAGGTGGAGTTGAGAGAAAGTATTATAGAGAGGAGAAAAGGGGGAAGTCCATTGGGACAGAGAATGATACTGCAGTTTGGGATTGGCTTCCTGATAGGAACTCAGCTTTGTGTTACCATTTGTAAGGGATGGGGGGAAAGAGTGAGCATCTGTTTTAACATGGTGATTTTGAGCAGCATCAGCATCAAAGCTTACATGTGTATTTCTATTTATTCTGTTAACCCGGTGGAGTTTTTTATTCAGTATTATCTTCTCTATGAAAAAAATATACTCCTAGCATCTTATGGGTTTGCATGAGATAGAATTCCAAATCTTTCTCTAACATTCTGTGAGGATTGTTATGCTAATAGTTGTAGAGGTTGTCAAAAATTCTTCTGAGTATTACTGACAGGATTCAATCTCTGAAAAAAGATCTTCTAGTTTTCAATAGGGATGTATTTAAATTGACTTTGCCTTCTGAAATTCCTCCTCTTCCCATCACCAAGATTGACTTTTACTTGACTGGGGTCTTTTGATTTTTATGTTTTCCCTGAGGAGAATTTGACTGACTTAATAAACTTGTAATTAGGCCATATCTCTGCTTTATTCCATCTGGTCTTTGGTTAAATTATTCTTAGAAAAATTCTCATGTCCCACTCCTTTTAGATTCAGAATTGTTTAATTCCTTTTTCCCCTTCCTCTTTTCTTATTGGAATGGTAGCCAGAGCTTGTAAATTTTTATCTTGCCCTTGCTATTTAGATTTGGGCAGCTGGAGAACAATCCATCTCTAAACCTCCTTCTGCTTGCTAGATGTTTTATTTCACCTTTTCCTCAGTGGTCAGTGCCTGAGTTTCCATCCAGAGCTTTCCCAGGCAGTGCAGCATGGAACTGACCTCATTTGCTTCGGCTCCACTCCTGTCCCTGCTTCCTGGTGCCCCAGACAGTGAGGATGGGCAAAGCTTTGTACAGGGCAGCTGGGGAAAAAAAGGCTGAGCAAGCAGCAGATTGAAGCTGTCCATACATGGGTTTACAAAGACAGATCTTCGCTGATTTGTACTTTGTAAGTTATCTTTGTAACCTTAAAGTCTGGAAAATTTATTTTAGTTTAGCTTTTGCCAAGGCTTCCTGCTTGTCCTGATTTGAGTGAATTTTGAAGCCCTTTATTATAGTCTGGTACAAATGCAACGAATGAGCATCGTGCTCTCCAGTAACTCATTCTCTTATCTCAAGTGTCATTTACTGGAATCTCCTTACCTTTTGCCTCCTGTAGAATGTAAACTGAATTACAGGCATCTAATTAAACCAGCATATTAAGTGTGTGAGGAATGAGAGGCAGTGGGAATTTTGATGGCCATATCCACAGTAAGAACATTAAAATCTAAATCATCAGGTATCTAAACTATTTTCTAGTGTATTGAGAGAACTGGTTGTATAAAAACAATTTCCAGCTGGATGAATTGTGTTTCTGTGCTAGGTCAGCACAACAGACTATCATTTCTCCTCACCTGGCAGAGCGGCTGCTAGCTAAAAGACTCAGATGTGCAGTATTAGTGCTTATCAAGGAAGGGGATATTTGAATAATTACTAAATAATTGTGGGATTTTGACTGGGGGAAGAGTGACAGTTTCAGATACTGATGCATTTGCTTTTTCCTGTAATCCATGCTCAAGTCACTATGTTGTGTTTGGCATACTTCATATTAAAACTACCTTGATCAGTGTCTGCAACTGATTTTCTGCCTCAGCATCAGGCACGTAGTGTTGGTGCTGGCATTATCTAAAGATATCTAAGAGCGTTTGCTTCTCGGAGATGAGGCTTTTTAATTTATTTTGTTTATACTATGCATAGCAATTCAAGTTCCTGTTGTCTTGCCATAACCCAAATCTGGAACACAAAATTAAAATGAAAAACTGTGAAACAAAATAAAGCACAGAAGGCATAACAAAAAGTGGGATTGATCTCTTTAATGTAAATATTGTTTTCTCTAACCTTGGATTTCTGAATAAGTGTTGATGTCAGTTTACTGTGAAGACCAGGAATAACAAACTGTTGTGAGATGGAGTCATATTGGGTGCAACATGAGAGATACCCCTTGTATTTGAGTGGATTTGTGTAGTGTATACCTCACAGCCAGCTGCTGGCTCTTTCAGATTTGTCCCTGTGAAATCCTCTCCTTTAGTCTTGTTCCAGAGCTGTAGCACTTGATTCCGATACATCCCTCTCCAGCCAGTTTGGTTATCTTCTGTTGGCTCTGCAGTACTCTTCCCTGGCTGTGATACTGGATTGTTTTTCTATCAGTAGAGCAAAAGGATATGAAAGAAGCAGGGGAACTGATATCTGAAACTGGTATTGGCTGCTGTTTTAAATGAGAGTTAACATTTTTTCATAGCAGTGAGATACTGTAGGAGAAACAGGAGGGCACACTAGGGAGAGCTCTTGAAAATGCTGTTTGTTTGTTGCCAGTTTAGAGTTCAGAAGTGTGTATGAAAATAACCAGTCTTTCAATTCCATGGTGATCCTTGAGATACAGGAGAAGACACCCATCAAAAACTGTTGCCTAATGGACTAGTACATTCTTTAGCCAGCCTTTTTATCTTCTGCTTTCCCCTTCAGCCTGTATAATAAAGATACAGTTTTGTGAAAGGTGATCCTCAGACTGCGCTTCTCTCGGAAAGCTCAGTGTTGCTCTCATCTGCCAGAGTTACAACATTCCTGTCTTCAGCTCCTGCTATCAGGGAGCTGTAGGGTGTATTCGATCAGCTCATAAGTCTGACTAATCGATAATAAATTCTTGGTGGATTATCTGTTTGGATCAGTGTGCTATGAGTAGCCAGGGATGTGGGTCCACCTCTTTTGCTGGCAGCCACTGACATTGCTTCATACTCCTTGTAGAGCTGAACCCTGAAGCTCTTAATCCTCCACTTTTGGATAAGCAACTGAGCACAGCCTAACCCTAACCCAGTATTATGTTGCAGATGAGTACAGACAAGCTGCAGTATAAAAGCAGTATCTCAGTGTAGTACAATGGCTGTCTATGTTGAGTTGTGATGTGAATTTTCAGACTCGGTTGGACTGAGTATCATCTGCAGGAGTCAGGTCAACCCTGGGCCAAGTGGGCATGGCCATAGGTGGAGGTGCACTTCTGTTACATCCTCCTCTGTCTTCTCTCATTATTTTCTCTCTCTTAGGCTTTGCACCATAGGACTGCTTCTTCCCATTTCATGGAATCTCAAACTTGAGTTTCATTGTGTTTTGCAACCCCACAGATCAAGCATTGCTTGAGGTTAATCACAAACACTAAACCCATGCTCCCCTGTGACATCCTGCAATGCTTCTCTTCCTGTGCAACACTGAGGAGCAGAAGCTGCCTGTACACAAACCAGATGTTAGTGACCTCAGCCAGAAAACATTAACTGGATTGGCAGGGATGCTGGCCCCATGTTCAGATGAGTACCAACAAGATGCCATCAGGAGTTGCCCTCATGCCCTAACTTGGAAATTGTTGTTGAGACACTCTGCTTTGGCAGTTGATCTTCACAGATGGTATGGATCTTTTATTACCTTCACCCAAAAGTGGGGGTTTTTTAATTTATGGTGTATGAATGGATTTTTACCGTAAAGGAGGTTGCTTCTAGTCTCATCTTCTTATTTCCATATTTTATCTAATAGTTGCTTCAGTTTGAAGAACGTGGGTTTGTTACTCTGGATCATGGATATAAATAGATGCCAGAAGCATGAGGCCTTATCAGCTGTGAGCAGCTGTACTTGCCTTTTCATTTTAAATCTAGTCACTAAAGTACAGATAAACAACAAAACATGTTTTTCTGGAAGGTAAAACTTTAAAATTTGTTGGAAGTGGTTGAAGGTTGTTGCCTCTCTGCGTAAAGTAAACTAGCATTAGCATTTTTGGGGAAGGCTCTGACCTTGTTAGAGCTCAGAGTTACAGTTGAGGGTGGTGAGCATTAACATCTGTAGTGCTTCAGTTTTGAAATGCTGTCTTATGTATGGGCAGTCATGCTTAACCTGGTATATTGCTTGCATATATTGGACAGCTTAAAAAGTTAAGTCTGATTTCCTTGAGGATATCATCTTTATATAATCTTTGCAGAAGTTTCTCTTGAGGAATGCCTGAGGATGCTGACAAGTGAAGAGGAATATACACAGGCAAAGCTTTAGAGGGCAGGATTTTAAACACATTGTATAGGGGATGATGTAGCAAATAACCTTTGTTAGCTTGATAGGTTAATTTTTCAGAATTACTTTGTAGACACAGAAATTTTCTTTCCTTCCATTTAATTTTTGCAGCTAATGTTTTATTTTCCATGGATACATTATTTGGGTAACAAGTTATCCATACTGAAATCCCAGGCTCAGACCTGGAAGGAGTACATAGGTTTTTGTGTGGCTCAAACCCTGTGCTAGTTCACCTGCTGAGCCCGTGCCAACTTTGCTCAGTGTTACAGATGATGTCTCTGTTTTGTGCTTCTGAAACATGGGATGCTGGCAAGCTGGTTTTGAAAGTGCTGGGAGGAGCATTCAGGAGCCACCTGGGATCCACAACTCTCAGATTTAGATTAAAGCCCTGGCTCTGCAAAACTCTAGAGGCACGGAGCTGACGATAGCAGCAGTTTCAGGAAGGATAACTGGTGAAGGAGTACCACGTATGTACCATGGATGTGATCCCTTCTGAGACGTTTCAGATGGGGTTTCTTATGCAGCTGCCTTTGTACTTCAGCTGAATCTTCCTTGAACTTGGAGTGCTGCAAAACATGGTGCAAGGGCACAGGGCTTTGGCCTCTGTACAGCAGGGTTTGTGTGTTCAGATTTTTCTGTTATCTGGCTACTCCCATCCCCTGCTGTTCTCAGACAGTGGAAAGCCAAGTTAGTATATTAGTGCTGGATTGACGGCTGTATCGAGTGGTGTCTGACCAAGGTAAGAAGAAAGTGTTTAGTTATAATTTAATCTTTACATTTTCTTGGTTGTGTTACTTTTGAAATGTCATAAAGTATAAGTAATCAAGCTTAGTAGTGACTCTTCAGGTTTACAAGGCTGTCTACTTTTAGAAATTCCTTTTTTTCCCCTGTTGGAATTGGCACTGAGTTATGAAAGTGTTAGAATCTGTGCTGAGGATCTAGCCTATGCACTGTATAATAGTATTACAGTGAAGTATATCAGCATTTACACACATCAGTATATACATACATATATAGTTTCAGATGAAAATATTGAGATACAGATTGAAAATTAAGAGGTTTTTTGTATGACTCTTGGGCGGAATCTTCAGTGTAGGAAAGGATATAATGTCCTCATGTATGGTATAGCTATTAGTATATTAGCTCTAAAGGTTTTCTTTTCAGCTTTTCTGTTTTGTCTTCAAAGATCAAATATTTGTAGCACAATTGTTCAAGGAGTACCTGAGTATGATGATATTCAGGGGATATGAAGATGAAGCAGTAATCTTCTCCAGAGTGCACATGTAGTTATTTTTGGTACTGTCTTTCTTTACTTTCAAAAGCAGAATCATTCATTTTCCTTCAAGTGATTTTATCTTCCAGAGCTCAGTGGGATGATTCTGCACAAGATAGGGAGCTGTCACAAGTTCCATCCTGTGGGTTGCTTTGATGTTGGGAGCTGGAGCAAACTCTACCATTTCAGAACAACAGATTTATTTTCTCATCATCACCTTCTGGGAGCAGTGGTAATAAGAGATTATGACTTGTTTCCCAAGAATTCCCTCAAACATGCATCCCTGCTTGTGGAAGTGCCTTCCACTGAAATCCTGGGGAGAGGGACCCTGCAGGGTACGAGTCTGTCCCTGTCCCTGCTCCCATGTCACGTGTGTCCCATACCTGTTCCTGATGGGTTGGTTTGTGTGTGCTTGGGCCCAGGGGAAGGGAGAGGATCCCATGACTGGGGTCTGCCTGGGAACTCCAGCCATGCGGCTGGAGGAATAAATCATCCCTGAACATCTACAGAAATATCACTTCATCTTTCCTTCCAAGTTCATCGCTGTCTTATGCATGTTGTAAGGATTCCCCTCATTACAACACCTGCTAGCTCTTTCTCAGCTACTCTGTAGGGCTCTCTCTGGCATCAGAAAGCACACATCTTCCAGCCCTTTGGCAAGTGCTCATTTCATATTTCTGTGTGCCTCTCCACTTGATAAAATACTTTTGAATGAGAGAATTTAGAAAGGAAGAGTGGTCACACTTTCTTGGTTTGATTTCTTTGTGTTTAATGTGACTACCTGTTTGTGAGCTGGCCACTGAAACGTGCTCCCTGTAACAGGAGTGTTGCATCACCTTGGACAGGTATTGCAGATCTCACTGCAGTTCAGCTGATGCAGTTTTACACAGGACAGGGGGTTCTATGTTAAATTGCAAAGTTTTGTGTTAAACCTAATGTTACTTTTCAGCAGAGAAAGACTTTAATCTTCTTGTTACCGTGCCCCAGGGGACTTGCAGGGACAGTAACAGCTGTGCTTGCTGTATCAGGCTGACAGCTGTTTCAGGAGTCACTTGGTCCTTTTATCCAGTGTCTCTGAATAGCACAGGAAATGTGGGCCCTGCACCTTCCTGCAGGAGGCTTTACAGGATGGTGGTAAGTACTGGCATTGCAACATGCTGAACCATGGGGCTCCATCACTTTCACTTTTGAATACTTCTGAGATCCAGAGCACTCCAGAAAAGTTAGGAGGCATGTTGGTTGCAAGTGAGGGGAAGTCAATAGTCAGATAAACCCTGAGCTTGGTAGGTGAGCATAGATGACTGAAGAGATTGAATCATGGCTTTAGTGACTTAATATGGAATGGATAATCTGCTTCAGAGAGTGTCTTGGAGATCCCCCAGCCTCAGCCTCTCTACAGAATTACCATGTTGAGAGTATGGGACTGTGATTTCCCTTGATTCTCTCTTTGTTTCTATGCTACTTCCTTTTTGCTTATAATTATTCTTAAAAGAAATAACATAAAAACCCCTTACAATTTCCATAATTAGGAAACCCCAACAATAATAATAACAACAACAAAACAAAAAAATAACCAAAAAAAAACCCCACACCAAAAAAAAAACCAAAAAAAAAACATAAAAGGGAAGTGTATAGGAGCTTCATTCATCACCTTTTGTCACCAGACTTGATTTGACATCTGAGACTACAGAGAAACTTTGGCAAGTGCAATGATTTCCCGTGTGGGGGTAATAAGAGAGAAAAAAGCTGTCAGTTGAAAACAGCAGGAGCTGCATTAGCAAATATAAATTAAACAGATGGCTGAGATACTGCAGCTGTCACATAGAAGCTTCAGGAAGACTTTTAGCTTAGAGCTGTAGGAGGCTATTTTAAAAGGAAAGACGAAAACAACAACCGAAGCAAACTTCAGCATGACGAAAGAGACAATAGAACCATTCAGATTATTATATGAAATTTATCCAGGATTGTGGTGTTGGTTTGGGGTTTGTTTTTAATTGATATTTTAAAATCTTAAGATTCTAAAATTGTTATGATCAGCTATTATTAGATGATGTTCAGATTTTGGTATCATGGGTTTGCTTGTTTAAGAATACTCTTCTGTGCGAGACACTGGCTCTGACGTGCTCTGGAAAATAGGGAGAAGTGTGACATACATCATGCAGTTTTGATCATCAACTGTTTTACGGCTATGTCAAGAAAAACTTCCTACAAAAGAATTTATAAATAAAATGTTTTGGAAAAGCAGTGTGGAAAGTATTAACATTTTGGTGGAGGAAGCACCTGCATTTTAGTGTCTTGCATGTTCAATCTTAAGATAACTTTTTTCAGACTCATTTTCAGCTGACAAGTGACCATTCCTTGGTGAAAGAAGGGCTAGAACAGCACCCAAGTTTGTTTATTAGGTTAAAGTACAGATGTATGCTAAAATGAGGATAAGTTGGAAATTCTGTGCTGTTTCTCAGAGGCCAAAAGGCAATTAATTTTCTAAATGTGTCTTAAAGTATTTTCATCAGTTGGGACTGATGGTTTGTCATAGATTTTGTGCATAAGCAGAGATTGTTATGCTGCCTTTATAGCTAGATGGTGATGTGAATTATGAAATAAGTTCAGCTGCATTTGAAGCCTGTGTTTTACATTCAAAGAAATAGTATGCACAAATGGCTTCCTAGGCAGACTGATTACCCAGAGTTCTATTTTTGTGTTTGTTTTTTTAACTGCAAAAATCTCAAGTATTTGTGGTTGACTTTAAAAATCCTATTTAATATGCAAGAACTTCTGGATTTTGATTGTATTTCAACCCTTGGTGCAAAATTAGTATGTCTTCAATTCTGTGTGTTCCCCACACAGAACTGTGTTTTTCTTTAAAATAAATATCTCTAGGTACTGTTATATCTAATTCTAAACTTCTTCTATATGGATTATTTGAGAGCTACCAAATCTACATATCAAAAGATAGAATCTTTTTTTCCTCTGTATTTATCCTTCCTGTCATCATCTCCGTGAAGTTTGAGTACAGAAGCCCCAGCATGCTCTGAAAGCTGGTGAACTTCCATTCTATTAGAACTAGGAAGTTCATCACTGATGTATGAATGCTCTTTACTTGCTAAATCTTCCACCTGTCCTAGACTTTTTCCCCTTCTTAGTGGCTCAGGACACAAATAATGAAGGACATTAAAGGTCAAAAGCAACAGCTTGGGCTTGGTTATGTGAACTTGATGAAAATGTATACCCTCAGTCTTCCCATACTGTTCTGGGTGCTTTAGCTGTCTCAGTAGAAGTGAGACATCATTTAACTGCATTTCTTTTGTGGTTGTGGCTTCATGCATAAGTGTAGGAAAGAGCAGCTGATCATGCTGAGTAACTGTGGTTTTTACCCTTCAGATTTCATTTCTACCCATGCAGAAACTTTGTAGCACTTATAAAGTCCAGAAAACTTGGAGGGAAAAAGCCTCAGCCTGAGTGTATTTCTTTTTTTCCATTTTTGCTTAAGAGAAACAAAGTTGGCCTTGAAGTGTACTTGAACTTGAGAATTATAAATGTGGAATATCTTTGTCAGTGATGGAGGGATGTTTTGGGGTAGGTGACCTTTCAGTGGGAAGCCTGGCCTCAGCCTCTACATATCTGCTCCTAGACTTCAGCTCCCAATGCTTTGGCTAAACTTTGCTGCCAGGGCGTACACAGCAAGGGGGCAGCTGTGTAGGCAGGACCCAAGGCATACAGGAAGATTACACACTGAAATCTGCAAGTTCCCCCTGACTTCTCCTCCTGGGAAGAAATGCAGGGATCAGTCAGTGTGATCAGAGGCTCAAGAGAGCTGACAGTTAAGAATGTATGGGAAGGAGCTGAAGCAAACAAGTGAGTTGGATGGGAAGAAACAGAGGGGCAAAGATAGCCTTGTCTTGAAAGGTGGTTAACCTTAAAGTTTCCTGCTGAGTATTCCAAAGGCAAGAATGAACTTTTTCAGCTGGAAGTGTAATTACTGTCTAATGGCCATCTACATTCTCTTCTTCATCTTCATGTAAGCCTTCTAAAGCATGTAAGGCTGCATGGTTGTTTTGCTGTAGGCACAGAAAATTGAGTGCTGTCGGGCCTATGGCACAGAGCTGGTGAGGAAAATGTCTTTATAGTTTTTGAAACAAGTCTGTGACAAAAATTTTTATGTTGTGTGAGGTGTTAATATCAAACTCTCATTGATAAGGATCAGCTGCTGACTGTATGATAGTGGGAAAATGTATGATAATGGAAAAAGAAAACATGATCCAGCTTTTTTTTAATGCTCTCGTGACAAGCAAGTGCATCTTAACCAGAGGCAAGTGAGCCCAGACTTTTGGTTCTGTACCTTTAGTGTATAGCTTAGCCAGTCTGCAAAAAAATTGAACCTTGGTTTTCTTAAGCCTAGTCCAGAATTGCCAAGTCTGTTTTTCAGGTCGGTGTTGTTCTTATGCTATATAAGCAGCTGCATCATTGACTGAAAGAACATGTAACAGTTATAAATTGCTGCTTATTATTATGCTTATCATTTGAGAGGTCACATAAATGAATCCTGGATGGAATAAAGCAGCACATCAGGTAGTCCTGGTATGTGGGCTGTGTATTCTACAGTGCTGTGTCAGTAAATAATGGATTACTGATTAATTTACAGTAGTTGATCTTTTCTAATTTGTCTCTATAGCAGAGAAGATTGTTAGTTGGCTTTAAAGTAGTTTTATCTTTACTTTTCAGTGGAAAGCAGCTGAATACTCCAGCTTAAATTTTGGTAATGAAACCATCGTCCATATGCAAAATAAATTTTCCATATTGTCAAGTATAGCAATTTCTGTCTTTGGATTTTGATTTCCATTCCAGATTCAAGCATGTCTGATCCAAATTTGTGGAATAACGTTTTGCCAGTTTGTAACCCACCATGGTTTTGAAACATGACTCTGCCAAAGTCTTACACTTTAGTGCATTACTTTGGTCTGTTGGATGTTGAAAAATTGTATGCTACTGCATATGGATATGGAGTGACACCCTTCTAAAATAAATACAGGTATCTTCCAGAGAAGAGCCTTCCAGGGATGTGAAACAGATGAGTTTCCTTTCCCTGCGTAAGCAAGCCCTTGGGTGGTAAGATTTACTGCAGGCTCCTAGCAAGAAGAGGAAATGTTGAAAGGCAAAATGTAGATGCATGACTGATGGGAGCTGCAGGCTGCCGCCCTAAGCAGCTCAGAGTAAGGCTAAGCATGTCTAGAAAAATGGCAGGGAGTTGTTTGGGAACCTGGCATAATGGTGCAGAGCCACCTTTGTTAGGAGGCAAATATCAGTTGGATGTTTAGTGTTTTAAACTTGAGTGAGAAAACTGGGGTTTGAATAGAAAATAATAACAACAGCACAGTTAAAAAGGACTGTGGCATGAATTAGTTCCTTGTACTGCAGTCTTTGTTCTTTGCAGTTGTGTAAGTAGTTTCTAGGTATTCATTCTAGTGCCATTAATACTCTTTTCTGTTTGACAGAATATATCTGACCAAGGCTTTGTCTTTATTCCTTCAATTATTTTGTATAAAATAGTAAAGTCATATGCATTTGCTGCTAACAGAATATGTTTACAGAAGACTTCACTTGTAACTTGTTCACATTGAATAAATAAACACAGATGCTTGGTACTGTGAAAGTAGTAAATACACACCCTTCATTTGCACTCTCCAAAATATGTTGGTCAGAGCTATCCTTCAAGATTTTTCACCATGACTGTTTTGTTAAGATTGTGCAGAAATCACCCTTAGTTGACATACAACATTCTATGCCAGATTCAGTTAGATACCACCAAAAGTGTGCTTCTGCCAGTTTGGCATGTTTTTGTCAGGCAACTGGTATTAGCTGTTCTGTCAAAATAGCTTTTTTGCCTGTGTAAACCACATCTTGACTAGGCAGATTTGCTGGTATAGCTATTTTAGCAAAGCCCTTCTACTGTAGGAAAGACCTTATTGATAATACTGTGAGGTTCCCACAGTAGATGAAAGGCACAATACAAAGGGCTTTACAAACATGAATTAAGCTTCACAACGCCCTTGTGAAATAAATCGTTATTCTAGCTCGCCAATGTCTAGTTTCTTTTAATATGAGATGTTTTGGAGGGATGAGAAGGGAAGGTAGAAGATGCAGTTTGGGGGGAGCCTTAATGTCTGGTAGCAGTGCAGTGTTTACAAACAATACATTTCTAACCTGTTCCAATCCCCTGCTCTCTTTGTCTGGTGTTTAAAATGTCCTTGCAAAATCAGTGGTTTAGACTATCTAATTGCTTCTGATGCTGGTGTCACTGATCTTTGGAGGAGTTTGGATATTGACACCTGGCAGTTTATCGCTTCTTAAAAACCTGGAGGGCTTTTGTTAATGATATTCTCATTAACACTGTTTTTAACTACATTGCTCTCGCTGCATTAGACTCTCTGTCCCACACTGTTCGTGTAGTGGTTCAGTTAAGGGACCTCAAAGGGAATGGAGAGAGGAATAAAACTACAGGTTTATACACATGAATGATTTTAAATTCAAGTCACTCAGATTAGAGTAGTCAGATATTGAGTTCACCCACATGGTCTTAGTTTAGATATTTTTGTATGTTAATTATCATTTAATCTCCAATTACATGATCACATTCTATTTATTCCATTTCATTTCTTAGGGAACAAGGAACAGAAGAATTCTACTGGGATGAAGGTTTATTTTCTTCTCTATCATTCATCAGCATTGCTTTTGAATTCAGCCTGTAAATCTTTAGGTCAGGCCCAGGCATTTCTTCAGTTCTCTGTTAAACACCATATCCTGGCTTCTGTATTAGTACATCTCTCAAGAATTTAAGCAGGCTGTGCAATTTATTAACTTCCCAGCTCAGGCCCTTCAGATGGTGGTAATTGTTTTAACCAAGCATTTCAAGGAACTCACTTTTGAGAAGCTATTCCGGATCTGAAATGTGGGTGATGTTGGAGACATCCAGCCTGACTGGGTTCCCTTTCCTAACCCTTCTTGCATGCTGGGGGAAGTTCCAGTAACTGTTCAGTGGTGTGCCTGATCCTCCAAGAGGTACTTGAACTAATAGGAGTATTTCTGTGCTCTCATGGTGTTTCCACAGCAACAGCACACTTTTCTTTTTTTTCCCCTCTCAAGGAGACTGTTGCCTTGAGCATTACACATGAGGAAAAGCTTGGCCCTCTTGTTCTCTACTGAGATTTTGGTTTACACAGGTGAAGAGTGGAAGAAGTAGGATGGGCAGAGTGTGACTCTTGGCAGAGACAGCGTGATTATGAAGTGACAGTGGCAGTAATGAGTCTTACTTAATTGTGGCTTCGGTGTTGATAATATGATTGTTTTGAAAGTCATGGCTCTTTCTAAGCTCCACAGATGAAAGGTCTGGGTCGTTAGTGACTGTCATAGCCCCTTGCATGTGCTCTTGGAATCATTTAGGACCCACATCCACTTTGTATACGCAGTATGAAACCCTGTGTGCATTCTCCTGTCTGCCTGCTCATAGACACTGTGTGCATGTCACATTAAAAACGCTGGTTTTTTGTCACAGCATTTGTCCTAGCATTGTGGGGACGAGATTTAATTACTCCACTGAAGTAGGATGTAGATGTTACACCACCTCTTGGGTATGGTACTTGCTGTGGGTATTGAGACACTTTCTTTCAAAGAAGTACATGTGCCTGTCGCAATATCTGTTGCAGTGTGGAGGACTAAGAAACTTCCAATTTTTTAAATAGGTTCATAGATCAGCCCCTTTTTTTTTACCATTTAAAGGTGGGTGAGAACAGAAGCATGTGGCTTGATGCAGCAATCTCTTGCTGGGGTTGGCTTTTTTCACCAGTTAGGAAAGCAGTCTCCTCTTACACAGGTGCCTAACACAACCCTAAAAACAATTGTTTTATTTTTTTTCACCTGTTTTATTTTGCTTCTTTCCCAGCGTTCTTGTCCTAAAAAATAAGCTATCATATTTTCCTAGAGAGCATATAATTTGTGGTCCTGAGCTGTTCCCTGTGGGTTTTTTGTTGTTGTGGGGGTTTTTTGTTGGGTTTGTTTTTTGGGTTTTTTTTTTTTTTTTTTTGCTTCTTTTACTCGTCTTCCCTTTCTGAGGAACTACATGTTCTAGGGAGCATTGTTGTAAGTGCTGTTCTGCTTTTTAACACACTCACTAACCTGGTGTATCATGGAATAATTTAAAATTCCATTAAATTTAAAATTTAGACAAGTCAATTACATTAATTATATTGGGTTTGGGAATCTCCATTCCTTTGAGAGTGAATATCTTAAGCAGTATCTGTCCCTATGTTATGCTTTTGCAGTTAAGACTTCTGCTTGATGTGTGTGGTGGTCCTTTACTATCAGTATTGTAGTTCCTAACAGTTTTGAATCAGGCTGCCAGAAGTTTTTGCTGTTTTACTCTGACAAACAGTAAGTGAATGTGTTGACTGGCAATATGAGTGGCTAATGTATGGAACCACGTGATCTGGGGTTATCTTGGAAAGGCACATTGTTTATGTTTACAGTTCTAAGGCCAGAAATGTGCTTACCCAAATAATGCTCATCCATCTAAAATGTTAAAAGCTGTTCAGGATTAAGTGTCCAAATCAGAAATGTAATTTACGTATAAAAGCCAAAAATTAATAAAAATACCTTTTATTGCTTTTTCATTGTAAGCACATCTGGATATACTTTTCACATTAAAAATCTTACATTAAGTACAAAGATGAAGAGCATTCCAGTACTGAACCTTTTTAAAATTGAAAATAAGTTTATGATTGCAGGTCTTGCATTGCTTCACTTGAATTATTTTTTATTCTATCTAGCTCTTTTTGACTACACATTGAAGAAAGTGTACGTTTTAGTTTACTCAAGAATTTGTTTGTTAAAAGACCAGAGTAAAAAAATTCCATGTCTGTTTAGCATTCAGTAATTTGCTATTAAGCTACTTGACACAAGTTAAAATGTATGTTAATACTGTCTTGATTAAACAGCACTCATTATCGCACGCTCTGATTTGGCCCAATTGGTTTCCTAGCAGATGTCTCAATAAAGGAACTCACTTTAACATGAGCTCACTCTTGACATGAGATGCTGGAGCATGTCCAAATTAAGTTAGTGGATTGCAGTAACTATGTAGTTTGGCACTTGCATGGCATCTTTCATTTCAAAGCATTTCACACAATCATGTATGATATTGGGAAAATGTATTAGATAATACAATGGCCAAAGGAAATTTTTAGATTTTAAAGAGCTAGAGAACATTTTACAATTCCAGCAGATGTCTGGTATTACAATTTTTAGTGTTAAGTACAGAGTCGTTGTTTAGTGGTTTCTAACACAAAACTCAGTTTTCATAGCTTGCAGAAGAAGGTTTGAGTTAACCCTCTGGAAGTCTGTATATATTAAGTATTTCAAACCACAGCTTCAAACAACTTTTTACTTAATGCTTTTCATTCAGTCATAGAATCATCAATGCTCTTCAATCCTCTTTTCTTTCATTTTCTTTTAATATTATAAACACAGAAAATATTTGTGATTTCTCATCTTTACCTTCAATTATTCTTTGGTGATTACTTGCAACATCACTTAAATCTCCTGTCATGTAGGCTTAACCAAACACTGAAATCCAGGGGACTTTTTTTTCCATGTGCAGTGTTACTTCATACCTACAAGTTATACATTCCTCCTTTAGCCCTCACAGTTTGTTTTTATGTATTTTGTTAATTCAGTTTATGCACGGAAAGCTAATACAAATCATAATTCTGCATATGCAAATCTGAGGATTTTTCTGTGTTGAAATTGTTTGCCTATAATGTGCTTTTCTAACTCCCATTTTCCAGCCTTTTCAGTGTTTGAAAATTGAGTTATAGTTGCAGTGTAATGCAAAGCAGGTATCTGACACATGATACCTAACAAGTACCTGCCTAATTTTTCTGCTTGAGAATTAGACTTGCCTATGTTTTGCATTTCCTTAATGGTTTTGTTTATCGATTGTATTTTACAGATAGTATAACTGAGTACAGACACTGAAAGCAATTTGCCTAAGATTCCCAGTATTTCCTGTAATTCTGGTTCTGGTTTCCTGATTTGATTTGGAATGATTAAATTATGAACTATATGTAATTTCATAGATGTGTGATGTATCAAGTTTGTGGTTCATCAGATAACATTCAGGCTTGCCTTTTCCCCTCTGTGCATGCACCTGTCTGGGTTTTCTTGTAACCACAACTCATTTTATTGTCAAATTTTCCCAAGTTTAATGTTACGTGGGCCATCTTGTAAAGGTTCATGTCCATGTTATGTTATAACTTGGATATGTTATTCACTTGGATTTCAGCAATTCTTGAAAGCAAAGAGTACGTCTTCCAGATATGAAATTATTTCTTGCGTTTGTTAGATTTATGTATAACTCAAAGGCAGATGAAGTGGTTTTACTTAAATGAAGGATTAATATTTCAGTGCTGAAGGCAAAATTAAAGCTGAGGAGCAATTAACAGGTTGAGAAGGTGGAGGAGCTAGCTGGCATAGCCAGGGGGCTGCGGGGGTCAGCCCTCCTGGCCCCCCTTTGACCCTGAAACCTCTGTAATCTGTTGGCTGCATTGCTGGTGGGGAGGTGCTAACCGAGTTCGATTTAACGCTGATACTGTAGCATTTAAAGGAAATGAAGGATGTGGCAAGTGAGAAATGAACTCTGCGATCTAGTGAAGCTTTCTGAGGCATTAGAGGTTCTCCCAGTGGAGTTCTCTTACATTATTCATGCTCTTTAAGCTTTTAGCCAAGCTGAGCACTCTGCACTCAAGTGTAGTAGTAGAAGGTAAAAGGAAATTAACCCTATAGTGATATATTGCAAGTTTCTTGCCAAGGCAATAATTTTTACAGTGTGTTGAGGGGATAGAAGCATGTCTGAGAGAGGGGAAAACTGATTTCAACTCTGACCTGATCTCAGAAAATGCTCAAGCAAGAGTACTCTGCAGTAAACCAGAAGGAATACCACTTGAACCTATATGCAAGTCCTCGGCTCCCTTCCTGCCTTGGCCTTCCTCATCAAAGTCTCTTCTAAGGTTAATGAAGGTATGACTTCAAGCCACAAGATAAACTAGTACTCCAATATTTCCAATGATGCTATGGAAAGATTTGCTGTGTGTTAAGGCTGATAGAAGTAGCCAAGATTTCCCAGTGATTATATGTTCAGATACCAGAAACCCATATCTGAATTCCAGCTTGAATCTCCAGATTTTACTGTGCTTGTGATTGTTCCCTTGAACACATTTACCTTTTCTTAGGCAAACTCCTTATGTTTAGGATTTTTTTCTTCTTCATCTTTCCCACCATTTTTTATCCCATCATTATGTAGATTAGGAATGCGTGCTCAAGGGGGCTTTTAGGAAGGGTTCAGAAACAGGAGACTTTTAATGCAGTGGATCTATATTGGTAATTGATCTGACATATTAGTGCTGGAGTGGTCTGTCACATCCAGCTTTTACTCCTTGTCTATTCCCTAGCTCTTCTGAGGTTTCACAGCAAGCATCCAGAATGTAGAACAGATTGTTGCAGACTAGTGGGGAATGACCTCACTCAGAGACTGAGAGTTACTTTGGGGATGTAGTGGAGAAGGTGACAGTAAACAGAAGTCCTTTGCTGGTGCGTAAACTTCAAGCTATGTAATTTCAATCTACTGTATGAACCTTTTGTTGATAGGACTGAAATATGTTATGTTGGAGGTAGGGAAGATAACATATGAAAAAAATACAATACTTGTGCCAAGCACTGGTTAACTTACGAGTACAGAATATCTATTTCCCCATGTGCTCACACAATCTTTAAATCTAGATTCCTCCTTTTTCTTTCATCCTTAAAGAAAACTATGTTCAAGGGTAATATTTTTGAGAGCAGATTATTACTTAGAAGCACAAAGTCTAAGGCTTTTAGTTAAAAGTCAGTTCTGAACATTTTACCTTGGAATGTGTGTGTCTTCTATGCTGGAAAGAGTAGTTCTGGTTTTGTTGGAGCCAAGACTTCAATGCATTTGCCACTTGACATAAGTCTTAAAAATATTTTGATTAGAGGACTGTGTTGGAGTCCAGCAGTCTGGAATAAAAGGTCTCTGTGAACAGTGTATCTCTCTATGCTCTGGTTCTCAGGAGAAACAAAATGTTTGAGCCACAGCAGTAAGGACCAAGAGGAAAATGATACAGGCATCACAGTGACTAGTATTAGTTTGAGTATCAGAAATGCACCCAGGACCCTTAAAAGAAAGAAAGGAGAAGAGTTTAAGAAACAAAACAAAACAAACAGCTCTTGCAAAGACTTTTAAAGATTGTTGCCCTGGGATTGTGCTCTTGATTTTGCAGCCTCATAGCTGCATCTGAAATGAGCTGTTGCAATTTTACCCCTCAGACAATTTTCAGGGTACTAAACATTTCTTTTGCCAGCACATATCAGCTCTGGAGATCCAAATGTTACTAATGGCAGCCTTCAAGTGATGATTGAGAAACTGCGTTGAAAGTTCTGCTCAAAGTATGTTAGGCATTTGGTAGTTAAGCAGCTAAACTCTTTTTGACATTGGTTCAACTATGGCATTTCCTTATAAGCATTGCTGATGGCAGATAATTTTTTTGATGTGGTGTTTTTGCTTCAGTGTCCATCAAGAAGTATGATCAGTAACAAATGCAGTGGAAGAAATGCTGGAAGTTCCAGAAAGTCTGTGTTGAAGGGCTTTAACAGACTAGGCTTTCCTGCTGCTTGGTTTGTCATCTTATGAGACACAGCCTTTTACAGTAGCTCTCTTCTTGGTTAATTTTGTGAATGATTGCAAAAATTCCTGTGTAGTTTTGTCCATCTGTAGGTAATACTTTCAGATTCCTTGTATATTTCTTTTTTAAAGAAATCTCTGTAGTGTTACAGCCTCTACAATGGCACGAGCATGTGTACTCCCCTGGGGCCCTCCCTGCCCAGTCAGTCATAGCAGAGGGTCTCTGTACACCTGCCAGGTGTTCAGCAGGAGAGCCACACTGGAATTTCAGTCCAGCCTTTGGTTCCTCCCCATCCACTATTGAAAGGGCACCTGCAGAGCCACCGGGGCAAGGGTGCAAAGCTCTGACTTGAAACAAAGAAGCTCTGAGCTAGTCTCCCCTCC
Organism: Lanius collurio; assembly: GCA_020086605.1. Taxonomy (NCBI): domain Eukaryota; kingdom Metazoa; phylum Chordata; class Aves; order Passeriformes; family Laniidae; genus Lanius; species Lanius collurio. The sequence goes on from JACBWW010000010.1 coordinate 13,032,106, forward strand.
AGTTAGGAGAAAGAGAATCTGTTGAGTTTTCATGGCATGGTTCTGGTAGTGGGAGGGCTACAGGGCTGGCTTCTGTGAGAGGGTATTATAAGCCTCTCCTGTGTCTGTTGGATCCAGTGCCAGCTGGCTCCAAGATGGATCTGCTACTGGCCAAGGCTGAGCCCATCGGAGATGGTGGTAGCACCTCTGGGATAAGGTTGTTAAGAAGAAGGAAAAATTGCTGTGCAGGAGCAGTTGCAGCCAGTGAGAGGAGTGGGGAGATGTGAGAGGCACAACTTTGTAGACATCAGGGTCTGTGCACAAGGAGGGGCAGGAGGTGCTCCAGCTACTGGGGCAGAAATTCCCCTGCAGTCCCAGGTGAAGACCAGGGTGAGGCAGCCCCCACAGCCCGTGGATGCCCATGGCCGAGCACGTACCCACCTCCAGCCCGCGGAGGACCCCACATTGGAGCAGCTGGATGTGTCCAAAGGAGGCTGTGGCCTGAGGGAAGCCTGTGCTGGTGCAGGCTCCTGGCAGGGCCTGTGGACCCATGGGGAGGAGTCCCTGCTGAAGCAGGGGTTGCTGGCAGGACTTGTGGCCCCATAGGGAGCCCCTCTGTTCCTGAAGGACTGCACTCTGTGGAGGGGACCCATGCTGGAGCAGTTCACGGCCTGCAGCCTGTGGGAAGGATTCACGCTGGAGAAGTTTGTAGAGGACTGTCTCAAGAGAGAAGAACCCCACGCTGGAGCAGGGAAAGAGTGTGAGGGGTCCTCCCCATGAGGAGGAAGGAGCAGCAGAGGTGATGTGTGATGCACTGACTGCAACCCCCACTCTCTGTCACTGTGAGCTGCTGGGGGGATGTAGAGAAAATAAGGAATAAAGTGAAACCTGGAAAGAAGGAAGGTGTTTTTAAGATATGGTTTTATTTCTCGTTTTCCAACTCTGATTTGATTGGTAATAAATGAAACTGGTTTTTTTTCCCCAAGTCGAGTCTGTTTTGCCTATGACAGTAATTGGTGAGTGATTTCCCTGTCCTTATCTCAACCCCCAAGTCTTTCATTATTCCTCTCCCAGTTCAGCTGAGGGAGGAGAGTGATGGAGCAGTTTTGGTGGACACCTGGCATCCAGCCAGGCTTAGCCCATGAAAGGGAAATAAAAAGCACTAGTCCAAGAGTGGCAGAGCAGGGAAACACCACTTCTCTCAGTCAGAAATGTAACAGGAAAGTCCTGCTCTGGAGAACAGGTAAGCTTAGCCTGGGAAATAAGGGGAAGGAACTGCAGAAACATGCAGAATGCTGGCTCCATTTGAGTGTGCAGCATGTCTGCTATGCCTAAGAATGTTGGTATTTAAATAGTTTTAAGCAGGCTTTGAAGTTGGAGCCAGTTGAGTTAAGGTAGAGGTCAGTGTGTTGTAACTGTTGGCTGAACATTGCTAACAACTTTGTGTACTTTTACATTTTTAAGCTACTTGGCCAAAAAAAATTAGGTGCATGATTTTTAATTGTAAGTTTAATGTTTGCAGTTTTATGTGGCAAACCTCAGCAAATCACAGAAGGCTGTTATTTTTCTGCATCCACAGTGCTTTTCTTCATGGCCTAACTGAATGTATGAAATTATACTGTCAGGCCCGGATTTTTCCTCCAACATGCAGAGAAGCGTGTATTTATGGTTTTAAATTTTAAACCGTACTTGTCAAGTGTTTTAAAGTAAGGAAATCCCAGGAAAGAGAGGAATGGGTATCTCCCATTGGAAGCGGCACAGAGGCGTAATAATGGCTGTGCCTGGGAAACTGGTACAGGCGGGCGCTTCACACGTCAAGCCCTGCGGGCACTGGCATCAGTGAAACAGGAAATTTTAAAGAAGAGTATCGATGTAGACAAGCCCAGCACTGCTCATGTGGAAGGAATTAGTCCACAAGATTTTGTCTTCTCTTTAGGTTTGCTGTTCCCTGCTCATGTCACACCTCCTCTCTTCTAATTTCCAGGAGTGCCTTCTCTTGAAGGTGAGGGTCCCCTTCCCTGAGCTGTGTTTGAAGAGGGTGTTAGAGACATTAGCAGAGCCCTGAAGAAGGGCGTGCAGCTGTATTGCCTGTATTGTCAAGAGCGTTTAGAACACTTGGGATGGTGATTGCTGGAGGCAAAACGCTGCTTCAGACCTTTTAAGACATAGTTGAGTAGAGACTGCACTGGTATAAAGAGGCCAGTATGGGTTGAACGAGCAATTACAGGAGAGCACTCAGTGCAGCTGAAGTGGGAAAAAAGTGTTTCCCAACTCCCGACACCTCCCGTCCTCCCCCACCCTCTTTGACGGGAATATGTTTACATAATTTGTAAGAAAACTGCTCTCAAATATCTGTAATTTTATGTCTATTCCCATGAGCAAAAACGCTCTCTGAGATCTGTAATTTTGTGTATATTCCCGTGGGGACAGTAGAATGTGTGATATAAACCACCCTTGATCTTTGGCACATCATCTGTCTTCTTTCAGATGTGCTCAGTCCTTTCTGGCACTCAGAGGTTGCAGAAAGCAACTGAGCATCAGTCCTGAGGGCACCGATGTCCTCAAAAACTTCATTCTGGCCCTCTACCTGTGCCCTTGTTTCCCCAGTTCAGGGATTGCCCTTAAGATCAAGCCTCAGCCTTCAGTCCCGGCCTGAGGGGCATGGTGTGCCTATCTCCTCTTGGGTCTCCAGCCTTGTTTCCTGGATGGACCCCACGTCTTGCTCAGTCCTTGGCTTCATCTCCTTTTGTTATGAACTGAACCCTCAGGTGACCCTTAGACCTGTTCCATCACTGTCCTTGCTTGGGATTGTCGTGGATCTTGCTGCCAACACACAGCTCTGCTCACCATGTTCAGATATGGTGTGAGTGTGGCCTGGGGTCTCCACTCTTTCTCTGTTGGGGCAGACAGCTCTTGAGGTACCCTGAGACCACAAGACATGGTGCCAACCTAGTCATTTTGGGTGAGAAAAGTAACCACAAGCAATGGAATAACTACCTGCAAGATCACTGTGTCTTTATGAAGCTGAAATAGTTGTAAAGATAAAAACATGAGAGCAGAGGGTTAGAATGTTTCTTTTCTTGCTGCTGGTATTTCAGGGGCTTTTTTTTTTTTAAAGCTGTTCCTGCCTAACACCAGCTGCTTACGCTACTGGTAAACAGCATGTGGCACACAGCAAAAATTCTGTTTTCTCTCTCCTTATATTTGCTTCAGGACCAACAGTCATCTGTCCTCATATTTAAGGGTCTCAATCCCTAAACCTTGTTTAAAAGATCTCTAGAAATGCTCAAAAATGCCTGCAAACCCCCCTTGATTTTAAAAAGATTTGACCAGTATTGTTGATTACTTTTGCCTTACCTTCTGTTACAGCTTTTACTGTATGTCCTTCTGTTGTCTTTTTTCTTAAGCTTAAACTAGAAGCTCTTTGTTCTGCCTTTCTGTGGCACATTTCATAAGACTTTTTATCACTCTAGCTACAGTGATATAATTTATGTTTTTTTCTGCAAATGAAACTGCTGCTGGTGTGTCTTTTCCATTTTCCTTCATGAGCAAATGTCCATCAAGATTTCAAGTCTTTCCCTTGTCAATAATAGCTCTGTTTAAGAAAAAAACCTCTGTAGAAAATTATTACATTACACTTCTCCTAGATGTTTACTGTTATGTTTTTCCTAGAAATAGAAGTGTTTCTGTGCTTTTCGATTGGTGTTTATTGTTTAATTCAAATATTCTATTTACAAATATCAATGTTTTAAAATTTTATTAACATCAGTGTAATGCCACGGTAGGCACTGCGGGATAATTGGGTATGATGTGTAACTATATAATCTCAAATTACCCACATTTTTGCCCCTGAGTTGCATTACGTATTCCCTTGTTCTTTTATTAAGAAACCAAATTAATAGTTCTTAACCTGACTAGCCTCCCCTCTTGACTGTTTAGGATTTTTTCATGTCCTTCTTAAACCTGTTGTTGGACTTCAGAAAACAAAACAAACAAAAAACAACAGACTTTAGATGGTTTTCTTAATTTTCCTCAATTAGCAATTTCAATCTATTACTTCAGTGTTCTTCTGTTGTTTTGGGATCAACTGGTGAGAACTGAACAGTGTTTCACAGTGGAATGCACATGTTAGTTCTTGTACTTCTCATCTCTTAGTTTTTTATGCATCTTAATATAACTTAATGTGTATTTTTATTGTCACTTTTTATTGAGCACACAGTGTGCCTTCATTAAGGTGTCTAGTTTTTCCTCTTTTTTTTGAGTTAGTAATTTATTTATGACCCTGTTCAACAAGAAGTATGAGTGGTTATAATTTTCACTGTTTAGTACTTTGCTTAAATATAATGTGTCATCAGGTTTCCTCTACATAATTAAATTCTTCTGAGAGGAATACCTGTATATATGAAATTACTGTTAGGATTGCAGTTTGTATTGCTAAAGTGCATAGAGTCCTCCACAGGTCAGGTGCTAGCTGTTTTGGATGCTCCGTGAATAGAGCTCAAAAGCCCAAATCCTTCATTTGAACCCATTTGTAAGCTACAGAAGTCACATTTATTAATCAGAAACTCATTGCACTACCATTTTTGTATCTTCAGAGTACAGCATTTGCTACTTCAAATCTTTGAAATATTTTCTTACTGATACATTTTATTAGTTCAAATAGTTGTATTTTCTGTTCCCCAGTGTTATGATTTTATCAAACAGCTTGCTTTACATCAGTGTTATGTGCCATTCTTTCTGAATTTCTGTTCTGTATTTTGTGCCATGATTTCTGTGATATGAAAGTTGTTTCCTTATGAATTAGATTTTGTTTTTCTCCTAATAGAAAATATTTTTATTAGACTCTTTGTAATTGTCTGCATATGACAAATCTTTTCCTCCCTCATTAGTGTGATTAATATTCTGGTTTGTAGCCCACTGTGATCGCAGCCTTTTGACTTCTGTCATTCTACTGTATTTCAGTTCTGCTTGTTAGGTCGTTCTCTTCTTATATGGCAGAGTAATTTTCTTTCTCTTTTACATCATTCTTCATCCTGTATCAGCCTCGTGAGCCCCAGATGTAACTGGTCTAAAAATGAGACAGAAATTAACCCTGAACTCAAAAGACCCCAGACACTTGCCATTTTTGCAGTCTACCACATATGGATGCATCTTACGTCTCTCACAGGGAGAATGTTTTGAAAGGGGTCAGGGCTGTTTCACAGAGTGTCATTTCCACATCCCTCTGCTGTGAGGGATACCTGGAGTAAGATGGGCCATGAAGATAAACCAGTTATCAAGATTCTCCAGCTGTGTTTCACCCACCCTTTTCCTTTGTCCCCCACCTTGTGGGCACTGTTCAGTGCTATTTTGTCCATAGGCAGCCTGTACTAATAGCTATCTGCTACATACTCAGGGCTTATCATCCACTTGTCAGCAATTGCATGTTATTTGATATCACAGCTTCAAAATCTGTCCTGAGCTCCAAACAGGCCTTGCTTTCTCATGCTGCCTTGCTTATAGAGCTGTCCTGTGCTACAAGAGGGTACTGGTCAGTAGGGGAAAGGAGGATCTGCTGGCAAAGGATGCTCGAGGGCAAGTACTGGGCAGAGTCCTTCCGTAGAGAGTGTGAAGTCCGCATGTCTATTTCTACCAGCATCCTGACTGGTCAAAATTAATGTTCTGTGTGCTAGGGCATTTCATTATGTTTTCTGTAGCAGGAAGATGTAGGATGGCTCCTGTGCTTGCCGCAGCAAGGTGAGTGATGACATGTGGATACCTGATTCTGCTGGCACTGGGTGCCCATAGGCCTTGTTTGTCGGCACAGCAGCAAGTGCAGGGTCTCCCCTGTCCTCTTCAGTTCAGCTGGCTTGGGGAGCTGTTCTCTGCATCCCTGATCTTGGCTGGGCTCAGGGGAAGTCCAGGCAATGAGACTTCTATTTTTTCTTTATGCGGGGGATGGGGAAAGGGCTGCCTGTTTTGTAAGAACTCCATTGTGATGGATTAACTTTCCTCTTGAATGATTGCGTATGGCCCATCCAAAAGAGCTTGCAGAGCGGCCCAGCAGCCCGAGCAGAGCACTCAAAGGGCCCTGTGTGGGCAGGGAGTGGTGAGGGCTGCGCTCTCCTGGCACGGTCTCCTCCAAGGCATAGGGCTCCGTGTGCCGGCTCCCAGTGCCCCCACTTCCTGAGGGAGAAGGCCTTCCCCTCCCTCCTTCCTACAGCTCCACTCGCTCCCTAATGAACCTCAGCGGGAAACGACAAAATTCTGTTCATGAATAGCTTTACAGTCTCCTTTCTCCCGCCTACCCTGCTCTCTGTCCTGGGAATGTGCTGCCCACACAGTGACCAGAGAGGAATTTGGGGACATTTGCAAGATAATGCCATATCAAATGTGCCATTCTGACACTTTGTTCTTGAATTTTTCAAAACTGTTTACTAGGTATTTCCTTTCACTTTTCATAAATAAGCACACTTCTCCATGACTAAAAATGGGGAAATGCATTTCCAAGTGTGTGAAGCCATGTGACTGTATAAAAATTGCTTTGATTATGTGTGATGTGGATAGTTTCAGTTAGTTTCTGGAAGTCTATTGTGCATTTCTGCCTGCAACAAGTAGCCTTTCCTATTTGTTTGCTGGTGTTTATCAGACTGGCTGTCCTCCCAAAGTAATCCTCATCCAAATTCTTCACTTAACAAATGCTCACCAAGAGCCCTTTTGATCCTCATGTGCTCAGTGTCACCTTGGTTGTTGCTCTGACAGAGCAGAAGGTAGAGTCTAGATTTCCTCATTAGGAATTTGGTGTTTTACCATGTTTTTGAGACGTATGTTTTTCTTCTGGTTTATGATGTGTTTAGAAAGATATGAAATTACAGCTTGAGGGAGAGTGAATGCAGTTTCAGGCATCTAGTAAGCACAGGTGGAGGTCATTTATATCATCTTCCCCAGGTGGTCCCAGCTCCTGGGAACTGGAGCGCTGCTCTTGCATGCTTTTCTGTAGTTACTGTTTTTCCTGATAAGTGCCAAATTCTTTACTTTTTTCCTTTCCATTACTGTTTGGGAAGATTGGGGAAATGTGCTATCAGAGTGTTTTGGCTTTCTTATTTTTTGAATGACAATAGCTACAGAATTATAACTATCTTTTTACTTCTGGCTAAAGAATATTTTTTTTTTCCACTACTGCCTGCCTTTCACCTATTTGTTTTTGTTTCACTTGAAAATTAACAAGCTTTCAAACTCTTCCACTTTTTGTAAGGTAGATATTTTTGGAGTTACTATGGTGAAGTTATTCCCTGTGACAGTCAGTGACTTAAGGTGTTGGGAGGTATGAGAAAAGGTCTTACTTTGAAGACTTCCAACTTGAAGTTGAAAAGGAGGAAGCAAAGATTAAAGGGAAGCTTTTCTACTTTCTATTAGGGGTTTTTCCCTATCTGCAGTGTGGAAAAGCTATTCAGTACTGTTGGGATTAAATGCAGAGAGGAACTGACAATAAAAATTTTATTTTCCTCTGTAAAGAAATGATTTTTCAGGTTTGGAGTCAATTTGAGAGCTAAAACAACCCTTTCACATTATGGTGACCTGTTTGTGCCGATCATATCCCTCGTCTTCTGAGGAGCTCCAGCAGAGCCAGCCACAGTGATCCTAAGTGTCTAGAAATATCCTTTGTGCAGCCCTTCCCACAGCTGGGAAACTGTTAGTGTTCATTTATTCCTCTGCTCATAGCTATCTGTGTGTGCAGAAGGGACTTGCTCTTCCTTCCTGAAGCTTTCTCTGTAGAAGTTGCTCTGCTCTCAGGATCCAATGACCATATTAATGAATTCATCAGTCACAATAATCTGATTAAATTGATGGGGAAGAGAGAGCCAGCAGATGACACAAACAGATTATTTTAAGATACATGAGATACCCAATTAGTAACTGACTCAGCATTTAAGTGAAAGTGTTGCTCAAGAGATTTACTGGTAACCAATATAATAAATTACACTTCACAGCTTTTCATCTTTGAGAAAGGCTCATGCACTGTTGTAGGAACTTGTAAGTAAAGCAGTAACAAAGTGTTGCACATAAGAAATATCAGTTATATATTACTTTTTTAAAAAAGTATGGGTTCATGAATGTGCATTTCACTTAGAAATGCACTAGGCTATGGGCTGTATCATGGAGAGATTAGCATGGATTTTAAGTCTTGTACAGGTACTTCAGCCACAACCTGGTGAATGTGTATTCAGGCATTTAGGAAAGTGAGACTTAAGTAGGAAGGGAGTTGCTTTGTGTCACTGAGGTTTCGGGGGCAATCCCCTAGAGTCCAGAGATAATGGGAGGGAAGCTTTCTGTCAGGGAGCATATGTTTTTGTGGCGATTACACTGTGTATAGATTAGGACTTCTGGGAGGGAGGGAATGGGAAGATATGCTTGGAACATAGGACCATCTGCCAGTACCTTGGCATAGTCATTTCATTAATGAGAAGCTTATTAGCTTGAGTCCTGCAGAGATAGACAAGAAAGGCAGCGAAAGAGACCGAAAACTGTCATCCAGCTGCCATTGAAAATGGGAAAAGATGACTCTGATAACCTCTAAAATCTGATTTTATTAGAACTACTAATGCTCTTCTAGGTAAGAAGGTATCAGTCATCTTGTTGCTGAAAAAAAAAATTCTAAATTTTGTGATGCAGTGTTCTTGGGGGGAAAATATTAAAACTGAGGGTGAGCTGGAATAGGAAAGAAAGTGCTAGGAAAAAAAAAGAAAGGAACTGTGATTTTTAGTGGCAAGTTGTTTTTTTAATCAAAATCTGCCTTTTCCATTTGGTAAACACTTGAGGTGACCTGTATTGAATGTTGGCTATTTAATATTTGTGGTGATATAGGATGTTACCTGGAAGATAGAACCCTGAGAGCATCACAGTCCCAGCCCTGGCCTATGTCAGGAACTTCAGAGAGCACACAGTCCAGCCTGTGTTCCATGTGAGACAGAGAATTAAGGGAATGCTCTGGTTTGACACAGAATAGTTTTCCAGAGGCAAAAAGGCAATGCTTAGAGCCTGTGAAGTCTGTTTCTCTGTCCTCACGTACCCAGTTCTGCTGCTGACATGGTAAGTGTTTGAGCTTGTGTTCTCTTTCTCAGTTTTGCTGTCCTGTAGATCAGAAAAGCTGTACTTAGCCTGTTTCAGGGAGAGTTCTGCTATTCTGTTGAAAGAAGGATTAAATGCTATTGTATTTAAACAGCTCTGTTTTTCTTTTGACAGTTGAGTCAGGCTTGAGTCTGGGTGAGGGTGAGATGGCAGAGCCTTTGCCAGGGGAAAATGGTGGTTGGAAGTACAAAGTGATTTGAGCGTTGGCATTTGGGAAATGATTTTCCTTTGGTTTTATGCAATTCAGGTTAGACTGGTAGTTAAGATGAAGAGAAGAAATGAGAAAAAAAACCTGTTTCCCCTGAAAAGCCTTACAATCTGCAGGCACCTCAGTCCCTGGGAGCCTGGATGTGTTCAGGACATGGTGAGGGTTATGTAGTTCACCAGCAAGATGGTCTGTTAAATAAGGCTGGACAAGTACAATTTCTGTTTGCACTGCTAGGACGGAAAAGGCAGTTTCCCCTGATGTTTTTGCTGACTTGTGAGCTAATACAAATGGAGTATTGTCTCTGACTTTGTCTATTGTAAATCTGTGGAAACAAAAGGAACATGCATTTTCAAAAAAATGAGTAGAAAAATATAGCTTAGGAGTGTCAAAACACCTAAGCAGAATGATGCTTAACTGAAAGGGGGTTGGTTAGTCATCCACTTTGTAAATTCTCTTTTTGTATTGAGGATGGAAGAAGATTAGTGAGATGAAAATCTGTGTTATTACAGAGATAAGAATGAGTTATGGCTGGGTCCCAAAGGAGAAAGAATTTTTTTAATATTATTTAAAAAAACCAGCCCTTTACTGTGATTCATCTGTAATGCTTAGACAGTTCCATGCAAAAAAATTTATGATAATAGTGTACAGCATGGTGTTTATATGTATGCATAAATACTGACATAACATAAATTTAGATCCTGACTCTGTGCTTGTTGAATTCAGTGGAAATACTTCAGGTGGTTCTGATTGGATTCTCACATTGACACTTGAATGTGGTCTAAAACTCAAACTGAATCTTCTGCTTTTGAATATTTTTTTTCTACCTTCCTTAAAATGATGCAAAGTTGATTCAAAGTCTAAAAAAAAAAATTGCCCTGCATGGGACCCTGCTGTGTTTTATCTACTGAAACACTGATAGTATCATCTAGTGATAATACTTGCTTGCCATGTCACATGATTTTTGCATAGAATCATAGAACCATGAAATAGCAGAGTATGCTAAGTTGGGAGGGACCCATCAGGATCAAAGAGTCCAACTCCTGGCCCTGTGCAGGCACCCCAGGAATCCCACCATGTGCCTGAGTGCCTTGTCCAAACTGACAGTTCATGTACTTTTTCTCTCAAGCAGTGGAAAAATGTTGTTGGCCCCACAAGGGCATGGTAGGTCAAGGTTTTGGCTCAGTCTACAAGTCTAAAAGGCTTTTCACTTAGTGAGGCCATAAAGAAACCTCCAGCTGGCTGGATGCCTCTCTTAAAGTGTGGCCTTATTCCACCACATGATGATGCTCAGGGAAAGTTGTGCATGCCTCAGTGTCTTGGGATGAGAGAGGAGTGGGAGGGGGGCTTTTGTTGATGTTCCAGTGAAGCCAGGAAAGTCAGATGTTTGCATGAAAACACAAGGAACTTAATCTGATTGACTCAGAATTAATGTGAAAGGATAGAATAAGATGGGGAAGAGAAAGAAGGATGGCAGCAGAGAGTTTTTGACTTGACATATGAAAGGAAATTAAGAAGGTAAGCAGAAATTTTCATTTCATTGCAAGCACAAAAGCTCCTTTAGCTGTTCATGTGAACTATGAAATTGTGGATCTTCGCGCAGTGTTTCCCTTGCAGCAGCAGAGCACAGAGCTGAGTGCTGTCTGCATTGTGAGTGTTATGTACAGCTTTACTTTAGTGCCTTTCTGGGTCAGTGGCTCTCAAACAATGCCACACAGAGCTGCTTTAGTTGTGCTTCCATGAGTCAATCTGTAAGTACTGACACTTCTCCCTGATCGTAACCCAGTGTCCTAGAGAATCTTCAGGCTTTTTTGACTACTAATCTCAAAGCATTTATGGTGTTTCTTGAACTCAGGTTGGTTGATCATGTGTACCTTTTTTCAGATGCCATTCTTCCTTACAATTCAACCATAGTCAGATTGTGGACTTCAAAAGATCAAGTAAAAGTTTGCAGCCAAATCCTTGCACCTTCAGCATTGAAAGAATTGATACTACTCTCCTCAAATTGTTCTGGCACTGCTCTCTCAATAGCCATAATCTGTATTGTTGTCTCATGGCAAATAAGGAGAAAGAAAATTACTGATTTTTGCAAAGACTTTTGTTTTCTGGGCATAATGAGCAATAGCATCAAGAATCTGCATCATTTATAGTCTTTCAAAATAGATTTGTGGATCAGATTGTTTTACCTCTGCATGCCAGAAAACATAAAGGAAGAGGGTCGATAGAGTAAAACAGTGAATTTAAATACACTTCCAAACAAGCATATATGTAGTAGTGGAGACCTCCCTGGATGGATCAAGTAACTATTTCCATTTGTGGGAAGGTTTGGTGATGCTTTGAGCATATATAGTCAACCTCAGTGTTAACTGGGAGCCCCAAGGGAGGAGGCAGCTGTGTTCGACATTTGTGTATTGCTCATCAGCTGACTGCACCTGCAGCCTTTATCATCAGCAGCCAGGTATTTGGACTTTTTGGAAAATAGTAGCAGTGAGGAGCAGAGCTTGAGAAGACTGGAAAGAGACAGAAGGCTATCATACCGGAAGTGTGAGGAAAATCATGAAGATACGTCTGTTTCTGAGCATTGGCTAAGCTGAATTTGGGGTTGAACATTAAGCAAGCATGTAAAAAATAACTTGGTAGGAAGTTTTGATTTCTTCTTTCCCCTCACTCCCCTGAAAGAATGATTTTTTTTTTTACCTGTTTTCTCTGTTCCGTGTAAGGAAATAAAACAGGTGCAGATACAGCCTATCTGTAACAAGTCTTGCCCAATTTGGCTTCAAGATATTGTATTTATTATTTGGATTTCATTCGGCTCTGTGTGTTTGTATCCAGGAAAACTGTCTATTGTTTTTTACTCAGTTTATTGGATTGAGTATGTCTTTTCATTATATATTCTTTTCTGTTCAGCCAGCTGTGCTATGGCCACTTACTGGGCATCTTGGAATTACTACTATCAACTTCAAAGCGCATACAAAGAAAGTTGTTTAAACAGCAGATTTGGGCTGAATTATGGGCAAAACTCCATTTTCTTTATTACAGCGTGTCTTTACCATCATATCAAATGTGTTTTATATGTTATATTTGAATATAGATTTTTGGCTTTATTGGTTTCCTCCTTTATAAAAAATGAACAATGTTAATTCTAGTTTTAATTAATTCCTTCGTGGGGGTGTGTCATAATTTAGAATTGCAGATTTATATCATTATAGGCACATGTGTGAGGTTAAGTGAGGAGCTGTTTATACTGTTTTTCCCAACAGCATTTGAAATATCAGAGGAATCTGCTCTGCAATGTAGAGTGCATGTCGTTTATGTTAAAGGACAGAGATAAAAGTAAGCATAAGGGGTCTGAAGAGGCAACACTGTCTAGATCAAATATTGACAGTGATAAAGGAAAAACATAAACTCCCCAGGCTTCTGACTTAGTTTTCTTTATTTAATGGAAGAATAAAATGAGAGAAGCAAATTATCCTCTTCCTCTTCAAATTCTCCATGGTAGCTGTCAGCTTCAGTGGGGGGGGTCACCATTCAGGCACAAAACCTTTACATAGCTTTTAGTTGACATTAGGTTCATTCCTGTGGGGTTTGGGCACCCTAGGCATTTTCAGGCTGTCTGGAAATATAAAACGATTGCCTTTCATGAATCTGGTTATTTGTTTGCTGCTTTTTTTATATGCTATTTTTCTTAAGATAGCAAAGGCTTTGTGACAGGTGCAGAGGGATAGGCATTGCTTTGACTGTGTGAGCCATGGTTTACTAGGACCAGGGAAAGACTAGTACCAAAGTAGGTGTCTTTAGTTCTTTTGAGTTCTCTTAATTTAGAATGCTTTGATGTGGATTAGCCTGAACAAGCTATTAGCAGAATTGTTTAATTATCGGAATAGGGTGAAAGGTTTAAATACAATGCTCTCTACTACTTTAACCCTGTAAGTCAGAGAATACACAATGCTATCAACTTAAGTACAGCATTGCTGCCAGGAGGCAGTGGCTCTATAGCAGGATAGGAACTGACAGTCATTCAAGATTTATCTTTCTAATACATAAATCATAGTTGTTCCTTCTTTAAGGCTCTTCTTTACTCGTTAAGGAACAGTGATAAATATAGGGTGGGAGTGGAGAAGAAGAGAGAATAGCAGTAATGGAGTTTAATCAGCTGAGAAGGCTGTTTCCTTCCTACCCACTTGGTGAGAGCAAAAAGAAGGGAGAACTAGGAGAAATCTTTTCTTGATATTATAGTCATTCTCCCTTTCTTCACAAATTTCTTCTCACAAAGATGGCATGATTTTAGCTGCTGGGTTGTAGCACTGGGAAGAAGGTTACTCATAGCTTTTTCCCCATTGGCCTTGATAGCAGCTGGTTTGCTTTTTTGCTTGTTGGGAGACATACAGCTAAGCTGATAGCAGGAGAGTAAAGGATGGAGGCAAAGACAGCATTACTCTTTTAACACTTCATTGCTTGCATTGGCCTTTCTGAAAATCAGACTGCTGAAGCAGTCAGTCATGGGCATTTCAGAGAGCAGCATGGTTGCAAGCAAGCACATTCATGCTGATGGCAGACAGGGCTTGGGCCACTTGCCCTTCATGCCATGAACAGGCTTATAGAGAGGAATTCTTTTCCTTTGTGTACAGGCAAGGCGATGCCACCTAAGGACATGCAAGATCTGATGTAGGGTACTGGATGAATGATGAACTGTACTAAGCCATTTACTTTACATTATCAAAGTGATCGTAGAACCTTAGAATATTCTGAGTTGGAAGAGACCCGCAAGTATCATCGAAGTCCAGCTCCTGGCCCTGCACAGGAGAGCACCAAGAATCCCATCATGGAGCCTGAGAATGTTAGGCAGACACTTCTTGAATACTGGCAGGCTGGGTGCTGTAACCGGGATGCTTCTTCTTCATCAGATGGTTCTGCCTTTTTTTTCTGTTGTGAAAAATCTGCAGGTGAATTACATTGAAGATAACCCCTCATACAGAAGGAAGAATCTAAGAGATCAGTTCTAGAACTCTGAAAATTAGACTGCTTTCTCTTATGAAAAATACAATTTCACTTGAGAGCTTCAGTGTATCTCAGAAAACATTTCCTTTCTCAAACAAATTCTGCTGGATGTATGTGAATGAGTAATAAAGGAACTATCATGGAATCACAGAATGGCTTGGATTGGAAGGAACCTCAAAGATCATCTCATTCCAACCCCTCTGCCATGGACAGGGACACCTTCCACTAGACGAGGTTGCTCAGAGCCCCATTCAGCCTGGCCTTGAACACTTTCAGGGATGAGACATCCCCAACTTCTCTGAGCAATCCGTTCCAGTGCCTCACTACTCTCACGGTAAAGAATTTCTTGCTACTGTGTAATCTAAACCTTCTCTCTTTCAGTTTGAAGCCATTTCCCCTTGTCTTATCACTACATGCCCTTGTAAGATGTCTCTCTCCATGTTTCTTATAGACTCTCTTCAGGTACTGGAAGGCCACAATTAGGTCACCCCAAAGTCTTCTCTTTCCAGGCTGAACAGTCCCGATTCCCTTAGTTTTTCCTCACAGCAAAGTGCTCCATCATCCTAATCATCTTGGTGGTCCTCCTCTAGACTTGCTCTAACAGGTCGATGTCCTTCCTGTGCTGGGTATTCCAGAGCTGGATGCTGTATTTTAGGTGGAGTCTCAAACAAATATGTTAAGGTAAATGTATTAATGTGTTTTGATGTCCAAAGTCCTTAATTAACTATTTCACATATAAACTTGCTGCCTAGTTTCCATTTCTTTCTCTTCTTTGGAGATTCTGGCCATTTTGTGCATGAATGCAGTTTTCTGCATGGTGCTTTTTCTTGAGCATTTGCAGTTTCTGACAGTAACGTTTTCTGATAATTGTTCCTTGGTTTCACTCATTCCCAGATAGCTTCATGTCTTTCCTCTTCTCCTTCTCGATGTATATTTTCCTTTTTTCTAGTTTAATTGCTGCAGTCCATCCATCCTTAGTTCCTATATCCACTAGAAAGCCAACCTTGTCTGTGCTCTTCTTTGTGCAGATTTGAACTGTAAAACTGCACAATTCTTATAAACTATTTGTTGAAGAAATGCACACCTCAGGTGGCTGCAGTTTTCATTCTGAATTCTGTTTTTTGCAGAAATTAACTAAAATTTCCACCATTTGGTAAGCAGGATTTTTTTGTTCTCTGTTTCCTACTCTCTATTTCTATATTTCTATACTTCTTCCTGTTCTCATGTTCCTGTAAACATTTGCATATTTTGACTATATCAAGCTATATTCTCTTTTTCCCATGTATGCTTTATCATGATATATTTTCACTTTGCTTCTGATTTGGGTTTTTAGAATCATTAATATTTTTAAACTAAGGACAGTCATGTTTCTTTGGTGTAATTACTACAGAGACATACACGGTAAAACTCTTGTCTGTCTAATGTGACTTGGATTGTTTGCCCAGACTGCAGATAAGATCTTTATGGGGAAATAGTTCTGCTTGGTTGGGGCTCCTGTGTGAATACTGTTCTTCTGACTAAGAGGACCTTGTTGTATTTGATTAGTGTAAATATTAAGGGTTTTATGCTTAAAAAAAAACAAACACCCTTCTCATTTTCTTGAAAGCTGTTTTATCTCTTAATAGTGAAGGGGACCACACATGTGCTGTCATATGTGTCCTGGGATTTCCAGACAGCATCTGTTATACTGAGATTTGGCCTTTATTCTGGAGCAAAAAGTAAAGTGAAACTTCAAGTGTGGATGGAGTTTGAAGAAATAAAACTGTCAGGAATGCAAAATGTCACTGCTTATTGAGTCTCTGTACAGTGACTGACAGGAGATCCTGCAGGAGCCTGCATGGCTGGCACACAATCTCCTGAGCTTTCCCACTCCATTGTTATGGCTGGTAAATTTGCAAGTAAATACAAACATGGGAAAAGATATGATGCTTCTAGAGTTAATGACATCCTTCCAAAATCACTTAATTGTGTGCTAGGCAGAGTTTCATTTCCATTAGTAAATGCTTTGATGCCTAGAGATGAAATGTGGGGTTCCTCTTCTGTTAAGCATTTCGGAGCTGGTATTAAGCAGCTGTTGATAATGGTGGTGATGTACACTTTGTGTTGAGGGCTTTGCAAACATACAAATCTGTTTGCTTCTCACGGACAACATAGGCACAAAAGTATGTATGGAGGAGGGAAATGGGAAATTATTAAGTGTTTTTCCACCTCACTTGGCTTTCTGTGGGAATGACTACAGTGTCATCCCTTTCGTGTTGCTTTAAAACACTCCTTTAATTTGAGGTTCCATAAAATAAATCTTGTAGTGAAATCAGATTTGGCCAATTCCAATCTCATTCTACTGATAGATTTTTCTCTCTGGTTGGTAATATCACTCTGTTCTTTGTGTTTAATCACTGGCAACTTACCAATTATTGCACTCAGTTTAAATTCCCTGTTACCCCATTCAGCTGGCGTTAAATTCTGCCCTCTTCTTACCTGGCTCTGTTGCATTTCTGCATGTGTCTGTTGTGACATGCCTTAGTGGAAAACAGTGGCACTACAAAGAACAGTTTCTTCACCTCACTGCTTTAACAGTTTTCTGAGTTTCTGTAAGTAAGAGTAAGTTGCATTTTTACAAGCTGAAGACAAAATTATTTGAAACTTGTGTTCCTCCCTGAGTGTCTCCCCTACATTTACTATCTGCTAATCCTTTTGGGTTTTTGCAAGTTTTCTGTATTCTGGAAAGTAAAACCAACTAGATTAGAGTGATACTCTGTCTTGTTCCAAATTAGCACTTTGGTAATAGTTTTGCATCAGAGAGTGCAAGATATTTGCATCAGAGAGTGCAAGATATTTTTCAGTGAAACAAACAGCCACCCCCTATGGGAAACTTATATTAAATGCTAGTAGTTGGATGTTGGTGTATCTACTTCTGTGGGTCTTACTGACTACTATGAGGGTGGAATTTTATTATTTATGCTAATAATTAACTTCCTAACTTGATTGTTTTTCTCAGTGACTTTCACTGGATTGTTCTGTGAAAAAAAAATGGGTTTTTATTTGTCTAGTCTTTTTACAGTGAAATCAAACATTCACTTCTTCTGTAGTTTAGTTGTTTTGTGGTTGCATCTGGTTGTTCCAATGTTTACCCTGGTGTTTTGGGATCTGCGGAGGCCAGGCATGCAGGGCTTCTTATTCTGCCTTCTCAAACTATTTAGTGAAGGAAGAAAAGTATTATGGATAAAAAAAAAAAAAAGGAGGAAAATGACGTCCTGCAGAAGGATAGGTGCTTTTTTTTACTAAACTAATCTTTATCTGACCAAGAAAAAGGAGACATTTTCACTCTTGTGCTTATGTGAGGAAGGCAGAGAGATGGGTGTGATTGTAATATTGGCAGAAGAGCAAGTGTGGTTCTTGTTTAGTAATTGGCTGTAGAGGTATTAAAGATTATTGGAAACTCAAAGGTCAGAGTTTTTGCTGAATCAGGGTCTGTGTGAACTGGAAGGCTACAGAGGTAGGTACCTGCATATCTGAGGTACAACTGATGTGAAAGAGCTGACTTCGGAAGCTGTCCAACAGGTATAGTGAAATCATAGCAGTCTAGTCTGTGCCCTCCCTCGGGGTGTGGGTGACTCTTGAGATGCCCTCCCTGGCGAGCTGTTCTGTGTATATGTCTCTGTGTGTGTACACACACACAAGTTTCCTGAGCTTCAGTTGGCTTCACAAAGTACTCCATCTGTGTGATCGACAGCCAGGCAGAGGCGTGGAGGAGGGTGTGACTCTCTCCTTGGGGGTGGTTTGTTTTTGTTTCACAGTATACCTAATTGTAAAGGCTTTGGCAATAGACTCCACAGACTTTGTCACACAATTGAAGTTACACTGAACTGATTTAGCTGTGGCCAAGACAAAAGAAGGTAACATCTCATTCTTGCTTTGTTGGTTGTTTCAAAGTAAACAATATTAATGAACAGGTGTGAGAAATCCCATTGGGATTGTGCTGACATTTCCAGTTCTGTCAGCTCATACTGAATTTGCTTGTTCAGTGAACTTTCTTTTTGCTTTGTGGTTGTAAATCCAGGTTCCTGGTTTGTTGGTTGGGGATTTTCCCTCCCTGCATTTGTCATTTCTCATCTTGCCCCACTCTTTCTCATTCCTGCACAGCTGAGCTTGCTGCAGTGCAGCCTGTCATTCTCTGGTCAGTGCCAACATGGCTGTTGTCATGGCTTCAATCTGTCCTCATGCCCTGTGTAGTGTAATGTAATCATTACCTTGGTTGTGGAGAGCGAAGGTGCTCTTGCTAAGTAAATGTTTACCAACACTGATGAAGGCTAACATTAGGGGAAGAGAGAGGGAGAGGGAAAGTGTTTAAAGTCTTGTCTCTTTTTTATTTATTTTAAAACAGAACCTTGTTCCTGAGTGAAGCAACTGATGAGCATTTTCCTTCACCAGACTGTGATCAAAGGTAGGTGCACAATCTTTTGCATTTTTATGGGCTGACATATCCAGATTTGGTGAGAGGAGCTCAAGTCCTGAACAGTCTCATGTCAGAAAAGAGGCCTGATATTAGGTGGAGGAGGAGGCTAGACTTTTATGCTGTAGTGTGAAGTTACACTCCTTCTTCATACCTTTAGGAAGAGTTTCAGAGGAAACAATATCATATCTCTAGTCTTTAGTTGTACAGTTGTCAGCATAAACTGGCAGATAAGTTAATTTAGATCAGGAAGGAACTTCTGATGCAGTTCTGGAATGTGATAGGACTAGGGGGTTGCTTACTGCTAAATATTACTTTATTTAATATGGAGTTACTACTTCCATACCTTCTGGGCAAAATTTGGGGCAATGTTGTTCATTATCCATTAACTCTGCCTTTGAAAAGAAATGGGAAGGATGTGGGCTAAAAAGCTTTTAAAGTTCCAGATTTTGCATTTCACAGAGTCTCTGACCCGTGCATAAGAGCTGTAAGATCCCTTTGGGAATAACTATATTTACATTGCTCCCAGCATACTGGAACTGCATTCATGACTTATACCCACAGGAAATATCATAAATGTAATTAAAAATTAAAAATAGAAATATTGAATTGGTCAAAATTCTGTGGTGAAGGAAAGGAGTCCTACCTTTTTCCTCCCCATTTATGTCTGGATGAATAGTGAGGGAAGGTTATTCTCATGGAGCTTATTTTAGTACATATGTTTGAATACTGCACCCTAATGTAGCAAAAAAAAAAAAAAAGCACTGTTCTGCCAAGATATCTGATAAAAAAACTTGTAGAGATTCACACTCCTGTGAGGTTTATAATTTTCAGGTGCTACTATACTTACAAAAGTGCCAGTCCTGTGGAAGTTCCTACAATCAGTGCAGTAAAAGAGGGATGATGTGGTCCAGTGAAAGGTTCCTAGATTCTTTTCTTGGAAAGAACAGAGATGATTTCATTCTGTATGTATGCTCAACAAATCTGGTTGAAATACTTTTTCATGCCTTAAAGAGTGCTATATGGATTTCTCAGATTGCTTTATATGAGTATACCACTATGGCTTCAGCTATGCAGAAAATCAGGGGGCAGAGAAGGGAGGATGGAACAGCTCATGACTTCAGCAAGTAGCTGGGTTGATGAAAAGGGGATTGCAGCAGCTGGTGCTTAGTGCTGAGTTCCTGTGTACAGTAGCTGAGCTGGTGAGGAAAGGCAGATATGCTGAAACAAGGACTTTGGGCTCTTTGATCCCTACACATGCTAAAATTCTAAATTCCTTTGTATGTCAACCAGAAGCTGAACTTTAACCCTAATTTTCCTACAAACACTCTGATAGTGCTTCCCAAATGAAACTTTTTTTCCAGGGCTGATCTCCACTCAGCTACCACTTTCTTTTGGCAGCCACTCAAGCTGCAGCTTCATGCTTTTTCACAGCCCTAGCCCTGCCCTAACCCCGAATTTTCTAGAGACATGTAGACAAGAGTCCTTAGGCATTGATTAGATGAAAGGATTTTGGAAGAGAGGTATGACCTAGGTAGTTGGTGTGGCCCTGCTATCATAGCTCATTCCAGTGTGATTTGAATACTAAATCTTGTCTCCTGTAAACTTTTTATCAGTTTTGCAGATGACATTTGCAGAGAGACTACTAGAGGGACAAAAATAACTTGAAATGTGTGATACATGTTTTTATACTTGCAGTGCGTTCTTGTGAAGAGTAAAGTGATAGAAGAAGCTGCAGCTAATTTGGCAAAGTCAAGATTTTAAAAAGAATAAATTAAACAAAAATTTGAGATGGAGTAGAATGAGTGTAGTGACCACATTAGCATTCTATTCAGCTTGAATAGTGGTGTACTTCCAGAGACATTTGGTGTAATTGTCACGTGTGAAATTGATAAATATTTATAATAAGTGAAAGAGTCAAAATATTAATGGAATGCTTCATATATTCTGCTAGTGTCAATGTGTATGTGACATCCTGGCTAGAAGAGCAAAGGGAGAGCAATGTTTGATTTCAGGTATAGCCACAGTAAACTGCTACTGCACCTTTGATTTCTTTGACACAAAGGGCAGCAAATGGGGAAAGACCAAAAAAAGAGTAGAAATTATAGGAGATGGAAAGGGGACCATGCAGTTAGAATATATAGCCAGGTAGTTCATGCAGAATCCATTTCACTCTACATAAAAGCAGAGTTATTGGAAAATTTACATTATTATTACTAATTTAAAAGTGGAATTTAGGCTTTCCTTGTGCTAATACATTATTAGTTCATCCTTAGCAATACTTACTTATTGCTTAAGACTGATGTCCTAATGTTTCCTGCCTATGCCAGCAATATCCCACAGTTAAACAACAGAAAGTGATTCCCAAAATGCCTATAGCTTACTTTTTGAAAAACCTTTATTTTCCCAAAAGCCTTTATTTTCCTGTGAGATATCTCAACTCTGTTCAGTTGTAGCAGAAATAGAGGGACAAATAACTTTTTTTTTCTCCATTATATTTTAACTTTTTCTGGTTCCTAACAGTGTCTGTTTTGTTAGTTGGTTCTAATAAGGATTTGTCTGCCAGATATTTCTTTGCAGTCACCTGTTCTTCATGTCTGGAGCAGGTTACAGTAAACCAGTTCCTCTGAAGCTTCTGGAATTGACTTAATATTATCAGTGAGGTCCTGTCATCAAAACATCTCCAGAGGTGTGCTAGTTTACTTAAATTGTGTGTCTGTGTGACATCATGCCACGTTTATGCAATACAGATGAATTCTAGTGCTTGGACAGGATTTGGTCTTAAACATTTTAATTAGCTTATTGGTCTGAAGTTCAAGAGCACTGGCCTGTTTGTGGTGGATTTTTGCCAGTTACTGTTCACATCAATTTTAAGGATTGGCTGTTGCTGAAGATGAGCCTGTCGAGTATTAAAGATGAATACAAAGATGAATTAACCATCTGAAATTGTATGCTCTGTGAAGTGTAAAGGCCATGTAGGACTAGCAACCTGCATAGCAACCCTCGCTAACTTAATTTTCCTTTCCTCCATATAGGCATGCTTTGTCCCCAAGTGGGCTTTGGAGATCTGTGAGATAAGAAATGTGAGCACAGCTAAACAGAGACAAAAAATTAATTACAAAGCAGAAGGGCACGACTTAGGGTGCTTTGTGGGGGCATGTTCCTCCCTTCTGGATGTATCATCTCTTTGTCAATTGAATGGCTTAACTCTGACCCGTTTCACCCTTCTCATCATGCATTTTAAATGAATATCACAGTTGGGGAATGCTGTGTTCAATACATGAAGAGCTTGTTTCCTCCCTTAACACAGAGGATGAAAAGTAACACATTATTGTTAAGTTTTCTCCTATAAATGCAAATACATATTCCTCCTTTCTTTCACCTTCTTCCACAGAATTATTCACGTACTTAATATATCACAAAACTATGTTAGTCCCTCAGATTATATTTACTGTATCTGGTACTAAAGTTATTGATCCAAGGCCCACACCAAACTGCCAAGGTCCGTCTGAAGGCCATGCTTAAAGGCTTCAGAAATCAACTTAGGTTTTGATTATGGATGACTTGGAGGGCTTCCCAGAAAAGACCTGTACAGTTGACAGTTACAAGAGATGAATATTGTTTCCATTGATTTTTAAATCTGTTCCTGCAACCACTACGCACTAGCCTCTTGTCAAGGCACAGCAAGAGCTGGGAGCTGAGGCAAGTCAGAAGGCGCACAGGTGACCGCAGTGCAGCAGTGCCACCACTGATGGGGTGCAGTCCCACAGGGCTGAGTATGGCAGAGCTGCCTCCCAGTAACAGGGTTTGTTGACACTCCCAGGCAAGATGGAGCAATGAGGAACCATCCAGGGGTTTAAAAGACAGGCTTGGAGACAAAGCAGCAGCATGGGTCCAAAGGCCACCCAGGAGACAGGGCCAAAGACAGAACTGGGTACGCCATGTGTATGAGGGATCTTTCCAGAAGATGAGCTACCTGCAGCCTAAGTCAATCCAGGAGATGCAGCCAGAAGCAGGGCTGCAGACAGGTATACATGCAGCAACGTTCAGGTAGAGAGCAGGGGGCCAGGCCCAGGCTTAAATCAGGATGCAGAGGAAGTGTATGGAGGTCCACTTGAGACTAGTCCACATCATCAAAGGATGATGGTGCCCTCAGGGTACCAATACCTTTAGTTCCTTAATGGGATGAAAGGTTGCTTGCTCCCTGTACTGCCATCTCACACAAGTTTTAATGATGTAACTGGTACCAGTAACAAAGCCTCTTTGTTTCACTGAAGAGGAGGAAAAGGGTTTTTCCTCACATGTTCATGCTGGCTTCAGAAAGTGTTATCTCCCTTGGATAGACACTTCATTCCAAATGGGGTGGATGGTGGTTCACTTGTCTCCTCCTATAAGAGACAGAGGTATGTTTTAAAGATATAAACCTTTTATTGTTTGTTTTGCTTTGTTCTGTTTCTCCTCTTAATTCCAACATCAACTACAACCATGGTGGCAGCAAGGACCTTTTCAAGAACCACTCTTGTTTTCTATTTCAGTGCCAGGACAAAAAAAAAAAAAGGACAGTATGACATAGCTGTCCTTCATTGAATTTCAGGTGGGGTGGATTTCACCTGTGATAACATAAACATTCAAGCCAGCTAGAAATTTACCAAAATGTTGTGCAAATAAAATGAGTTGATTGAAGCTGAACAGATTCTACCTACCCAAGTCTGCAGGGTCGATCACCTTTCTCAGCCCAAGCTCAGTCTCAGTTCTGACTTGTTAAGGCAATAAGCTTTTGTTGGGTTTAATTGTAGTCTTCCTTGTGCTTTGGAGTGGATTTCTGTTATCCTTAGTTAGAGGAAATTCAGGAGAGGAAACTGTTCCTCTGTTAACAAGCAGATAATGGCTGGGTTAAACACATCCTTAAATCTTCTATTCCTTCCACAGTTGCTAAAGTGCATGAGAAGTTTTACCTTCTCCATTGGTGATCCCTAGAAAATCTGAGCTGTGCACAAGTATCTTTTTTAAAAGAGCTAAGGTACTACATATTCTATATCAATATTTGGGTGAGGAAGGATGGAAGAACTCAAAAGAAATAATTTTTTTTTCAGCTAAGTGCCGTATTTAAGTAATCAATAGTAATCTGTCTTTGCTGGCATTTTTTCAGGGAAATTTGCACACAAACATGTTTGGTCTTCACTGACTAAAGTGAGAATTTCAAGATTTATGGGACTGGCTACATTATATCCTGTGTGTTGTCTCTACCCGTAAAATACAGTAAATTGAATTAGTGAAGTGGTGGATAGAGCCCCAAGGGACAAGCTCTGTGGACAGGGTAGACTGGGGAGGGGAGGTGTGTGTGACTGAAAAACTTGGGTGAGTAATTCTTATTTGGCACATTACTGTAAACCATGCTAGATTTGTTACGTGTTTCTGTCTAGAGGTTAAGAATTGTTCCTGGATAGCACTATCAGTGCTATTATGCCATGCTGACTTACAGATAAGGCTTGATCAAGAAAAGATTTCAAAGAATGTAAACTAAACAAGGAAGACCCATGCCTTCCTGTGTCTTGGTAGCCAAAACCATTTAGGCCTTGACTGTTTCTCAAGTGCAATAAGAGTAAAAAGTGTCATAAGGCTGAGGTATTTTGAAAAACATGTAACAGAAAAACATGTCCTTTGAGCATGGCAGGGCATGAAAAATGTGTTTTGTCCAGCTGTTTACAGTCCTTATGGAGATTCAAGTAAATATTGTAGTATAACTCAATAGATGAGAGGCATCAGAGAGGCTTAGCAAGTGTCTTGCTTTGTGAAGTTAGGATTTCAGTATAGGTGTGTTAGCAGATTTGCTTGGGCAGTGGGGTTTTTTATTCTTTTTTTATTTAATGTTTCAAGATTGGGTTATTTACAAACTAAGGCCACTTAGATGAAACATATTTACCTTGGTATGATATATTCTTTTAAGCTACTGATACAAAGTACAGCAAGAGGTTTGGGTCTTAGCAACATCTTAGAAATTATGCCACTATATGGTATGACCCTGTTGAGGAGGAAATATTGCTGATGATGTTTTTGTAAAAACCACAATTCTTTCTTAAGATGTGGGAATTCTAAAAGACACCGTTCTTTCTCTGAGTTGTTGGTTCTGATTTTCAGATGAATTTTCCAGATTGTGGGTATTGGAAGCAGAGGAAAGATAGTGTCTGGTCCAGAAATACTGCAGCAGGCATGATTTCAGCCACTGACAGAAGAGACACTTTTATGAATCATGACTAGACATTTTGAGTTTGTTTTCGTTTTTCTGGGCATTACCCTCACAAAAGTTACTTTTAAAATCTGTTTTAATCCACAGATTTATAAAAATTGCCTAATAAAGATATTGACACTTTCACAGTGAATTAAAACTTCTGAGGGTAGGCTTGGTTTTCTTGGGCCCCTCAGACAGTCTGCTGATGCTAGTGGAGATCCTCTGCTCTGGCGTTGTACAATTCAGCAGTTGTACCTCTGCTGTCACTATGTGATTAAAATGCATTGAGTCGTGAATATGAAGATCATGCAGTAGTGTCAGAAAGGCCTCGTATATCACAGCCAGCACAGGACATGTTATTGAACTGGGATATGTGGTTATCCCAATGACTGGGAAGCTCCCTGGGAAGGGGAGACTGTCCTTAAATTGTGCAGCAGTAGAGACTGTTTCTTAACTGGTAGCAATATCCATCATTTCCCCCTTTATTTCCAGGTCTCTTTGGAAACAATCACCTCAAACCAGCACTGTGCAGAACTAAATTATTGTGTTATGCCAGGATAATTAGATCTGAACTGTTTAGAAAAATACCACTGAAATCTCACCATAACTACCTACTAGCATGAGGACATAATTCATGTACTTGCTCCTAAGTGATGCTTAATATCAGTTGAGCTAAATTATTCCTCTGCTTGCCATTGGTCTGGGGTACACTGTGGAATAGTTGTGGGAGCTGGCAGGGCATGGGAAAGGGCAGGAGGTTTGGTTAAGGAGGATGAAGAAGAGGAAATCTTGAGAGAAATACCAGAGTTGTGACTTTAGGCAGTGAGCGTAAGTTAATTGTCTTCATATATGTGGAGCAGTAGTAATTCTTTCTAGCATTTTCTAAATTAATAGATTTGAAAAGATTAGCAGCAAGTGTCTAATAAGCCTGAACCTCTATAAAACACTGGAGACTGGAGAAAGATGCATTTAAGAGTATGGTGGAAACTCATCTTGAAAATGTTGGATATTCTAAAAATTTGTTCCTTGTTGTGTGGAGTCAGAATTTTCTGTCATCTTTCTGATTAGTAGAGTATCAAGAGATTTCCAACATCTGCTGTTTGCATACTGCAGATTGAATGGAAAGGGGTTGTTTACTGGCATAGATGGGAGCTGGAAGCTAAAAAGTTTAATGGTTTTAGGTTATGATTCTATGAAAATTTTTTTCAGCATCATCCATCTGCAGTTCACAAAGAGGCTGGCAGATTTGCTGTGCTGCATTGTAGCATGACATGTACGTGAGAATATTTTTTTTTAAATGAGGCAAAATAGAGAATTGTCTCCTCTGTTAGATGTAGAAACCACATTTTTCAAACGTGTTCAACTTCTGTTTAACTTATTTTGATTAGGACAGCAGCTCTAGTTTCATATGTGTAATCCTTATCCCTCAGCACCTCGTCTTTTATTCACCGCTTAGCAATAATTATCTTTGTGTCTACGTGCTTTNCATGCCTTGCTGTTTGACTGCTTGTTAACGAGTCATTATCTGCAAGGACAATGCTTTCAGAGGAGGATGGAGGAGCTGCTATTCAGTGACTGTATTAGGCAGTGCACTAAGTGGAGTTGGCAGGGCTTATATCTCATACTGATATGCCTGCTATAGTTCCTTGCTCATTAAGCTCTTTGTTAGTTCCTTCTCCTCTACCTCCCTCTGCTTTCCTTTTCCCTCCCCACAGAATGTCTCTGCATCTGACCTTGCTGCTGGGTTAAATTCAGGTTCTGAAATGTGCTGGAGGAGGGTGAAATCTGGCCCGTGATGAACTGTTGGCTCATGAACACACTTGAGTAGCGCAAGAAAGAGGGTTGTATCTGCGCACGCCTTTGCCTGGGCTCCGGCTCATGATGCACTATAAATAGATACTCCCTTGAACCTTCAAAGTCACTTTGTCTTGGGTACCAGACAGATGGATGAAGACTTATCAGCAATATTGGTAGTTGATGAAATCATTATAAAGATCAGAGCCATTACAGAGAATATTTTAAAAATCAGATGATGCCATATACATTTCCCGAGGACTAAACCACGATTGCTAGTGTTTTGTCACACAGCAAGCTAAATTCTCATTTGCATCTCAAGAGCAAAGCTAGTTCTGCTTAGTTAATATTTAGCAAGATGTAAGCTTAGAAATGGAAATTTTTATAGATTTTCTTTTTGCCACAGACTAGTAAATGATGATCCTTTGGTTAACAGTGTGTTTGATTTCCATTTTCTTAGTTTCTTACAAAAAAATATACCCTTGGAGCATTGAGGGTTTTTCTGGTTATTAAGAAACTTCTTGATCCTCAAGCTGACATGTAACTGCCATTCTTCTGGTCAAGGCACATTAAACAGAATTTGGGTCTTTGAAAAATATTCTTTTATTAACCAGTCACGTTTGTATTGATAGTACCGATGCTTCTGCAGTTTGGCCGGTGCTGCTGATGTAGAAAGTAAGAGCATGGTCTTGGATCATAGACTTGAGACTTTTCACAAGGCCTCTTTTCTTAAGAGTCTTTGGTTTTTCATGTTAAAGTAACAAATATAAGTTAGGTGGTTGGCCTGAGTTGTAAGCAACGGTGTAGATGTAGCTCTTGCTACCTAAAACCTTTCAAATGTGGCTATATGGAAGAGCAGAGACAGTTTGCAAACAGCTTCTCTACCCTTCCCCTTCACTCCCCAAATTCAGCTCATAAAAGATGACGAAGGGTGATGGTCTCTATTTAAATGATGTCATATGTTTCAGGCTAGCTAAAATTGCAGTGAATTTTTTTCCATATTGTTTTAGGATGTAGCCTTTCTATAAGCTATTCAATTTAGGAATCCCAAAGATATAAAGAAAAGGTATCTTTTGATAGAAGTGCTTAATCAAAGGAGAGCCAAAGAAACCTGTTGAAGGTTGCCTTGCCTCTAACTCCTAAAATCTTGGATCTTACTTCACTGCTGGAATTGTCAGATAGCCTCCCATGTGGCTTTTCAGCTTTGATGACTTGAAAGAAATTGCTAAAAAATACAAATGATCTTTCAAAATAAACCTTCTCTATTGTTTTAAACTATTTGAAATGATGTATTAACTCTGTTCACCTTAGCAACTTCCTGTTATATTTTCTCTAACCCCACTGCAGTCCTTCACCATGGAAGAGCCATGTCAGGCACAGTAAAATGCTGCAGTGTTTCAGGAGTGGAGCAGCCGTTTGCCTCAAGGCACAGTTGAGCTCTGGTTGCAACGCCCCTGTTCAGCCTGGTGTTGTCACTTGGGTATATATAGACACATCTGTTGTTGTACCTCCTCTCACACACCTGGACCTTGCTGAATTTTTCTTCCAGCAGGATGAAGTGCCACCTGTAGCGCAGAGCTGGGCAGGAGCAGGGTACTGGAGTAGTTATTGCTCTGTGAGGTGCCTGTTTTCTGGTGCTTCATGATGGAGTCACCTGGTGCAGTAAAACCATTCCATTGTGTTTGAGAGCTGAGAACCTTGTTTTATTCTCTGCAACACTCTAAAGAAGGTGATGGTTTCAATAACCTTGTTTCAAAAGAGCCAATTGATAATATGCTCATTTCTAAAAAATGTTGTTGGATTGCTGGAAAATAGGAGGGGGAAGGTGTAAAGAAGGAAGGCCTGCAGACTAAGCCTGCTTACACACATCGTGATGAGCCCAGGCATGAAGTGAAAGGAAAATTGAGAGCTCTTCATTATCTAATGCTCCCTTAGGGCAATAACAAACTCAGTATAGACTCAGCAGGCCAGGCCCAGGGGCTTGTAGAGAGAGCACACATTGTTCTTAGAATATGGCTAATGCTAGAATATTTCACTGCAAGTATGAAGCCATTTTTAATGCAAAATATTCCTCAAAGGAATTTGGTTTTGTAGCTTACTGTTTGAAAAGCTGCTTTCAGTCAATGTGATGCCTTCTTCCAAACAAAAGGTTGTGAAGTGAGGTATTATATGATGATAGTATAGTCTTGCTTTTTCATCCCCCTTGTATGAGCTGAGATTATGCAGAGACCCTCCTTTTTGGAACTGAAAGAACCCAAATGGAGAGGTTTACTTCTCTCTGCTTTAGTGTGTTGTAGCTTTTCAGCCTTTCTGTGGTGCTTAGTGACCACTCCATATTGTGTGCTTCATTTCAGAATAAGTAAATAATTTTTATACTGAAAATTCAAATAGAATATATTTGTGCATAGGCCAAAGAGTATTCCTTGTGCGAGGGATGGGGAATGTGGGAGAGCACATAACACAAACCTCCAGTGTGTCTCACTGATAGATTGTTTGGTTTGTATTTCTGTAAGGAGCAGGGGGTAGAAGATAGATGTTTCTTCTGAGGTGGAAGAATTCATGGCATTGATTCAGCCTGCAGACATTAACATTGGTTGGTGGACTACTCTGTTTAGGATTGTGGAAGGAAGTGGAACTCTCCCATAAAAATAGAGGACTCAAATATCTCCTCTTTGTTTGTATTCTTAGCATTTGCAGAGTCCAAGGTGATTCTTCATATAAGCAGTTTGACCTAAAATAAACTCTCTGTCTTCCCCCTTTTCCATAAATTAAATGTCACTGCCAGTAGTTTACCTCTGAGGTGGCCCTTGTTGAATGAATGTGATTCCTGTTTTGATGCAAATAGCAGCAATGAAGGAAAAGAAATGGGTGAAAGCCTGGAAAATGCAGTGGAGGGGAAGAGAATTTTCACCCCTTCCATGGAGCAGCCTTTATGTTGTCAGCAAATGAAGCTGAGTTACAATCCTTCTGCTAATTGAGAACTGATGGAGAAGTTTTGACTGTCTCAGATCTGGTTCTCTGGAGTGTTTGCAGTAGAGCAGCAAGTGGTGGCAGTCCCACCCTTACCACTGTTTTGAAGTTTGTGTTTTGCCCGGGTAATACCAGTTCATTTTGATACATTCACAAAGTGCTGTTGAGGCTAGTGCTCAGCAACTTTGTGTAACATGATCCCCATTTTTGGGAGGGAGCTCCAGAAAGATGTAACTGCATCAAGGCAAAAGTGGAGTAAAGGACTTGAAGTCAGCCTTTCTCTTAAATTCCCTAGCTTTTAGGATGATGTCTAGCTCCCTCTCAGAGAGTACATGAGGAACTCTGTCTCAATGTTTCTGCTGCGTGTGGACCAGTGGACAGAGAGGAAGTTTAATATTTTAATACCTGACCATCTCATCTCCTGTAGTAATGGTGCTTGTCCTTTTGCCCCTTCTAACTCTCCAAGAACAGAAAGAAGGAAGGCAAACAGGGCACTGAAGTTTCTCTGGCAGTTCCTAATGTTGTTCTCCTCGCCTGTAGCTCATCTGAGGAGTCTTCCTCTCTGAATGCTTTGGGAAATGGGTGTTTGGGTGAGGGGACAAAATTGGGTCCTTAGTTTACGTGTGCAGGAGTGAGTTAGAAGGCAATCGCCCTGTCTTAACTCTGGAGGAGCTGAGCGAGAGTAGCATAAAACTTGATAACCCTGACACATATCCCTTGGCACTGCATGGGTAGAGTTCTCCGGCACTGCTGCCCAGGGACAGCCCAACTGAGCACAGGGACACCAGGGCTTGAAACCAAGAGCCCTGGGTTTCCTGAAGCTGAAATGGCCAATGTATTTGTCAAACTGTCACCTTGTGTGGCTGAGGAAGAGAAGGATGCTCAGGTCTGCTCTCCTGGGTGGGGCGATACTGGTGAGTTTGCACACTTGGCCATGCCCCTCTCTGCGGAGAGGGAAGTCAGGCAGTGAAGCCAGTGCCTGGCAAGCAGAGAGGAGGCTGGGTTGTGTCCAGTGGCAGGCAGCTGCCTCACAGCACTGCCTGGTTGTGTCAACTAAATTGGTTGGAAAAATCCAGGCAGGCAGTGAGGAATATGGGCAAAAATAAATGTGAAACCATTGGGGCAGGATTCTTGCTACAGGTACCAAGATGTCAGCAGGTCCTTTGACCTTGCTTTCTGTTAACACTTGCAATCACAAATGTTCTGCAAGTCATTTAGCATTTCATGGGAGAGTGGGGACAAAGTCAAAGCATTTTAAATTACTGCAGAAGCGCTAACCCAGCTTCATAATGAAGACTGAGTTTTACAGGCTTCATTTTTTTGTTGTATAAGAAAACAGCATGTCCTCCAAAAAACTGTAATCCTTATATTTCAGCTACCAAATTAATTATGTTAGAGTTAAGTAGACCAAATCATTAGAGTTAAAATTAATTTTTGTATTTAACTTTTAAAATTAATGTCTAAAATTTTAACATAAGTTTATCATTATATATATTTTAGTAACATAATTATAGCTCTTCAAAGTTGCTGTCTAGCTAAAAATTATTTAATTCTTGTGTTTTGTCTTCAATGAAGAAGGTAGGAAACTTCAGAATTGGGATATCCAGACTGCTCTCTCATTTGCAGCACTGTTGAGTAGAAAAAGAAGGAAAATGTTTTGTCTGGAAGTATAGTGTTAATCTAATCTGAGGCTATGAGAAAGCATTAATTATTTATTTATGGTGTTGCTGCAAAGTTGAGTTCGAATTACTCAAATGCTGAATGCAGTTCTTTCTCTCCCATCACATCTGTGCATGATATAGTGTTAAGTGATCTGAAAATTATAAAGTATCTGTCACCTCATCGGGATCAAGTAGCACACTTGAATCCAGGATTTCAACATTGATGAAATTTCAGCATTTATAATGTTTCTTGGGAGTATTCTTTAATGCAGATGATCTATATAGTAGTCAGCTAGTTAATACCACTTGTGTCTCTGTGTAGGATACAGTTCACAATTGAAAGGGCAGAAAGCACTGTAAGAATGTAGTTGAGGCAACTTTACTGCCTTAATGTAACTCTTGCCTTCCATTGCTCCGGAATGATTTGCTCTGGACAAAGGAAAGGGATGAATGCAGTGAGTACTGCAAGTGTGTTAGATTTTCATAACCAAACCAGTAGTGCCTTTAGTCAGGATATGGATGGAATAATGTTGCAGTGTCTCTGGAATATTGCATGGCATGGTGAATTTCAGAGCTCCAGGCTGTATGAGCCCTCCTCCATCAGTATTAAATAAGTACATAAGCTGTAACTGTGCTGGTCTGTTTCTGGTGGAATTAGTCTTTGAAGATGAGTTGTTAAACCGTTTAGACCAGGCTTTTTTTGGTTATTAGAGAGCCTACGTTTTTTAAATATAGGCAAGCTAGACCTTAGGAAAATTCTGTCTTTAGGCACTATGTTTCTGCCTCCTTAAGCAATGTGAGCTGTCATTTTCTCCTACTCCCCTCTGACTCGCTGTGTACTCCTCCATTTATCTCTTCCTCCTACTCTCAGCTTTGCATTTTGTTTCATGCTGCCTCCTATTCCTGGAACAGTCTCCCAGTCTCTGCTGCCAAATCCTCCCTCCCATTCTCTGCTCTTGTGAACCCATTTCTTCCAGAAATCATTCCCAAGTTTACCTGACTAATTGTCTCTCTTTTGTAGCCTTCTTTTCTTATATCTGCTGTTCTGGGTCATGTTTCTTAATGTGAGTTAGTACAAATGGCAAGATAAAGGAGTGTATTTGCCACTAATTTTGTTGAGCACTGTTTGCATCAGATCTTCATACAATTATTAGTAATAAATTCCCCTTCTCATTTTGAGTGCAGAATTTTTCATGTAGTTCACTATTTTCTGCATGCTGTTAAAGAGCAGCCACATTTTATCTTAATGTAATTGCTAGGTTGTGGAAAATTGGTGTCTATTACAGCAAGTGCCATCAGCTAGCCTGTCTGTATAGGCAGAGTTCAGCCGTGTTGATCAACCTGCATGAAATGAAAGTAGAAAACACAGGGCTCTGGGCAAATCTGGTGGTGCTCAGCAGGATTCCTGTCACTGAACACTTCACTACGGTGATAATTATGCTGCCATGGCTGTTATTCCCTAGCATGGACAAGCTCACAGAAGCAGGCACAAGATGGATCTGCTTGCTGTTTCTAAACCATTTTTGTATCTCTTTCTTTGTGGAACAAGTCTTTCCACAAAAACAAGCACAAGACCCACCAAATTAGTAGAAATATGTGTTGGTAAGTGATTATGTCATTGTATGCAATTGGTGGATTGAGTTACTGTGTACTTTGCAATTCATTTCACAGGCTGAATACCCTGGATACCAGGATAGACCAAGAGAAGCGTGCTCTCTGTCCTACTGAACACCTCTCCATACAGGCTGATGCATGTTTCTTACTTGGAGAGAATTTTGCTTTTCTGGCAATTCTCTTCTTTCTATTCCAACAGAGATAAAGCAATTGGATCACTGATTTTTAGAAAATTTATTGGAATCTTCTGTTTTCAGTTCATTTATTTGAACTAAGCTGAAGATTTATTAAGAAAGCAAAAGAATCCCTGGAAACATCAATGCTGCATTAGACTAAGTATCATAATAAACAGTGTTCTGAATGCTTCTGTTTTCTTAAGCCCTGCTTCTGATAATATCTGTCTTACTGCTAGATGTGAAACAGAAATAGTTTCATAATTGTTTTATCCTGTAAATACTTATAAAAACTTGCAAAATGGCACAGACTAACTACATGAATTTTGACTCAAAGGTTAAGCATTTTTTTTCAGTATGAGAAACTAAAAGTGAAAATATTAAATTTCTTCATGGAAAAAATTTTCTTCCTTCAACACATTAACAATTTCCATGTTAATAATAAAAAATTAATCTAGTTTTCAGTAATTGATTGCGTTTCATTGGGCATTTTACTACTCCCACCTGTAGATTTTGGGGAAGAGTCTCCAAGATAGCTAAGTTAATCTGCAAGACCCATAATTGGGCACCTTGCAGTTTTCAATACTCAGATCAGTTTTATCTACAGCTGCAGTCCCAAGTAGAGATCTATATTTTGCTCAAAACTCTTGAGCTTTCCTGACAAAACTTCAGTTTTGTAAGAGGGTAGATTTGTTGCAAATATGGCAGCTTTTTTTCCTGAGTTGTCCTGCGTACTGTTAATTAGGATGTTAATAAGATCCTAGACTTAATGCTGCATGAATGAGTATTGAAGATGCAGCGCTTCATAGCAGAAAAAATTCTACTTGTAAACAGTTGACTAATGTAAGAATATAGCACCCACTTTAGTAATTACGTCTAGAAAATGGGAAAAAGACTAAAAACTAGTGGCATGTAATTACAGTACAGTTTAAAATTAATGTATTTGAGATGTAGGTCTTTTCAAAAGAGTTTTGTTTCTCTGAGTTGTTTATATAAAAACAAGGTGAAAACAAAAGGTACAGGGTTAAAATTATTGTTGTTTAAAAATGGTAGTGAGCACATCGTAGTGTAAGCTATGGTGTGGAAATAAGTGTGCATTGCCTGTGATTTTACAACAATTGCAAACACAGATGGTTTGGGAGAAAACTAAATAATTCTGCCCACATTAAGACAGAGAAGTCTAACAATAGTCACAACTTTTTATCGCCCTGTTTCTCTAGCAGTCTGTCCTCCTGTCACTTACACATCCTCGTCTATGGAAAAGTCCCAGTGTGTGAAGCTGCCTCAGGGTCCATCAAGGCCGTAAGGATCGCGCTAGGCTGGAGTTGCCTCACCCCACCATGTAGGGGGCCTCCATCCACCCTCTGGTGGCACAGGCAGCGCCCAAACAGCACAACTGCAGAGGCAGGCAGTCATAGTACCAGGTTCAGCCTGGAGTCCAGGCACCAGGTGAGTGCACAGTGATCAGTCAGGTCAGCAAGGCACAGCGTACTTGTAGCACCGTTCAGGTCCCGCCTGAGCTCAGGTGCAGCTCACAGGTCAGGAGGTGGAGGCTGGTCAGGGCATTCTGAGGCTGTTGGTGGATGCAGTGCCCCCATTGAGATCTATTTCTGCCATAATGCTTGTGAAAAAGCCAAGAGTGACTTTTTATTGCACAGATGGCCGTGAAGGCTTGAAGAGGGCAGTAGAGCACTTTGGATTTGCTCCTGTGTTGTAAAAACCAGGCCTCCAAACTGTTGTCTCACCCAGCCTGTATAATTTATATAGACCTCAATTCATGCCTCTTCCACTTGTTCTACTTTTCTTCCCATTTCTTGTTTTTACTCTTTTTGCCTGGCCAGATTTATTGCTTATATCACTTTTACCTCTCTCTCTTCTTTTCCTCTCTTTCTTTTTTTTTTTTTTTTTTTTTTAGCAAACGTTTGCGTTGTGTTAAAAGCTGTCTTGCAACAGCCAAGCCAGCAAAAATGTGACTATTTTGTTTATTGAGTCCAGGAGACTTACTTATTTCAATAACACCAAGGTAATAGAGAGCTGGATAATTAGATGCTGCAAAGGCTGGGAGATACACCGTGAACTTTACACTGGGTGGAGGTCTTGTGAGTAGAACATCTCAGCTGAAGGCAGGTAGGAGGGAGCTGCTGTACACAGCTGGGGAACTTGTTCTTTTAGAAGCCCAGCAGATTCTGACCCTGAATTTTGGGGAAAATATACCAGAACAGGTGAGCGTAGTAGCTCAAGAGCTTTCCTGAGGTGTTAAGATTTGGTAGAGCCTACTTACAGCTTTCTTCTGGTGTCAGTTTGGACAAACTTTCAGTGTAATGGTACTAAACCTGTTCCCTACTGTCATATGTTCCTAGATTAATTTTATTGTAAAAGATTATCTCCTATGTATTATGGGACAGGAGGAAGCAACTGAATATAAAAGATCAGCCTCTTGCTAATTAAGGTGAAATTTTCTAAATATAACTCATGGGAAGAATGGTTAGGCTGCTTTCATAACAATTACAGATGAACTTTCATAATATACATTCAGTATTAAGACGCTTCAACTCTGACACTGAATTTTTTTGGTTTTGCCACAGTTTGACTGTATTTCCCACTTGATTAAGTTACTTAAGAGATATCACCAGAGAAGACGTTTTGCTTTCTGCAGCAGAATTGTTGATCTGAATTGTGATAAGCAGGGAGCGTGAGAGAATGGATATGAGATTCTTGACCATATCTAATGTGGAAGGAACTGCGTCTATTTCCTGTTCCCACAGCTGAGTTGGAGATTTTCTGCTGTGGTAGAGCCAACATGTTGATTTCTGATGAAAGGAGGGGTCTGAAGATGGTGTTTTCCCTCCCTTTGGGGTGACTGAAGTATTCACTTTCCATCTGGAGGGGGACTGTAGAGCGGATTGGACTGCCTTTGTGCTGCAAAGCTCTGGCCTGTGCTGTCTCTGGCTCTCTGTCTCACAGCTCCGAGTGTCTGGGTGCAGAGAGGAGCTGCTGTCTCATTATCCCCTGGTGTGGGAAAAGGGTTAGGGTCAGAGCGGGCATAGACCTATGTGTCAGGAAAGGCACAAAACAGGAGAGGCAAGGCCAGAATGAAACTGTTGTTCTTGTGGTGGCCTGATACTTAGATTTTAAAGGCTCAGTAACACCTGAAATGAAGGAATGGGTACATGCCTTCAGTTATCTCTGAGGAAAGTGCCTCCTTTCTCTCCTATGAGCGGTTACATTACAGAGACCTGTGTGGTCCCAGAGCATCCCCTCAGCTGGTGGAAAGCACTGACTTGTGTGAGCACTTCCACTACTACAATAAGTATAGTCTTTCCTTTTCATTTCAGCAGTGCTGTGCAGCTGCCAAGCTACATATTATTTTTACCAAGTAGCATCAGTGACTGCTGAAGGCTGAAATTTTGTTTCTTAACAATTCTTCAGGTCCCTTATTTGCACATCTGCTCTTTAGGCAGGCTGAAAAAACCCAGACGAACTGTTTTCCCTTCCCAAATTTGTCCTGTGCTGAGGCAGTGAAACTTGTTGGGGCTTGTGGTGCTGACATTTAACTTGAGGGAATACCTGAGTGTAAAAGTTTGAAACCCTCTTGCTTTGGAAAATAGTCAGGTCAGTTGTCACGACCCCAAGCATTGAGTATAGTGTGATGGGGAGAAGGCAGGGAGCTGAAAAACAGATTTCCTGGAAGATCTTATGAGGAGGACTTTCTTGTTTTCAGGGGAAGGGATTGGTTTATGTTGCTAACAGGTAATGCTGGGCCATGCCTCTGTCACTAGCATGGGAAGGACTAAACATATTGTTTATTTTTTTGTAATATAAAAGAGCAAGATAACAAAGATCTGCTGCAAACAAAGGTATCCATCATGTATCCAAACACCAAGAACCTTGCGGGATCCCTGTGCAGCCCTCTGCGAAGCTGGCCTGGAGCCGGCCTCGCCAAGATCTCTACCTTTATGTTGTCTTCAGACTTCCTTGCACTGGCACAAGTGTAAGTTCAAGGCTGCAGTTGGGTTTCCACCAGGCTGGGATGAGAGGGGTGCATGCAGAACTGTTTAGCATGGACAGCAGTTTGTTGCTCTTGCAGAGGTGTGAAGTTACATACCTGTCTAGGGATGATAATAAAAGAATTAAAATAATTATTACTTCATCACACAGTTCTTCTCCTCTTATGTCAGACTGCCACATTTCAGGCCTGCTGGCCAGCTGGCAGCTTTCTGGCTCAGCACAGGTCTGTTCTGAGAGGCTTTTCTCTGCGTGGGGACTTGCCCAAGCAGAGCACGGAGCTGTTTGGAGGCTGCAGTACTGCCTGTCAGAGCAGCATGGACACCATTAGTGTTTCTTGCCTCTTTGATCTGAATTTTGTATTCCTTAGGCAGTCTCTCATGGCAGGATTTGACTGGCAGTAGATGTTAGCTGCAACATGGCCAGAGCCCAGAAATGAGCATGGTAATTTCATTGCAATGTGGCTGTAATTTCCACAATATTTTTTTTTACCCAATATGTGAAATACAACCAGCATTCATTCTCCTGAGCTTTCCACTAATTCTTTTGCTGTGTGGCTTGCTGTGTTTTGTTGACACTACTTGCCAGGTTCCCCATCTTTGTGAGGGAGGGACTGTACCTAGAGGCCTGGCATACAGATACCACCACAGACAAAGAGGGGGGCTGTGGTGTCTCAGAACTGAGCAGACTAATGAGGGATTTTGTGTCATGATGACACCATTAAAGTGGAATGGGTTGGAAAATCAGATTCCTTCTCTGATTACTGTGTAACTCAATTACTGCAGTCCCCCTGGGGCCCAAGGCAACAACTATCTCGCAGGAAATGCAGAAGAAAGGCCTCTGCAATAGAGCTGTTGTGGACAAAGGCAAGATCTTGCTGTTGTGGATTCCAGATGGAGATATTATATCACGAATAATGAAAAGAGCTGGGGTAATGTACTGGTGACACTGGGGTTTGGGTGGTAAGAACCTTCTGTAGCTCAGCTAGGAATGCATTGACAGTTCCTGATAAAGGTGTCAGATGATACCCATTATCTTCCATGTGCCTTGGCATGAATGCACCAGAAGCCCAAATACTTACATTCTGGTCACTGGTTTTGGCTTAGTGCTGGTCCTGTGCAATGATCTCCCACA
The DNA here is from genome assembly GCA_020086605.1 of Lanius collurio. NCBI lineage: Eukaryota > Metazoa > Chordata > Aves > Passeriformes > Laniidae > Lanius > Lanius collurio. Next base: position 13,070,429 of record JACBWW010000010.1, read on the forward strand.
ATCATTTCCAAGCAGTGGAAATATCTGGAGATCAGATTTTAAAACCACATGGTTCTGGTTGTTATCTTGCTTTCATATCACATTAGTTGCCATGTGGCTTAGCAGCTGATAATTCACAAAGCAGTGTGTTTCACATTAGCACTGTATATCACCAGGAAACAGAACATCTAAGTTTGATGAAACCTTTGTCTTAATGCTGGTGATCTGTAGCTGACCTTTCAGCTGATGCTCTCTGATCTAGAGATGCTTTTCTGACAGGACGGGTGCCTGCTGAGCCTCCATCTTTGGACCTCTGAGCACTTCACTCTTGCTGTGCATTGTGACTGCCACCTCCCACAATTCACACTTAGGTAGTCCCAGCAGCAGTTCAGAGTGGACCTCAGTTCATGCAGAAACCTGGGGGTTTTTGTGGTGTTAGAGTCCCAGGAGTTTGATGTCAAAAGAGGACACAGGAATTTTCTTGTCCTTTAAGAGGGAATAATTTTTCACCATGATTCTTTTTTTTCCTTTCTCCAGTGTAGATATTTCTGAGCTTTTAGGGTATGTCTGGTTTCTGACAATTCTCTCACCTTTTAATATAAATTTTGTTCAGTGTATTTGTTTGTTGCTTTTTTTTCCTCTTTGCATTTGAACCTAAACCAGATGATGCAGTCCCCAAAGAAAGAAATGCATCCTGTGCCAGCTGGCATGCCCTCTGGCTGTGAAGCCTTGTTAAAGAGATCGGAGCTGACAGATTCTTGAGCAGCAATCTGATACAGGCCTTTTTTTTAATTTGTTTTTTCGAGCTCACCCATGTAACAAATGAGGGCTTGTTTGGGAGCTTTGCTAGAGGCTTGAATGGAATCATTGTTATCAAAACACTGCTGTGATTCAGAAGTGCCCAGCAAAGGGGGTTCCTCTCCCTGGTACCCCTCAGCTGGGCACTGCAGGTGTGGCAGCCTAGCTTAAACTCTGGTTTCATTCTTATTCTACAGAATAATCCAGTTGTCCTGTGATTTTCATCTTTCAACTGATAACTGGGAAACAGAAGCTACAGTTCTTCACAAAATGGAGTCAGTTCAAAAGTAAACATTAAGTTGGAGAGATGAATGAGTGTAACCAGGGAAGAGAAGTGCTCTCTGTGGTGATGCTTTGGGGATAGAGTTGTAAAAGTAGAACCTTGCCAGGCTTTTGCATAAGTCAACATCTTTTTGATTTTCTTACCATTACCCTGGTGTTTAGATTACAAATTCTATCCCAGAAACACATGCTTGGAAATTCATACAAGTAACACTTGGGCTTCTGAGTTTCTCTTTACATTATTTCCTCTTGCAAAAATAACTTTGTGTCTAATACATGTTAAGATAGTGAATGTTTAAATCCAGAATAGTTGTATGTTTCTATTTTATTCAGTGGGATTGAAAAGCAAAAGGAAGTGAGTTATTTGGGAAGACAATAACTTGGAATTCTCGGTTTACTCCATCAAAATTGACTATTATTGAAATCTGAGAGAAGTGTTAATCATGAATTTGTTCCACAGAAGTACAGTGAAGATCACTTCTCATGTATGGAGCATTGTGATATGTGTGGAGCTCTGTATTACTCTGTCTTACAAGGAATTCACCTCATAAAAAAGATATGGCATTTTTAATATGTTTCTATTTTACCTCTCTCTGCCCTGCTGAATTCTGCCTCTGCTGGCTTCTGCCTCTCTGCAATTCCGGAGCTGCAGTGCCAAGCAGGAAGGTGGTAATGTTGGGGTCTTCCTTGCAGAGTCATTGAGATGGGAGGGGCTTGTTGTGGAGGTGGAAAGGATTTTTTTCCTCGTTTTGAAAGGTGGCTTGTGATTTTGGGTACTGTGCTGATAGTCTGGAATTCCTGGTGTATTACAGGGACTGAACTTGACTCGAGCTGGAATTAGAAGTCATGTTCTATGCTCCAGGCAATCATATATTCAACATCTGTTGTCACTTCAGTAGCAAGAAAAAGAAGAAACTATACAAGTTCTGTTTTTTACATTTTCACATAGTATTTTCTCACCTTCTCTCCCCTGTCCTTTTTCCAGTAAAAAGTTAACAGTATGTAGAGACAAAACTGAAAGATGATGAGTTGTGATGAAGAAAACACAGCTTATTGTTGCTGACTTAGATGGATTTCCAAAGTCAGCTCTGTCATTACAGAGGGCCATTTGGGAATGGAGACCCAATCCATTTGGAATCTTGGGAACAGAGATAATTTTACCAAAAATCCTGATTCACCTGCTATGTTGCAGTGCAACCTTCAGTAAGTTTTGTTGTGTCTCAGTTTCTCCAGTGGAAAATTATTTGTATGATATACTTTACATTGACAGTCTACAGCTATTCTGAAGGCCTCATCAGGGCTAAGGTTTCATTGTGCACTACACAAACCAGAGGAGTTGTTTGAGATAATGATCATTGTAGGGCTTGTGTAAAGAGCATTTTGACTCTTTTCCATCTGCTGTCATAAAGTTAGCAGTATTATATCTCTTCATATAAAATCTGTTTGTGGCTTTTGTCTCTGCTTCAAGCTACACCAACAGTTTGGAAAACAGCCTGATGGGAGTCTTTAGAGTGGGACTTCTGGCATCATCTGTAAACTGATATTTTTCCTGACTCAGAAGGATTTTTTTTCTATCTAGTAATACAAATTACAAGTAAGCATCTGTCTTACAGGTAAATTCTGGTAGAGCAAAATAAGCATCTGTCTCACATGTAGTTCCTTTTCAGGTGGAGCTAGTTGTTAGAAACTCATGGCTTTACTATATAAGAACTTTATGTATGCCTTAAACTCATAGACAAACTAGTCTTGTTATATTCTTTGTTTTATCAGAATGGTAGTAAGAAATTGGAGGAATGGAGAAAGGGTGTTCTATATTACCCTGTTTGGGTAATATTATTTGCTATTGTTTTCTTGTGCCTCCTGGTGTTGCAAACTGTGCCAGTTGAGCAGGTGGTTAGAGGGTCTGTATGTGGTGGAGCACATCTGCAGGAGTTGGGGGGTGACTGAAAAAGGTCTTTAAAGAAAAAAGGTGGTTTAATTTTTACAGAGAGCTCATAGTCAGCATGACTGACTTGGTGAGCAGCATCTGGCATTGAGGGTGTTCTTGCATTGTTCTGGGGGAGGCAGCAGGTGTGCCTCAAAAATGTGCTCAGATGCCAAGAAAGGCACTGGGGTATTGCTGTGGGTAAGTCACACTGCCAATAAGGGAGAAAAGACTCCACTGTGATTTTTATTTTATTTTTAAAGCAAGGAGCCAATTTTGTTAGTTTCCCTGGTGTTTGTTTTAGATTATTTGGTATTTGTTGGCTTTGTTGGGCATTTTTTCCTGGAAAAATAACAACATATGGTGGAATAGTCTGCTGCCATGAACACAAAGCAGGAGGTGAGAGAGCTTCATAACAAGAAGCTTTCATGTATTTGAGACCAACCCAAATTTATGTCGTGCTGTTGGTGATTTAAAACTGGCTTCATGTTCTTCACTGGCATATGAGAGAAGGCGATGAAGGTTTCAGGAGGTGTTTCATCTCCAACTGCCACTGAATCAGTTGGCAACAATTAAGTGCACAGTGCGTGGGCAGACTGTGCCCCACGCCCTCTGTGCTGCCTGAGGGATGATGCCTCTCCAGAGCTGTATTTTGAGACCTCTGGAAGAAAGTGAGTTCCCAGGACTAACAGGGCAGCCTTGCAGAGAATGCTCTCTCCTCTTGTTGGCTTTGAAATACAGGCTAGAATAAGAGTTTCATGTTTTCTGTTCAGAGGTTTGTGGAGGGTTGGGGGGAAGGCCAGGTACTTGGCTCTGTTTGCTGTAGTGTGAGAGTCTCACCCAAGGCGAATGTTGAGTCACTGTGATCTTTCTTCCAAGGACCATTGTGGTTGTTTTGTCAAGCTCCTGCACAAATAGGGTGTGACACTTCCCAGGGAACAGACCTGCTGATGGGCAAGTGATGCTGACCTATCATCTGCTAGTCCTGCCATTTCATCTCAAACCCATGAAATGCCATGAATTCTTACTGAGAATTTACTTTCTTTTTAAATTGCAGGATGCAAAGAGAAGGTGCCATCATGTGAATGTGAAACAGCTAAATGAGAAACAAGACACCTGGGAAGGCTGAGCTGAACCTGCTTGTGCACAGAATGATAGACTGATTTGCTGTTGGAGACGAGATTCTGGAAACCTTGCTCCTCCAAAGACTTCTGAGAGGAGAGGAACCCAAGGAAGCACGCAAAAGAGCAATGGGAATTGAGGGCCATGGTTACCTGACATAAATGGCAGATCTCTGGGAGTTTAGTCTTGTAGCTGTTTGCTTTAGCTTTTTCTCTTTCTGCAGCTGCTCTTTCTTTTTTGTGAGCTGCTGCTGGGTACTGCCACGGCGGCACTGGAGATTCCAAGCGCGACGTGGGTCCGGAGTGTGAGGAGGGGGTGAGCCGCCCGCCTCACCATGATTCAGCTGTGGAAAGTAGTGAGGCACGTGCGACAGCTGGAGCTCCACAGATTGATCCTGCTGCTCATTGCCTTCAGCCTGATCTCCATGTGCATCCTGGCTTATTACGTCACTAACAGTCCCAAAATCAAGGAGCCACCACCCCTGCCTTTCAGTGACTGCAGCAACCAGCACCGCATCTTGATCCCACCACAAGCCAGCTGGAGGCTCACGAAATCTGTGGATACATCCCGCACAGATCCTGTGGTGCTTGTCTTTGTGGAAAGCATTTACTCCCAGCTGGGGCAGGAAATAGTGGCCATCCTGGAATCCAGCCGGTTTAAATACAGGACAGAGATTGCCCCTGGCAAAGGGGATATGCCCACCCTGACAGACAAAGACAGAGGACGCTATGCTCTAATTATCTATGAGAACATCCTTAAATATGTGAATCTAGATGCTTGGAACCGAGAGCTGCTGGACAAATACTGTGTAGAGTATGGAGTGGGGATTATAGGCTTTTTCAAAGCCAATGAGAACAGCCTGCTCAGTGCACAGCTCAAGGGTTTCCCCCTTTTCCTACATTCCAACTTGGGGTTGCGGGACTATCACATCAATCCCAGTGCTCCTCTGCTCTACGTCACCCGGGCTAATGAGGTGGAGCAGGGTCCTCTGCCTGGTGATGATTGGACTGTGTTTCAGTCAAACCACAGCACATATGAGCCAGTGCTGTTGGCCAGCACAAAATCCTCGGAGTCCATTCCTCACCTGGCCACTCACAAAGCATTGCATGCCACAGTGATGCAGGACCTGGGTCTGCATGATGGGATCCAGCGGGTTCTCTTCGGCAATAACCTCAATTTCTGGCTACACAAACTCATTTTTGTGGATGCCATTGCCTACTTGACTGGCAAGCGCCTCTGTCTCACACTTGATCGCTATATCCTTGTTGACATCGATGATATATTTGTGGGAAAAGAGGGCACTCGCATGAAAGTATCTGATGTAGAGGTAAAATCCTGGAGTAGCTACCTCCAGCAGTTCTAGATGGATTTCTAGAGTGTGTGGTATGCCAGGAAAGTCAAGGTGGCATTTAATTTGAGGGAAATCATTGGTTGCTGCAGTCATCTTATACAGAGAATTAGCCTGTAGAGATGCTGAGGCACCATGTGGGATGCTCTCAACGTTTCTGCATCTTTAAATGGAGCACTTTAGGAGCTGGCCTCTCTCAGTTTAAGAGGAAGATGCCTGTGGCAGTCTATTCTGTCTCCTCTTTAATGTAGGGAACAAGTATATGCAGGTTTCCTATGCCAACCTATTTGTACCTGTAAACTCTGCTGTTCAAAAGGAAAAGACAAGTTGTGTTAGAATAGAACAGAAAAACATTTTTGTTATTATTGTTGATATGTATAGACTGCATATATTACATTGCAAAACTGTAGGCCAGTCCATGCAGGCTGATACAGTCTGTATTGTAGCCATCTAGCTTTTCAGCACACAACTAAATTGGGAAGGGAGGGGTTTTCTCTTACCCTTTCCTCCTCATCATGTCTGCTACCAGCAACTCTCATCCCTGGGCAGGGAATATAAAAAAAATCACCAGAGAAACATGGTCAGACCAAGCGTTCATGAGAACCGTCTCTGTGGCCTCGCGATTGGGAAAGAGAGATGCCATTTTTGTGGTTTGCTTTCCTTGGCAGTTCCTGGAATAATACAGTGACCTATGAGGAAAGGTTATGGGTAAGAGGCAGATTTTGTGGAGGAGAGGGAACTGAGAGAGGCAAAGATAAAAATAAGTAGGCAGAAGATAACAAATTTAAGTACTCCTTCTGATTCTCCGTGCTCTTGCAAGTACATTATAAGGTATTCTGTTAAGTCTGTGATACATGTGTGTGTGATGCTTCATAGAGCCAAGGACTTCCCTTTGTATGTCCCCCATCAGTTCTGGTTTGTAGCCATTAAGGCAGGTGCACTGCCTGTTTCTCTGGTGTGCTGAGGTTGTTCACAGGTAGATACTCTGGATTCCTGTTCAGCACTTGCCCTCAGGTGAGTCCTGGATGGCACCACCCATGATGATGGTAAGCCTGTGACAGCAACTGCTTTAGCGTGTTTCCAAAACAGCTTCAAGATGGAGCATCCTTTAAACTTACATCCAAGGTGCAAAATATTTGAGGCAAAGGTGTAAGACAGAATACTGTGGTACATATTTGGTCCCTTACCTGAATCTAATCTGTTACATGTTCCCAAGAGCCCTCTTCCATCTCCTAACAAGTCTTAACCACCTTTCCTACATGTTTTATGCATCCATGCAGGATATGTCTGAGTTTATCTCCAAGGTTTTAGGACTTCAATTGTCTTTTGTTTCTGATTCCAGGTTTAGTCTGGGGGAAAGGAAAGCCCTGCATTCTGTTTGGAGCTAGCTTTATCTTTTCAAATCACTTGAAGCTGCGTGCCCGAAGGAACTCTTAACTGCATGCCACTGTTTTGCTTGCTTCATTCTTTAATAATTCCTTGGAGCCACTTTGACCATTGCATTCTAAGCAAACAAGCATAGAAGAAGTGTTTCCTAGTGTACAGCTGTAGGAAAATGGAGCAGTTGTATGTAATACTTATTTAAGGAAAATGCTAAAATTTTCTTCATTTCACTGTAGTGTCCCTGTGTTTTGAAGTGCTGAAATATTCTGAAAGATTTTTTTTTTTTTTTTTTAAATTTGGTTTTTTTGGTGAAGGATCACAATCTTGTCTTGGTCCTAAGCAGGCCCTACACCCACTAGTCCAAACCAGCAGAGATTCTCACCTTTGTAGTGTTTGTGCAGGTTACAGACCCATGTGGGAGGGCAGGATAGGTGGCCAAAGCTCTTGCGAACATAGGCTGCTCTAGTCATGTTAAAAACAAACCCAGACAAGATTATTCCAAAAGATGCTTTGTTTGGGTATTAACAGGGTGAAATGGAGGAATAATCTGTGATCAGTAAGCAGAGAATCTCAGGCAAAGCAGCTAAAACCCAGATTTATCCATTTAAAAGAAGCTCTCTGATTGCAGAGCCATGCGAGGTTAATGAATTTTTATTTTTTAAAAGTAAGAAATAACTACATGGATTTGTTGATAGTCTCTCACCATGGGGAGAGAAGGGGATATCATAGTAACAGAACAGCTGGCATTTTCTTTGGCCTTTTATATGAAAGCTCTGTTTCAGGGCTGTTATCTCAACACACAACTCCTTATCTCAAAGCTTATATTACAGTGGTCAGGGTAGTGGTTTGAAGACTGGGTGTTGTGTGAAGGTATAAAATTGACTCTGCTGTCCCAGTGAGCCTGTTTGCCATATGCAGGTCCACATTCAGAGACCCTCCTAGACAAAATGACTATTAGAAGAAAGCACTGAATATAATTTGTTCAAATGTATGCCCATGGTACATGTCTTACAGAAGATAAATGTTTTTATTTGTGATACTTTAAGGAGAGCTGAATAGCTTTCTTTTTTAACAAGAAAAAAAGGAATTGTGCTTGCTTTTACTTTAAAGATGATAACCCTTGAGTTCCTGTTTCTGCTGAAGGGCTGCAGCAGGAGCTTGCAGTCCTCAGTAGAAGTGGAAGAGTTGAAAGTTGCACAAAGAAAATGCTTTTCCTTTGTACAGTTTACCAGAGATTTGAACTGCATATAATTAACAAGATCTCAGAGAATCCCTTCTCTTCTCAATTTATTCCACATTCACTCTCTTCTAAAATCGATCCTTGGAATTTACCAAACCTCCATGGAACTGGCCACCAAAGACAAGCCATTTCTAATGCAAAAGGACCTGGCTTTTGTGATCTTTTTTGGTCATCTCTAGGTACGAGGAAAGAAGATTAAGTAGATGAGTTTTTTCCTCTTTTGCTAGTAATCTTTACAAGGACATAAATAGTGAGCAATCATTGCTAGTGAGTCTGAGAGCAAGCTAAGTGAAGATCAAGAACAGTAATTTCATTTTGGATTATGAACGGTGATGGTGCAGAAGAGAGAACCTAGTGAGGGTGGCTGTCAGCCAGCTCTTGCCATTCTAATTTGTTGAGTATGTTCTTACCTGCAATTAAAGTACTCAGCAATTCCTAACTCCCTGATTGTAAGATTGCAGGACAGGTAGAAATACCAGTACCATGAGAGCTTTCTTTTTTGCCAGTGATGTTTTGAGCTCTGCCAGTTTTACTGCTGTGGGTGGAAAGGAAACTGCAGGAACTCCTCTCAAGAACGCGCTGCAGGGGCCCACAGGGGCAGTATCTGCCAAGAATGTGTTTCTGCCACATGTTCCTAGTATGGTTTGCATGAGCATTGAGAAGAGGCTGTAAAAGCACTCAGCTTTCTTCCTCCATTTTTTATCATCTGTTTCTCTTCATTTTTCCATGTACTTTTTTCTTAGAGTCATGTTTTTCTCTTTTCCCAGCATCTGACTCTCAGCCTTACTTCCCCCTTTTCTTTTGCCTCTTGTTAGGGGGGCCTGAGATAGATAACATTTAGGGTTTGTATGGAGCAACTAAATTCTCTGCAAACACTTCTGGAAGTTAAAAATGTTGTAGCTTAAAAAGCAGAGTTGCATGAAGATTTAGCCCTGTATAACTCCAATACTAAGGACACCCTGTTATCTTAGAAAATGATTAGGTCCTAAGGAGGCTCCCAGTTCAGTCAGAGTGCTGTGGCTTTCCCTGATTTCTTCCTCACTTCTAGAATGAAGAGAGTTTTTATTTCCCCTGGATGACATCAAGAGCTTGTAGTGGCTGTTGAGTAAATCTTTGCAGATCTGTCTGTGAGATGATAGAGATTTTAAACATACTGCACCAAAAGGCACAGTTTTAAAATTTTTTCCCTAACATTTGCTTAGAAGTAAATATTTCTCATAATTTGAGATTATTTAAAAGCCTTTTTAAAAGTGATGGGCATCGAACATCAGAGTGAAGCTTAGACATTTTTTCCATTGTGTCCAGAAACGTACATTGGATTGTAGTCTTCTGTCACTTGGGCCTGCAGCCTGGCTGCCCCAGTTAAGTACTAAAGTCTCCAAAAATACAGGTTGTGCATTGCAGTGGATGTTCTCTGATAGACTTTGACAAGCATGAAGCAGGTCTGGCCTTGACGTGGCTTAAGAATTCCTGTGGCCAGTGCTGGGAATCTCTTTGGAGATTCCATTTGCGCCTTGCTGGAGTGAGCCTTGCAGGGCTTCTAGCAGGGAGCTTAACTGGGGCAGGGGCCTTTCTGGCTGCTTAGTGGGCAGGCTCGTATCTAGGAAGGCTTTTTGAAATAAAAGGTAACAAAATACAAAAGCAGATTAAAAAAAAAAATATAAAAAGAGATACTTGGATGGATTGAAGGGCAGTTTGTTAGGGGAAGAAAGTCTATTGTTTAGAGGTGGGGGATAGCTAAAATGCTAGCCCTCTCTCATACCATGTGAGCAACTGAACTTTTTAAATATGCATATGAAGATCTGTTCACATCTGGCTGGCTGTTTTCTCTCTTAATGGGTAGTCTGCTCCACATTTCTTGATTGCCTTTTTTTTAAGAGTCTCACAGCCCATTATGGATATAAATGAAATGCCACTTGAATCACCTGTTAGATATGATTGGTACTATCATATTTGTCCTACTTTATGAAACACAGTGAAGAGACAAGTGCCATCTCCCAGCCTGTTCCCACACCTGCATTATTGCACTGTGCTACAGCTCATGGACCTCTTGGCACCAGCGTGGAACCACGGAACGGGGAATGCATAATGTGTTGGAACAAATGTCCAAATACTGGCACCTTAGTCTCCTTTATCCTGTTCAGGGGAAAGGCATTTCTTCAAGCCTGTGCTGTGGCACCTTACGGGTGTGCCTGTGGCATGGACGCAGCATCAGCAGAGGGGTGGCACACGATTAGCAATAAACCTGCCAGGAAAGCAGGGCTCCATAGTCTCTGAATTTCTGGGGCCCCCACAGTTCCTCTCTAGTCCCTCCACAGACACAAAGGATTGCAGCCTGCTGGAGCAGGGCTTTTTGGGATTTATTATCAGACAGATGTGTCACCATGGTAACACCAGCCGGGCTTTAAATCTCTTTCTGTGCGGAGGAATGCTAAGCCTCTTAACCGCTGTCTTTCCTCCCACCACTTTCCTACCCAAGCATGGGGAACTTGATGTGCCTTTCAGGGCAGCAGAGGGAAGGGATGAGGCTTGTGACAGCTCTGGAGAAAGGAAAGAAAGTGGCCCTTTCCTTACTGAGTTACTGGATGATGTGTTCAAGGTGCTGATTTCAAATTTGAAGTGATCTTGTAAACCATCATCTGGACGGATGGGTGGTCTGAGGAGAGGTGCACAGCTCTTAGTCTATGCTCCCTGATGTGTGGGGTGAGTGTCTGTGTCTTGCTGGGCTGCATAAGGGGAACTTGACCTCTCACTGCGTGTTCTGGATCTTGTGCTGCAAAGGAGGCTTCAGCCATCAGTGTTGCTGGCATGTCGCTTTTTAAAAGCACTGTCGGTATTTGTGATAGGTTCTGGAGATGTCACATGCCTTACATTTATCAAATTACTGTTTTTGGGTGGGGACTGAGGTAGAGATGCGGTAGGCAAGTGGCCATGGAAAAGCTGAAATCTTTGACATTTGTCCTAAGCTGCTCTTGATGTCACTGTTGTGTGGTTGTGGGAACAAGGAGCAGGCAATTGAGTGTGTCCATAGGGAAAAGTCTGAAAGCTTGATTCTCTCACAGAGAGCATTGAGAGTGTCTTGTAGCACTGCACATGTAATCTGTCTGGTCTTCCCACCTTGCTGTGGTCACGGACTGCCTGCCTTGGGTGTAAAACTGCACAGTGTATGTTTGCAGTGAATGGGTGGTTGAAGTGAACTACAGAAGTAATTTTAAAAATTATGTGATGACTAGTGTTTGGTTTGACCAGTGACTGGTTTGATAGATCAGTGACAGCAGTGATTTGTCAGGTTATCCAATAAGAGGTTGGTGTCAAGACACCTCCACAGAATGAGAGTCTGCCTTTTGTGAGTGCACTTGCACCACTGAGGGAGTGGCACGGCCAAACAGTTCCTACAGAGTGTAAGCCATGTGAAGGCACCCTGCAGTGCTGTTTTGTGCTCCTGGGGGCTGGGGAAGGGCAGCTGTTGCAGGAAGATCTGTTCGTCTTCTCTGCACAGTTTGATAGGTCTGTGTGCTTTCCCCTGAGTTATATTCCACGTTTCCTGTGTGATTGCATCCAGCCATAGTCTGCTGTTGAGGTCATCACCTTCACCTTGGTGCAGCCACTGATCCATTGCTTTCTGAGAAAAGCTATTAAAATCTAAATAGCCCAGACAAGGACCATGTCTGTCACCTGCCAACAGCCCTCCTCCCAGCCCGTTTGATTAAGAATTCTCCCACAGGGAGATGCACCAGTGACATTTCCCTAAAGCACACAGGTAGCAGCAGAGCGTTCATCTCCTCTCTTGTTATCATTTTCCAGCAGAAGAAATTTGACTAGAATTAGTTTGTGTCCTAGTTGTCTGTGACACACTGAACCTCTGGGGTTTGTTTTTTGGTTTGATTTTTTTCTGTCAAGCCTGTGTGCTGTCTTACTCTGTACACTGCTCTACCCTGAGGTTCATGACACAAGGCACCTTCCTTTTGGTTAAAGCAATTACTTTGGACATTTCAAGCAATCACAGGTGAGCATGAGAGAACCTGTAAGAGATGTGAGGATTGTGAATGTTGGCTTTCCCAGATTTTCTTCCCAGAATCCATGAAACTTTTTCTGCTACAAAATTTTGGCACTTTGAAGGGAACACAAAGTCAGGGATACCTCTCTGCTGTGGCAGGACTTGTTGTATGGGTAGTTCTGAGAATCCACTTTCCCTCTCCAAATAAAAGCCCCCTCCTTTTGAATCAGTTACTGTTCATGATATTATTGACTTCTTTTTCTTCATCTGTGTACCATGGGCTTCCCCATCCTCCTTTTCATTAGCACATAGACTGAGAAAGGGCAGAGGTTCATTAGCAAAGTCCCAGCCAACATGGGAGAGGAAGAGAGCATTGAGGTTGAATCTGTAAAGTGTAAAGAATCTGTTGCTTTCAAGTGAGATTTATTGTTCCTTTGCTTTAGCAGACACTCTGGGTCCTTCACATTGAAGTGGAGAGCATGATCTGACTGTGGTTTTAAAGGGGCATCATTTAGTACAGCAGAACTTCAAGTAAAGACTCTGTATGAGGAGCACTTATCTGTTCTGCTCCACTCCAAGGGAAACAGTGCCTAAGCCCCATCTCCTTTGATACCTTTCAGACTTAACTGGGTATCACAGCACAGAGACATGTTACAGAAGGAAAAATATGAATGTGAACATTTCTTTTTCCTTTTGTTCAAACAGGCTTTACTGAGCACCCAGAATAAGCTGAGAACTTTAGTCCCAAATTTCACCTTCAACCTGGGCTTCTCAGGGAAATTCTACCACACAGGTAAGCCCCTGGAGTCCTTTGTCCCAGCACCTGCATGCAGCCCGGTGCTTGGTGTGAGTGGTGTAATGCATTAGAGCGTGACTGCTGGAATGACTTGACATTGCAGGGGATTGGCCGCTGCTTTTAAACATTGAGCCCCTCTTCTGCCTTTTGATTTTGCACTTCCTTTTCTGCTTTTCTGTAGGTACAGATGAGGAAGATGAAGGGGATGACATGCTGCTCAAGCACAGGAAGGAGTTCTGGTGGTTCCCTCACATGTGGAGTCACATGCAGCCTCATCTCTTCCACAATGTCACTGTGTTGGCTGAGCAGATGAAGCTCAACAAGCAGTTTGCTGTAGTAAGGAGCATTGCAGTTTATTTAGTTTACAGTGCTAGTCCTTAAACATTTTTTCTCCTGGAATAGTTGTTTGGACCCCACTGAATCCAAATACTAGTCTAGTAATTCAGCTGCATTTAAGCAAGGCAGTTAGTTCTGGAAGTTCAAATTGATGTGTAGCTCCTGCTGTCTTGAGGCAAGAAACGCAATTCACATGCTCGACCCTGCTATGGGAAATGTTTCCCAGCACCTGCATGGCCCCAGGCAGCTCTGCTACATTCCAGGGTGCAAATCCCAAGGCTCTTGTTTCCTGAGGTGTGAACTTGTAGTATTACCGTCCAAATGCAATTAATTTACACACACTGGCAGTGAGAAAGCATTTCCTTTTCCATCCTTACTCACTGTGGCTCTGTAAGGAAGTCACCTGGTCAGTATAAAATGCTCTGTCTGCTAACAGCCCTTCTTCAGGCCTTCCAGACAATGCTGAAGGAAGTTTCTTATGGAGGAAGCACAGGAAATTCCCTGGGTTTTGGCAGAGGAGGGGGAAGCCTTGAACACCCTGCATTGATGGAAAAATGTATGTTTGGTTCTTACAGCTCAGAGTTGAATACAGCGTAGGTGCTTCTCTGAAAAGAAATGTCCTCTTCACCTCTAGTTTGGTTCTTTTGATGATAATCCCCTTGGGAATAGCAGGCTGCTGTCTTGTGTTCCTGTGACACACATAGATTAAGAATGGTCTTGAATGCAGAGCACAGTCACAGCATTATAGAAACTATTTAGGCTTCTCCTTTTCCTGGTTAAATAACAGTGCAGTCTTTTGCAAAGACAGACAAAGCACAGAACACAATTATACATATTTAACATAAGACAGGCTATCAGTCAGAGAAGGTTATTGCTTCATTTAGGGGCTCTGGTTTTATTGTGCACCACCAGGGCAGAGCTGTCATCATTGATATTGTTACCAGAACTACATAGTGGAATTAAAACCCAAGAAATTCAGAAATCTCCTGTCATTTTAACATAGCTCCAGGCCCCATATCTTCACCCTCAGTAGTCTTTTGCTCTATGTCTGCTTTTCTTTGAATTGCTAGGGACAATCAAGATCCCAGTCATCTTCCTTTCTTCTATATCAGTTAAGGAAATTTTGTTTTCCTTCTCTGGTGACTCACATCTAGGCATTATGGGAGTAAGATGTGTCACTTAACAGGATTGATTGGTTTGTAGTAACCAGGGGGCCTGACCTGAGGGTTCTGAATTAATCTGATCTGTCACACCTGCAAGCTACATGACCATTCTTACAGCAGCTGCTACCAGTGCTGAATGTCTTCATTGTACTGAATTGCCCTTATATTTCTACAGATGCATAAAACAAGAAGTACAAGTGTAATTTCAGGTTTCCCAGTCCAGAGAGTTTTCATGTTCCTCTGTTATCTTTCTCCAACTTGGATGCTGTTGCTAAATATGATCCTCTATTAGCGCTATTAGTCAAATACCAAATTATCCAGTTGTGTATTCTGCTTACAGGAGCATGGGATTCCCACAGACCTGGGCTATGCTGTAGCCCCGCATCATTCTGGGGTTTATCCTGTGCACACACAACTCTATGAGGCATGGAAATCTGTTTGGAGCATCCAAGTAACAAGCACAGAGGAATACCCACACCTACGGCCTGCCCGGTACCGGCGTGGATTCATCCATAATGGAATCATGGTAAGCACAGCAGAGGCCCACTTTTCTGCCCAGGGAACGATCTTTTCATGACCTGCATCAGAGACATTAATCCTAATATCACCAGTGTTTCCAAAATCATTAAGTGAGGCAAGGAAAAAAACTTGGTTAAAGCCAGTTCTGTGTTTCTCAAAACAACTCAGGGGTCAGTACTGAATGGAGAGCAAAACCAAGCCCATCAAGACTGAATTGAAATCCCAGTGGCTTGTTTGCAGTGTGTTAAGTGGTTAGGAGGAATAGCAAGAGTCCTCTGAACCTATGTCACACGCCTTACTCTTTACATTGTTCCATAAAATGCTGTTTTGATTCATTCTCATACAGATTCTTCTGCATCTGCCTCTTGTTTAACTGCTTTTTTCTGATACTGCCAGGTTCTGCCTCGACAGACCTGTGGTCTTTTTACTCACACTATCTTCTATAATGAATATCCTGGTGGCTCGAAGGAGTTGGACAAGAGCATTCGTGGTGGTGAACTGTTCCTGACGGTGCTTCTGAACCCAGTAAGTTCATGTGAAAGGTGAACTAGTGCACAGCTGTCCCAGCCTATGTACCTGATATGGGAAAGGACCAGCTCTTGCTGGAGATTCAGTGTCACCCCCGTGACAGTGTGAGTATCTCCAGCATGTTGCTAAGGAGATGTGAAAGAGAGGGCCAAGGAAGTACGTGCTGGTTGATGGTGCTTTGCTTTACGCGCTGCCAAGGGGGCATCAGTATTGAGTGTGTTGAGAGGTGCAACACTGAAGGGACAGAAACCAGCCAGGGTGACATGCTGACCATGGCCCACGGCCCAGGGGCGTTACCTGGGCTGCTCTGTTTTCGTGAATCACGAGTGAGATGTGCCTTGGTTCCTCCTGTTCCACGTGCATCTGCTGCCTGCTGGCTTCTCCCCTGGCTTACTGATGGGTTTTGTTCACAAGAATTGCTTTTGCTGGGCTTTCATTATGAAGTGTTCTCCCCTTTGTTTCAATGTGTAGACACTTGAAATTATTTCTGTGTTCTGATTTTATGATGTAGCTGCTACACTAAGGATTTTTTGGGAGATATGTGTCTAACAGAGGTGTTTTCCCTTTCAGTACTTGACAGTTCTGTAAAGTCACTAACTGAATGTTGTGCCTTCAACACCCTGCAGTCCTTTCTTAGATCTTAGCCGTAGACTGCAAATCACCTGAGTTTCTCATTTCCCGCTGAGGCTGGGATGATGCACAAAAAACTCTGGTCATTTTTAGAAAATTCTGAATGGGTAGAATCAAGGGATGAAGTTTTGTAGCCCTCTCCGATCATGGATCACACCTCCTCCTATTTCTGCTTGTTGGCTACAGCAGGAAGACATGCTGCTCTTTGTGCAGTAACTTTCTCAGTTCCCCACCTGAATTTCTTTCTCACTGAAGCTGATTTGACACCTGACCCACAGCTGCTTGTCCTCCATTTCTCTGAATAGACATTGCCCTGCAATTTTTAGACAATCATTTTAGAATGTCTATCTTCATAGATATTCCTGAGTATAATAATGCTTAATTGCTTCTTTTCTCATGACTTCCACATTTCTACCACCTTACTTCTCCTTTATACATCTTTTTCACCAGTGCCTGAGTATGGACAAGGAGTCATGCAGGCAGATCTGAGAGAAAGTAAGTTGGTTCTGGCTAGTTTTTAGGGGGGAATCCTGGAGTACTGGGGCCAGTCTTTAAGTACTTGTTTGTGGGATTTTTTCGTAAAACACCAGTGGCTCTGTTTGTTCATCATGATGTTTTCTTTCATTCTCTTTCTTTTGCACCTTGATTGTAGAGTTGAATATGCAGCTTTAGTCACTTATGGTTGGGGCTATAGAAGACCAGCGAATCAGAAAATCAACCTTTTTCCTTCAGTGACTTTAATTTTTCCCTTGTCTCTTGCTTTTTCTAGTATTCAGTAGAACTGCTAGTGAAAAGATCCTCACAGTGTGCTCTGGGTGTACCAGACAGGCTGTAATTGACAAACAGGCCCAGTGTTTCTGAAGGTTTGCCTGCGACCAGCTCTGGCTTGTGTAGGATGTGCAGAAGCTGTGGGCCTATGATAGGCCCAGCTGAAAAGTTGTAGGAGTTTATACTTTCAGGTCTGGAAGCCAGACTTCTGTTCCTGTTGCCCGAGACAGAATTGTTATCTTTACACACCACAACCAACTTGATAAAAGTCTAGAATAAGGAGGAGGTTCTTCTTTGCATTACGTACAGAACAATCAGTCAGATGGAAAGAAACTCTGAACCTATGTCAGAAAGGTTTTTTCTCTTGACAATTTCTTTTCTGGGTTTGTGTTCCCATATGCTGGGTGAATTGCATCTTGTCCCACTTCGTAATTGTCAAATCTTGAAGCATGCAGAAACAGCCTCTGTGAAAGTAAAGGCTGTGGGTTTCTCTTGGAAAACCAGTTGCTGGGCTGTAATCCAGAGATCTTTAACTGGTCTAGGAGGCTGGGCCAAAGAATTATAGAAACATAGTATCTGGAACTGCCCCTTAAAATTTTCTGATGTGATGGTCAAAGCAGCTGTCAGTAATCTGTGACCCAAAAATATTTGGGAAAATCTGGTACAGGATGAGCTTATTTTCCAGATTTACTGTTGGCTCTTCATGGTGACTTAAAACTCTTTTAGGTACCTTCAGATGCTTCCCATGTTTACACTTCTGCTTCCTTTTGGCAGTGTAGCACAGTGCTCTGTGAGAGCAGGGTGCTGTGCTCTAAGCTCCTCTCATGTTTGCACAGTGACTCAGACCTTGCATTCCTCCCCTTGCTGATAGAGCCATCTCAGGGGCCTGATAGAAAGCTGGCCAGCTTTGCAGCCCCAGCAGTGATCCGTAGCAGACTTGGACAAGGCTCTTTCAGTTCTTTTTGGTGCTTCCAGCTCCCTTTAAGTGACATGGAGGAGTCTTTAAGGCTGTATGTGTATGATTAACTCCACGGTGCAAACAGAAGATGTTTGATCTTCTGACTAGTGAACAAGGTCTGATGTCAGAATAGCTGTTGATCCTGAGCACAGGCTGATTGCTTCTCACAGAACACATCTGCTCACACTGCATGGGCCAGTTACTGCTGTGCCTGCAGCTGCTTGATATGTACTACAAAGGTGCTCGTACCTTTCTGTTTCTGTATTCTGGGCTGTCTGGGACCTTTGCTCTCATCTTTCCTCAGTGCAAAGGAAGGGAAATCACAGCACACTGGCAGTATAAGGGAGGGGAAAGGAGGGAATTGTTATTTCCAAGTCAGTCTGCAGAGTCAGTGGGTGGGGATGGGAGAGAGGGAGGGAGAGGAGAGATGGCCCTTGAGTGTATGTCAGAAATGGTGCTCAGAGCTGTTTTGGCAGCAGTAGCTGTGACAAGACAGAGCAAGCTGCCAGGCCTTGTTAAACTGCATGTGTTATAGGCCTTACTGCACACTCAAAAGTACAGGAAACTGGCTCATCCACTGGGTTTGTCTTTTCTTCTTCCAAATCTAGTTGCTTGGGATTGTTTGCAGGTGGCAGCATTACCTGTGTGAGCCATTTTACCAAGTGTAGTCAGTCTTGAGACACAATTGCTAACCTGGAGCACATGCAGCCTTTTTTTTTATTCTGGAAGTCTTGAAGGGGTCCCAGGTGGTGACCTTTGTCCTTCTCAATTAGTGCCAGTGAGCCAGACTCTTCATGCAGCACATTTTTCCTCTGTGTATTTCACTAGCAAGTCAAAGGGATAAGCCACACTTTGCTGTCAGAGAACCTTTCTGATGTCTCCCAGAAAGGGGCAAAATACAACGTGAGATGCGTCCTTTTGCCACCACGCCTTGCAGTTACACTGATTTTCTGTCCTCTGCTCGATGTTGTATTTAGCACATCCTCCTTACACAACAGCACCGAGCACATGCTGCTCTTTGAAGTGAAGGTGCCAGAGCCTGTCTGGCAGGGCCTCTCTGTCAGCTCAGTAGGGAACCAGAAGTGACAAACTCACAGGCAGACAAACGTGATAAATCTCGAACTCCACTTACTTTCCATGGGTCCCAGAGTCCTACCAGTGTTTTCTCCTGCCTACCCAAAGGTGCTGGGTTGTGAGCATCTTAGAGACAGACTTAAATTAGTCTCACAATGTCTTGGAGATGGCTCAGGCACAAGGAGCTACTATATATCAGTACCTCTTCTCTTGCTGAAACCAGTTCATGGTGACACCGGGCAGAAAACTGAATTCAGACTTCTCAGTGCCAGTAAATGTCTTCATCCCAAGCCCATCTGTCTCGTGCTTCCCCATTTTGCTCTTTTCCTGCTGTGAGTGGGAAAGCCATCCCCGCTCCCTGCCAGGGAAGCATGTCGTTGTGTCCTGACCTCACCTGGTGTCACCAGAATTGAACCCATGACTGTACAGCAGTGGGGCCCCTGGTGTAACTGAGGAAATTTTCCGTCCCTGCGCTTGCAGATACTGGGCAAGGAGTGCTAAATCAGCCATTCCTTCACTGGCCTCAGTGTTCTGCTTGTTTTTCTAACTTTTAGCCATGGTATGGCTTATGTCTGGCAAAGTGCTGTTGTGTTATGGGCACTGGGATGCTGAATTCAATGGGACATATCAAAACCACGCACTAGAGTCAAGCTGACAACAGTCCTTTGCACTCTTTTCCAAAAGTTAAAACACTGAATAACTGTCAGAGGAAAATATATCTCCTTGAGAGGAGAGATGGCTTGGCAAGACAGAGATAGTGCACAACCTCCTGAGCACTGCAGTGCTGAGGTGGCTGCTACAGCTGTTGAGTGCCATTTTGTCCATGGATGTTAAAGCTTGGCAGGAGATTTTGCAGGGGATGCTTGTGCTGAAGGTTCTTGAAGGCTGAAACTTGCCAGCTGGTATCTGTTTCTTGGACAATATCTTAGTGCAGTGTCTCTTTGCAGTCCCTGATCAGATTCCCAGATACACCTGTTTATATTTTAAACTGGGAATTGCCAGTTGCTCCTCATTTACATTTGAGATGTCAGCTCTGAAGAGAATGAAAGCTGACAGGCTGTGGACCCAGAAAGAATTCCTGTGACAACTGTCCCTGTGCCATGTGGCCTGGCCTGCAGCGTGGTGCCCCCTCCCTGGCCTGCTCCCCTCTGTAGAAGACTCTGCAGCTCGAGAGGTTTCCCTGGTTGTGCCTCGGGGAGAGGAAGGGAAGCTCCTGTTTTCCCGTGAAAGAGGCTTTGCAAGGTTTTTGACTAGTAGGGAGTTACTGACTAAGCCTTGTTCACCTAAATGTCCTAGAGCCGCTTGAATGGGATTTTTAAACTGTTCTGAACTCACTCCAGGGTTCGGTTACCATGCCCCTGCACCATTCCCAGGGATTATTGAGAGGTCTGTAACCCTCCTCCACTGAGTTATTCCTGTCTCGCGAGCATTGTTTCCTGGCAGACAGACATTTGTCTGCCGAGACAACCATGGCAGTGTGAGTTGTGAACAGCCTCTTGCTGACCATGGAATCAAGCTAGGAGGAAACAGCTCTGTTACCTGATTTACCAGTATCCATGACTTTATTTTTTTCAGATCAGCATCTTCATGACCCACCTGTCCAACTATGGGAATGACCGTCTGGGACTGTACACTTTTGAGAGCCTGGTCAAGTTCGTGCAGTGCTGGACCAACCTTCGCCTGCAAACATTGCCTCCAGTCCAACTTGCAAAAAAGTACTTTGAAATCTTCCCACAGGAGAAGAATCCCTTGTGGCAGGTGAGAAGGCAGATTTAACTGCTCCTAGTGATTTTCTAAGACGTGTATCCCACATTTAAAGTGGCAAGACCGCTGATCCAGAGGGGTAAAGCATAAAGCTTTTAGGTTTAACCTTTGTGGCTTCAGGCTGCCCATGGCAAATGGCAAGGTGGAAGGGATAGGGGAGTAGGAGCAGTAGGACACAGTCTCAGTGTGAGCCTAGGGACAGGGATGACTGTCATATGTGACCAGTGGCCAGCTTGCAGGCATTTTGGGTCATTAAAGGGCTTGTATTAGAGCAAGCTGCTGTGAAATGTTAAGTGTGCAAGCAAGAGCCCTGTTTGGTGCTGGAAGAGCTTGCAGCCATGTTAATGTGATTAATCTCAAAGTAATTTCACACTGCAGAATTCATGTTCATTAAATAAAAACACGCTTATTCCATTTTATCCCAGTGCAGCAGCTCTCTGCATGGTAATGAGCAGATGAAATTAACTGAAGGTGATAGAGTTGTCTGTCTGCCAGAAGTTCACATATGCTGAGCTGTGCTATTACGGTGGGCCAGCCCAGTATGGCTACATAGGGCAAGGCCTGTGGTTAACACTCTCAGAGGGACTTTGGCTCCCATGTCACTGGAGCTTTTGAAAATGGTCCCCAGTGTTTTTACTTAACACTTCTTGATGCCTGGCAGAGCAGCAGTGTGGCTCTGAAGTGTTTCTCATATGCTAATAGCATTTTCCCAAGAGGACTGGTTCTTCCAGCTTTTCCTTCCCTTGCCATTACCTTCTGTGGTAATGCTTAATCTCATGACTTGTGCTACAGAATCCCTGCGATGATAAAAGGCACAAGGATATCTGGTCCAAAGAGAAAACATGTGATCGACTCCCCAAGTTCCTCATCGTGGGACCTCAGAAAACTGGTAATGTGAATACTTCTATATAGATTGCAGCTTCCATTTCACTTTTGCAGAGAGGAGAGCTGGACAGGTCTGTGCTGTAGATCTGTATGGCTGCCCTTTGCACAAGCTGCCAAATGGCCACAGACAACATTTCAGACCATCTCAGATATGTTCTAACCTAAATCTGGCAAGTCTGTCAGTACTTTTCCCCCCTGGCACTATGCTTGGCTTGCCTTACCTGTTTTGGCTTTCCATGTAAGCTCAGAGAACCTGTGACCTTAGTGTGTCACAAATATAAGCTGTCAGCAGGACTAAGAAAAGGTTACAGTGAATATCCTCTAGTGCTTTTGTTACTGCACATCTGTGTACCCACTGCATGCTCCATGTCACTTCAGTGGGAGGGAGAGAAACTCCTTTGTCTGATCTCTGTCACCACCTTTTAACTGCTGTGGCATTGTGGTTGGCAGTGATGCAGCTGTGTATACTGTACTGATGAGTCCCTTCTAGGCTGAAGAGATCAAAATCTCTTCAGCTAAGGCCAGGTCTTCAAGCCTTGGCTTTCTGTGTAGTGCCATGTAACAGCAGCACCAACCATCCACAGCAAATGGTGATCCTGGCCTTGGAACAAAGCTTGTCCCAGGCAAGCTCCTGTCTCCTGACTGTGTCACTGGGAAGCTCTGTTGGTGTCTGTGCAGCATGAGCCCTCCTGTGTCATGACCCAGGCTGGTTGCAGGTGGCTCAGTAAGAAAAGCCTTCCCTTGGCTGATTCTCTGTCCTGCTGGAGGCCCACAGCTATGTGCTGAGCAGCATTGTCAGGTTTGGTGGGACAAAGGGAAAACATCTACAGCAAAGGCAGGCCAAGGCATCTCTGGCTGAATTCTCATCCAAGGACACTAATGTTGTTCCTAGCACATCTCCTGCCTAGGCCACTTCTCATTTGGCAGATTTGGATTCTGCCACGTGACAGTGTGGCTTTGCCACCGGCATGGGAATAGCTGACCTGGGTGGCAGCTGTCATGCTAAGGAGGGAATTCAAATCAGCTGCATGAGTTGAAACATGGATTGAACCTGACTGAGCAGTGCTTGGTGTCACTGCTGTTGTAACCTGCATGAGTTAAGGGGTTGGTCAGCCACGCAGCAGAGGAGTGTGCCCATCTGGGAACTGTTACTTGCAGTGTAGGTAAAACCTTTCATTCAGCCAAAGCATTATGTGTGACCCAGGTCCCATTAACTGGTTCCTGTTGCAGGCACAACAGCTGTGCACTTCTTCTTGACCATGCACCCAGCTGTCACCAGTAACTTCCCAAGTCCATCCACCTTTGAGGAGATCCAGTTTTTTAATGGCCCCAACTATCACAAAGGAATCGATTGGTAAGAAGCCTGACACATGTTCTTCTGTGGTAAGGTGCACCCATGATTTCTTCTCGAGTCTCTCTGTATGTCCCTCTCATCCCCCTTAGCAGCTTTGCTGTTTCTGAACAGCTGTTTTCCTTGCTGTTGCTCAGTGCATGCTTTCTGTTTTTCTGGTAACCTAACTGTGTAGTCCCAGGAGCAGCACAGGTAGTTTCTCATTTTACTGACTCTTCATCAGGAGAGTTGTAGACGTAATTTAGTTTTTAAAATTCGGCAAGTCTTTGTTGAACGCACTGCTGTCATAAAATTACTTTTATTTCAACATGCAAAACAGACAGCAGTATTCTCATTACAAAGCTCTTCATGCTTTCAGAGTTAAAACATAGTACTAGTAGGAGGGGACAACCTCCCTACCATTGTTCTCAGGCCTTGACACTTAGAGCCACCACTGTGTTCCTTGTGCTGTCTCGTGTCCATAGGCATACTCTTTAGCTTTAGAAGTTTGCACCTGGCAGGGAAATTCTAGTGTCACCACGGCACTATATACACCACTATGTTTCCAGGCAGAGAAAGTTTAAAGGTGTTTCTTACTCAAAGCAGTAGCTTTGGTTGACAGTGGCACTGCCCTCCCTTGTGCGTGGCTCTGAGGGATGGCAGTGTAGCACTAAGGTATTCTGCTGTGGGGTTTCGTTGCCCATGAGTTGTGGAGATTGACTTCTCTAATCATTTAGACTGTTGAGAAGATACTGGAAGGTGGTTAGTACTTGAGCAAAGCTCACAGGAGTCAAGCACTACAGAGCAGTTGCACTAGCTGACAGGTTAGAAAGTGAAATGTGTATCCCCTAGAAAAGTCATCCAGATTGACTTGAGTGTAGCATCACATGCAAGGGGAGAATCTTTACATTTAACATGGAATTTGTATTTGTTGCACAGCTTAGATTTGAGCAGAGACCAGTCTTCCAGTGCTTCACAGTCCCCAGCCCCCCCTACCCTCTTACCCTGTTACTCAAATATCTTACAGTTTTGATGTTACTAACTTGACAAGCTCCTGTGAGGCAGGGCAGAGCTCTTTACCCTGCACCTCAAAGAGACAAGTGACTTCAACAGGTTTAAGCAAGTGGTTGGTGACAAAGGAGGCAGACGATTCTGTCTTTACTCTTGCACTAAAAGTCTTTCCTGCTAAAGACTGCAACTGGGACCTTACCCTCAGGTTTTTCATTCCACTGCCCAGGGACCTGGGGAACACACTCTCAGCAAAATACTTTCATACCTTTGTATCATTTCCTAACTTTCTTTGTCATGTGCCACCACCCCTTTTTGAGTCACACCTCTGCCAGATGTGTACTCCTTCACCCATTCCCTGCATTGCTGGGGAGGTGCAGTTGTGATGCAGCTGTGTTTGTTGAAGAGGAGTAAGGGCATTGTGGGGCTCTGCCTTTTCTTTTTGGGCCATGCTGCTCACCAGCATCCCATCTGTTTGGCAGGTACATGGAATTCTTTCCCATCCCCTCCAATGCCAGCACAGACTTCATGTTTGAGAAGAGTGCCAATTACTTTGACACAGAGGTGGTACCAAAACGTGGTGCAGCCCTGCTGCCTCGAGCCAAAATCATTACTGTTCTGATCAACCCTGCTGACCGAGCCTATTCATGGTACCAGGTAACTTCCCTGCGCTGTGCTGGGGGTGAGGGCCACACAGATATTTCAGTGGGCTGAGGTAGAAAGTCCATGGGTGTGCTTCCCTAGAGGAGGCAGGTTGCCTGCAGGGTGTGGACAGATTCACATACAGAGACATTGGTAGGTGGCTGTGCTGAGTCAGTGGGGTCTGCACAGAGAGGTGTAAGGTGGAATCATGTTCCTGCTCCTGAATTCAGCTTGTGTTTTTCAGCACCAGCGTGCTCACAATGACCCTGTGGCGCTCAATTACACCTTCTACCAAGTGATCTCTGCAAAATCCCAGGCCCCTCAGGAGCTGCGCAACCTGCAGAGCCGATGCCTGTTCCCTGGCTGGTATTCCACTCACCTAGAGCGCTGGCTGACTTACTATCCCTCTGGGCAGGTAGGAAATTAGTCACTAGAGATTCTTGTGGAGCCCCTTGTAGGCTTTGTGGAGAGGGGAACAAGCTGATTTGTGTGCATGTGCTCCCCCCATGATTTTAATTTCACCTTCTTTCTCGTTTTTTGGAACAAAAGCCCCTATTTGCTTGAGGCTTGAATACTCCAATTTTGCACTTTATTGTATTTGTAAAAGGAAAGGAGTGCAGGAGGATACTGTGATCTCCTAGAGAGCTCCACAGTACAGGTAATTTCAGCAAGAACAGCAGTGTTAGCACTCCCTTCCTTTCATCTTGGCAGTCTCCAGTCTAGGGACCCCTCTTCAGGCCCAGAAGGTCTTCAGTGACTTGCTGTGGTTTCATTGCTTTAAAGAGAGACCTGTGGACTCTGCCTCTTGTTAGTCCCCATGTTGTGAAGCCATTAGCTGTCTGCTGAAGGGAAGGTTCACTGCAGAGATGGCAGGATTCTGTGTTTTGTATAAAAATTTGCAAAAAGGCAAATTAAGAGACAGTGTAGACTATTTTGGTCTCTAAATTCCCAAGAAGTTTCTAAACTGTCTAAGATAGATATGTAGCTATATATTTATCTAGATGGATAGATATATCTATTTATATATGTATGTGTGTTTACAGAATATGCTTTTTCAAGTTCTTTCTGCTGCCGGGGTTGTCATCAGACATTCTGTAATCCAGCAGAGGTGTATAATGTCCATTTAGTCTCTTATGCTCTGCCAAAGCAGCAGAGCCTGAACTGCACATGACAGATCTGCCAAAACTAAAAGAGAAACGGTAAAGCATTCTTAGGCTTGTATCTCATTGCCTTACTATTCCTGGAGGTTACTGCTGTGAGGAATGATGGAGTCAAACACACACCATCCTTGTTCTTACTGCAGGCCAGTCTTCACTTCGTGTGACTATTGGTCTGTTCTGTTCTTTGGAATAGGTGATTTATTAGCACAAATGTGGTTCATTGTCTAGAATACATGTAACAGGGGAATAATCACAGGTTACAGAAGAATACTTAGCACAATGGCTGCTGACATTAAAAAACCCACGCTTTCCAGAGACAATCTGTACATGCTGCTGCTGGGCCTTAATGCTTTGTTACAGGGCATTTGGCCAAAGACAACTTTATTAAGCAAAGCTTGTCATGATTTACTGTTTCATGGTACTTGTGGCCCGTATCATAACTTCTCTACCTGGGGTGACAAATGGGCCACATCTCCCCACTGTGTTGTTGTAGAACACACAGACTTTGGCTGCCTGTACTCACAGGCCAGGGGCAGCTGGAGATGCAGGAAGCTCACAGGTGTCAGTCAGCACAAGCTGGCAGAGGCTGAAGCAGCTGTTCTCTTTTCAGCTTCTCATTGTGGATGGGCAGGAGCTGAGACACAACCCTGCCTCTGTAATGGACAACATCCAGAAGTTCCTGGGAGTTACACCGCTCTTCAACTACACCCAGGCCCTCAGGTAGGGAAATAAATCAGTTTTGGGAGGATGCTTTCTGAGCCAGGAAGCCCTTGATTAAAAGAATACTTCTTGTCTCTGACCACACACCTGCCAAGGTTTCAGAGTTATAATGCCTAAACCCAAAATCAGGTTCAGATAGCATGCGATGCTTTGTGGAGACTGGAAGCGCATCTTAGTGGCTCCAGAAATTATAGGGGAAGGTTTTGCCACTGTCATGGGGAAGCATGAAGTTGCTCACAGCAGTAGCTATGATGCTTTTTCCATTTGGTCTTTGTGTTTCAGAAAAGGTGCTGGAATAGCACTCCTTATGCTTTGTGTTATACCTGTATCTGACAAAAAATAGAGGAGGTATGATAAAAAAAAGTGTGACAAGCTGCTCCTATCTTCACCCAGATGGAGATTAGAGCCACACTGCACAGTTTTGAGGTAAAGAGCCTGTTACTAGAGACAATGTGGATTTGACAGGTGCCCAGAGCTGTCTGAGGGAGCATTAGCAGAGGCTCACTGCTGCAGTTAAGGGATGTTACTCAGACATGACTGCACATATAGTCATCTGAGTAAATTAAGTGCTGTTGAAAGTGAACTAAGGCCGTACCAGTGTTCAGTGGAAACTCTGCAAGCCCACTGGAGATGCTGAATATTGTTCTTTGCAGCTGAAGCCTGTTTTCACATCTTCTCTGCTGTCACAGCCTATGCCAGCTGAGGATGGTGGGTGGGGATGCCTGCATGTAGGTGTAGAACAATTGCCCTTTCCTTTCACAGTAAAGAGAGGACAGTAAATTCATTTCTTCTCCTACAGCTGTTTCCAAAAGGGTGGCACATGGCTCCCCAGGGGAGAACAGATTTAGAGAAATGTCACGTTACTTGAAAGCTTTATTTGCTGCAGCACATGTGCTGATGGTGACTGGAGTATCTACAGTAGTGGTACTGGCTGGTATCCCTCAGCGAGGGTCAAAAAATAGATGGGATTGGTCAGCTTGCCTCAGATTTCACAGGGCAACTTTCTCAAGCTCACCTTTGGCCAGTTGAGGGGACAGACCAAGCCAGATCCAGACGTGGTTCCCAGCATTGCTTTATGCCTATGTTTCAGCAAGAAAAGAAACATTTGACTCTTATAAAACAGCCAGGGGATTCTCTAATACTCAACTCTAGAGAGGAGATTTAAAAGAATTTACATGCAGTAAAAAACTGATTATTATTGTTCTGCCCAGCTGGACAGACAAACAGTGTAACACCATGTTACCTCTGAAATTCGCATAAAGCTGAAACAGTCATGTTTGTAATGGATTTCTTGTCAAAATAGTCCAGTGCTAAAAAAACCCAAGGAATCAATACCACAAAATAAATAGGTAAAGCACTGAAATAGGAAATAACTATGGAGTTACTTAATTTTTGTTGCTACTAATTTGGCAT
Source organism: Lanius collurio (assembly GCA_020086605.1). Taxonomy (NCBI): domain Eukaryota; kingdom Metazoa; phylum Chordata; class Aves; order Passeriformes; family Laniidae; genus Lanius; species Lanius collurio. The sequence continues at coordinate 13,098,196 of JACBWW010000010.1, forward strand.
GTGACTGTATCTTTTAAAGACAAATATCCTTTTCAGGTTTGATGAAGCAAAAGGATTTTGGTGCCAGCTGCTAGATGGAGGAAAGACTAAATGCCTAGGAAAGAGTAAAGGAAGGAAATACCCTGATATGGATTCCTTGGTGAGTAGCTGTCTCAAATCTGTTGGCAGCAAGAGATGTAAAAACATCCCAGCAAACCCACGTGGATTTTCCTACCATCTGTCCTAGATGACCTGTGGAACCTGTGTTGAGGGTAACATCTTATTTCATGCTCATGTGGTCTGTTTTTTCCACACAGTCACGGCTCTTTCTAAGAGACTTCTACCGGGAACACAACATTGAATTATCCAAGCTGATGAACAGACTTGGGCAGCCTCTTCCAACCTGGCTCCGAGAGGAACTGCAAAACTCCAGCTGGAGCTGAGAGGGACTCCCTTGCCCCCAGTGCCACTGGGACATGTGGTGCTCCAATGTGTGCTGTGATGCCATCTCTTGTCAAGCCAAAACAACTGGACAAATGAGCAGGAGCAAAGAATGTGCTTTGCCCCACCCTTGGAAAGCGCTGCTGCCCCTAACACTGCCCTGGGGCATAGAGTGCAAGCCACAGTGTTGAGTACTAATGGTGTGCTACTACAATTCGATTTCTACTTACTGGAAGAACTGGGAATGCCTGCCCTACTTGGCGCAGGGGAGAGAGCAGAGTTAACACTTTGTCTATTTTTAAATTACTTTTCTCAGTTTATAAAACAGGCGGGAGTTAATGTGTTACTTCTCTGAGCCCAGAAGGCTGAAGAGGGGAAGCAATTGAGCCCACTGCTGAGAAAAGAGCAGCAGCCTAATAAAAGGGGAATCTAGTGCAGTGAAGCCCAGCTTTTATCCATAGTCTCTTTGGCACAGCGAGGTCCAAGGCGGCCTTGTTCCTGCCCGTGCCTATTGCTGACAGTGCCGCTGCGTGGGGATGGTGGGGACTGCACCTGCGGGCACAGGGAGAGACAGGTAACGTTGTCTCTCCTTCTCTGCACTGTTTTGGGGGTGATAGAGTCCCCAGACACTCTGCTCAATGAATTGCTTTGTTATCTTAGAGAAGAGGTTGCCACGTGTGGCAGCAGGGACAAGTATTTCGCTGCAGGGACTTGAGAAATTTTAAAAGATAACGAAGGAGCAGTAATATCCCTGTAGAGCACTTGGGAGGTGTGTGAGTGCAGCACAGCAGTGGGGGGAGGCAACGCTCAGGTATTGTAAAATAAGGCTGATAATACAGCTGAAAGCAGGCAATTCAGTTCCTCATGTCTGATCAGCTTAAAAAAAAATCCCTTTCCAACAGCTCCAGTGCTCCTACCACACAATTCAGTTCCTAGCACTGTTTTAATCTTCTTGCAGCCCAACAGTCCAAGGAGAAAAGCAAAAAAACAGTTAAAAGTAAGTATTGTTCAGATATAAAGGGAAGGCTTTGCACCAGAAGGGGCTTCTGCAGGCAGTCAAGTACGTATACTAACGTACTTTGCCTGCTCCTGTAGTTGCTGAATAATTATTCTCAGACGAAATCCTCCATCATGGTTGTATATATTTTTCTTTGAGCCATGGGGCTTCTGGAATGGCATGGGCCATCTCCTCCTTCCCTGCTGCAGAGGGGTGGGATCCACATGAACACAGGTTATGGAAACTTCCACAACTGTCATGAGCCACTTCTCTCCTATCCACAGAGAAGTTGGTTCAGCTGAGCTTTTCTGTTGAGCCTTGGGTATTGTGTATTTCGGAATGAATGGTGCATTTACCGTTGTATGTAAATGTATATAGTATGCAATAGAGTATTTTATTTCATGGGCCCTTGGAAAGGGTTATTTTGTGCAGCCAAAAAACAGATGGAAAATGAGAAACCTCTCTCTCATTCCTGTTAGAGAGAAAAGCCCAACTTCCTGCACTTGATTCATGTATAGCATCATTCACATTGAATGATAATGAAGAAATTCTTGGCTCTCGCAGCTGAGCACATGTGTCTGAATAAAGGCTAGAAGTAGTAGTAAGTGGAGATTCAATAAATGTACTACTTATTTTTCTTCTTTGTGATGATTTGGAGTGGTATCATGGACCCTAAGCTGCTACAAGGGTAAGAAAAACTGAACAACCTCCTGCAGGCCTTAGAGCTGGTAGTTGGGAGGGGAGCAGTGGTGTTTAACTTACACTTGAAGCAACATAGAAGCAGTGCACTAAGACTTCCAGCCAGGCTGCAGTTTGAGACTCATTCTTACTGGTTTGCAGTAGAGGCGACTTTGGGACCATGCCTGGCCCCTGCAGTTGTTTCCAGCTGCTGTGCCTGCCACAGCAGATCTTGGCTCTCTCACTCCTGTCCAGGTGTGCCTGGTGCAGCAGCTCTTACAGTAAACTGAAAGAAGAACATTGCTTGGAGAGCATTGTAAAACAGTCCTACAGCTCTCCCTTCACTAGACACTTCACAAATAACCCTGGCAGCAGCAGGGCAGCTATTTCCACATGCTGCCACAGGCAGTGGAGGATCCCAGGACTAATGATTGTTGCGCTCCCTTAAATGTTTCCCTGCTCTTAATTCATTATAGGTTGTCACACAATGTCTTCACACTTTACCTCAGACTATAAACATTAATGTACCAAATCTGTATATCTTCTCAAAAATAAACAACAGTATGAGGAGTAAATGTTGGGAGGGGCTCACTAAGTATCAGTGTTACTTTACCATGATAGTCTGTCACTAAAGGCAGCAAAGGACAGCCGTGTAGTCTCATTATTTATTCCTTCCCTCTCGTAGTTGCATAATTTCTGTACTAGGGTAGTTCTTACTGCTTCTGCTAATGACAGACAAAGCACCTGCTGTGGTCAGCTCCAAAGGCAGGCTATCCTTACCTGATGAAGAGCTGTTTTCAAATCTGCTGTCTCTCTCTGCCAGCCCATATATGTAGACGCTATCCTCTTTCCACACATCTCTTCCAAGCTGTGGACTCAAACACTGCTTCCTAAGCCATAGTGGAAACAAACCTCACTGTTGCCTTACTGATTTGTAGCAGCAGTTCACTTCTAAGACAAGGAAAATGATAAGCGCACAACAGTAGCTAAAGGGTTTTTTTGGTAATGTATTAAAAAATACTTCCTTAGTCTGATGCAACTGCCCCATTCAAAAAGGAGTCGTTTGACCCAGGAACCAGAAGGTTGTGTGGTTCTAAGAGCCAGATGCATGAAAGGTGAGCATTAGCAAAACAACACTAGGAAAGTCTTTGGAACTTGTGCTTGCACACCACCACCTCAGGAATTCAATCAGGAAGATACTTTAAAGTTGTCTGCTGCCTCTTTCTATTCCATACAACACTAAGGGACGACTGGTATGAGTCTCAGCTATAGGGGGAAGACCGTCTAAGGGGACTGGAGAATTCCTCTGTAGGTAGCAGCATGTATCAATTCTACACAAAAATCTGATCACTGGAAATTGCAATTTTCATCTGATGATAGCACTGCTAAGACAAATATTCCTGACAGAAGCCTGCACCTCCTGGAAGTCAGAATGACACACAGGAATTCAACAAGCCCCTTGATCAACCTCATCCTGTTGTTTTTCAGGCCTTACACTCAGTTGGAAAGAAAACCCCTTGAGTTGCTGCTGATCATTTTTCTGTCTCAGTAGTAACATGGCCAGAACAGCAATGATAAACAGGTCTGAACATGCCAAATGATTCAAACAAATCTGCTCAGCCCCCTCACTGCATCTTGAGGGGACTCCGGGCTGAGATGGTGCAACTGCACACAAGACACCAAGCAGCCAAATCCAAGTGTTTTCAGGCTGTCTCAAGACAGGAATCCCAGCCCCCATCACACAGCAGAACACAGATGGAACACTGGTACCTCCTCTCCATTTATCAGGGCTTTACCTGCAGTTTTTGTTTGTTTTTTTTCTATTTTCTTAAAGGCTTGTGGGGGTTAAAAAAACACAACAAGCCAAGTACTACTCACCTCTCAAAATACTTTGCAGGCTGGTTTTGCTACAAAACATATTCCTGACACTAATCTCCACTATTCAATGGAGAAAGAAATAATTTAGTTTTAAAAAGTGGTTTTCTTCCAAGATTTGGTTTCTCACCTTTGTCATCTTCAGGTCTCCAGTCTTTCCAAAATGCTTGCAAACCAGCAGGTCCATAGTGGTGATACCATCCCAGCAGGCAGAGTCCAGCTCATGGTTATGTCACATATGGTAACACGATCATAAATCAGGCTGGGTCATAAACCCTCAGGTCATTGGAGAAGGTGCTTTTCAGGACTTAGAGAAAAATGAGGCAATGTATTCATGACATGGAAGGAAATGTCAGGGACCCAGTCCGTGTTTACAACGCATGCTATGTACTAGATCTAGTGCATTTCCACCACTTTCCCCTCATAACTCGCATCCCCTTCATGGCAACAAAGGAATTGTGCAGTGCAGCCTGGACACCAATAAGGAGTTATGAATACTGTAACTGTGAGCAGACAGTGCCCACAAGATAAAAAGTCACTTGTATACAGAGCACAGTCAGTTTTTACAAGAAGCAGAAACACTACTCAGTAATGGCAGCTCCTGCCAGCACACTTGGTTCATCTGCATGGTGCCCTCAGGAAAAGCACTCACTAGTGCTCAGCTCAAATGAAAACCCTCGCCCAGAACAGCCCCCAAGCTGCACTTCTAGCTTCCACAGAGTAATGCTGCTTTGGGAGAGGTGCCTCCACCACCCTGCCCCAAGGGCAAAATACCCTTAAAACAGAAACAGAAGTAGAAATGAGTTCAAAAGCCACATGTGAATTATTCTGGGGGCAAGGGGATAGTGAGGGGGAGGCAGTTAAAAAAAAAAAAAAAAAACAAAAAAACAACAAACCACTCAAAAGACCCCATCTTCACCATAATCATGTCAATTGCACTTAAATTCAAGCAAAGAAAAACACAAAATATTTTAAATAAACTGTAGTTGAGAGCCCTTTGGTCTACGGTTTAAAAGCGCTTAAAAGCAAAGTTACAGAACAGTCATGGTGAGCAAATGCTGAGAACTTGCCCTTTTACTTTCTGCACCTTAGTTTAAAAAAAAAAAAAAAAAAAAGGAAAAAAAAGTCAGTGGTAAGAGACTGTGAGAACTCTTTTCTATTCTGGCACATTCTCTAACCAGTTACATCCTGAAAATTCATTTTTATATCCTGCCCATCTCTTAATATCTAGGTAAGAAAACTACAACTTTCCCACCTCTTAGAGAAAACTATTTTAAATTTATGCCATGTTGTTACAGCTGACAACTTTGACCAAGAGGTGGTGAACAATGTCATGGGTATTTCGGTGCTTACTCCATTTCCACTGACTGGGGTTTGCAAGGCTGTTCAGAGCACTCCAGCACTGTGTAGTAGTGTGTAGCTGGTGCTAAATAAGGTGCAAAAAGTAAAAGCTATATTCTGGTCCAAAATATCGGTTTCAGACTTGATAGAAACCAAACCCAAGCAAAAAATTTAAAAACTTTAGTTTCAACAGCTCTCCAGAAGGCTAATTCTGAATGGGCCCTCCAAAAACCAAAATACAAATCCCACATAAATAGTAAGGACTATAAACAAAACTGGACAGAAGCAGGCTTTTCAGCTAATTCCAGCCATACCTGGTGCCAGGCATGTCATTTCATTATAGGACAGCTCCAACTCACCTTGTTCATGGGCTGTGAAGACACTGAAGTCCAAAAGCAAATACCATTCTGTTAACTTGGATTCCTGGGAAGTGCCTCCAAAAGAAAATTTTCACAGGCAAGAAAGATGGTAATAGGTGAACACGTCCAGAAAGGGAGACACTTCGTGTTCCTGGAGAACATTTACTCCAAGTGATAAAACACATGGGTTAACTGAAAGTCAAAGGAAATTTGAGTTCCCTGCCAACCCCTTTACAGGTCTTCTGCTGAGATGTCTTTTCAGAATTTCTAAAGCCTATACATTTTTCCCACTCCAGGAAGAGTGGCCAAACTAACAAGACTGCAGTGGGTAATAATTGTTCTGTTTTAATAAGAGATTAATGCTTCTGGGGCCATCAGGGCTCATGCCATATCTTATAAAAGAAAAATACCTCAATAACCCCACAGCCACATGGCAAAAAAACCCCATCATCATCTCCTTCCTCACTTTCTTCTGGTTTTGCTCAGATATTTCATGGAACATGGCTCAGGAACAACAACAAATTAACAGACACAGTGGTCTGAAAACTTGCCTTCTCAGGATCTAAGTGTATTTTTCTAATCAATATCACAGATGAGGCTCTGACATTTAATTTCCCTATTCAATCCAAATCCTCAATGCTATAAGCCACTTCTGCTCCTGATACTTTACATTCAGCTCTTTTACCCATTTCCCTTCTGCTTCTTTCCTTCTAAAACATGCTCTCCCTTCTCTGCCACAGATTTTCTCCTATAGCATTAGAAAGGAAAAGATTAGACTTTGAGACAACTCATTTTTCTCTAAGCTCCTTTCACAGTTCTAAACATGCAAGAAGCAGAGCACAGAAAGTGTTCCAGGAACCCAAACTTTCCACACATCATCAGGCTGTGCTCTCCAGGCAATTCCAGTTTTGCCCAATAACAGGCAGCTCATAATCAACACGGATTTTAGTTTAAAAACCACAGACCCTAACCTGTTATTACGGCCATCTGCATTTCTAGCTAACATGTAACTAGACACCTTATGGAGGAATACAAGGGGATCTTTAAATCGTTACCATTGTGCAATCAGAAGAGAGGAACCTCAGACATACTCTCAGGCCTGTACAGTGCCAAAGCCAAACTAAAAGAAGCCTATTCATCTGTTTTGCCCTGTGCCTATGAGTTACTTTATTTTTTAAGAGTATCACTGAAAATATCAAACAGGCACATATTTCTAACTTGCAGAAACTAAAACTCATTGGCTAAACCAAAGTAAGAAGCAAATTCATTACTACTGAGAAACTGGATTCTTAACGTCCATGAGTCATCTAACTTCCACTTTTAAAAGCCCTGAAATTTACGTGTGTATACACTTGAGCTATCTAAACCTAATTTTCTGCAATGCTCTCCCTACTGGCTATTTTTTATGGTCCACCAACTACCTCTCTAAGTACATGGGAGCAGCTGCTGTTCTGCACAATACTTGGAAAATACAAGGCTCTGCCTTATCGCACAGTATCAAGACTAGAAAAGCAACCCAGTGACTGACAGAACTGCAGGCAGAACATCCCAGGCTTACCACCAATTCTCATCAAACACATACTTCAGCCTCTGCAGAGGCACATCGTTCTCAGAGCAGTACCAGGCAAGAAACCTTCAGGCGCCAGCTTGTGCTGGATTGCTGCTCCCCAAAGCACAACAGCCACCTACCAGGGCTCACAGGAGCTCCCACTGACACAAAGCTGGCCAGCTCCTTCAGACTGCCAACATCATAGCAGAAAGAAGAAAGAGTCAGTCTAAGAAAACGAGTGTTTAATCAGGAAACGAGAAGAGACAAGGGATAAGAAACTGATTACAGGAGAGTAATATCCCAGCCAAAAGAAACAGGATTGTACAACTTGTAACAACCAGGATCAAAACATTTTATGAGCCAGCAGTGCCCCAGTGAGGGACACTCCTGAGAAAGAGCCCAAGCACTTCTGGCAGTCTCCAGGTAGCTCAGTGCAGTCAAGGACTGACTGCCAAGCTCCAGCCTCTACCCTCAGCTGCTGCAGAAAGCTGCAGAGGTGGCCCTGGCCCTGCTACTCCAGTCTCAGCTTCTCTCACCAGGAGTTGCTGAAAAGGATGGAGGGAGCACTCACTGTGCACAGCAGTTCCAGCCACTCCCGACAGGAGATGGTGTGCGGAGTAAGAGAAGCCCATACAAAAAAAAAAAAAGTTTACATATTTATAAATGCCAAAAATAAATATTTAAGACAGAATCCCCAACCCCTCTAACACGTGCGTAATCACACTGCAAACTGCTCGCAGGACAGCCTCCCGGGGCTCAGGGAAAAAAGCGGTGACTACACCACAGGGCAGCCAGCTCAACTTCCTTCTCGTTTCCTGATGCTTCTGAAGCCTGCAGCCCACTGAGGAGGAGGAGGAAGAGCGAGCAAAGCAGAGCGCCAACACGCAACAGTGCTGGAGAGGAATGTCATGGTATAAATACATCAGATCAGTGGTTTCCAACAAGTTAAAACTAAAATAAAAAAGACACCAGAAGGAAGGATGGTGTAAATGGAACTACAACTATGTTGGGCAAAGGGTTGTGTGTCCGTGGAGCTCCACCCGATGTCATGGTGAGAAGGTGGTCATTTCCAGAGAGACCCTTTGCCACAGCTCCTTTGTCTGCTTGCTGCGCTTTAGGTTCTGGAGAATATCATTAAACTGCATCATGCCCATGGGAGTCAGGCAGAAGGCGCTTCTGGCGCTGCGGATGGCATTCACAAAGTCGTCGTAGTCAGCTGGAGTGAGATGGATCAGCCGATGATGGATGTACTGGATGGGAACAAGGATAGAGCCTTAAGGCATTTGCTCACCACCCTCGTGCTGGTGAAACTCAGAAGAGGATTGAGCTCCCAGGGCAATAGGTCACATGATGCTGTTACCCACCAGGAATCCCAGGACTTGTGGCTTTGACATAGAAGAGTATCTCAAAAGCAACAGTGCTGTATCCTGCACCCCAGCACAGCCAAGGGCAGTACTCCTTCAGAGCACCAAAATGCAGCACACAGCATCAGCAAGCACCCTCTCTGTCATGAGCACTGCATTGGGCTGTAGTCCAGCACCAGAGGGCCAGGTAACAGTCTACCCCACCAGCATCCAACCCTCACAACCTTTCATTCTGCAGGTTATACCCAGCCTGGTCATTGCAGATCTCCTTTGCTAAGGGGAATGGGCCAAGTAAAGTTCACACTAAGTTGCTACAAAATATCTCTAAGCTTAACAGTGTCACTTCTATCACCTTCTCAAATGAGGCCCCAAATTGGCAGGTTCAGCTTTTGAAGTCAAATGAAGAAGTTGTCATGTCTCAAAAATACCATCTAGGGTGATAGGACAGCTAATCCAATCTGGACAATATGGCTACAGAATCACCCTTAGGTCATTTAGTCAGGAGAAGCAGGTATATATGAGGTGTCCTGACTGCACTGTTTTAATGAACAGTTAGCTTTGGTATTCCAGCTGACATACTTGTCCTGGTTTCAATAAAGCCTGGGACATCTGTACTGGTAGCTGACCAAGCCATTTCCACTGCTGGTGTCAGCACTGGCACACCAGACAGCCATGCCAGGCCTCTGTGATGAGGGGAAAACAGGCCACTACTAGCAAGGCAAGAAAAAAAGATGGGCTAGGCACAGGGGTAGACAGGGGCTTAAAAACATAGCAAAGAAAAGTTCAGGAGTTAAAAGGTACAGGTAGCACTTAAAGTGAGGAAGACTCAAAACCACTCCAGCCTCTGTAGAAGAGCACAGGAGGCAGAAGGCCTTGGCAGAAGCAGTACTATAAGTTCCTTTGCATGCAGCCTCCATAGAGGCAGGTGATACCTACTCCAGTCCCTGCTGAGGGAGAGAGATGCATCAGGAAATGGACCACTTCAGCTCCCAGTGCCCAAGGCCCCGTCCCCTCGGTACATGCAGACACAGGCAGCACTTGCAAGGCAGGCAATGGCCCGGCAGCTCTGACAGGCAGGAAGATAAGGCACACTGTACCTGCATATAGGCCTGCTGGCACCTCTGCACCAGCTGGTGGAAGGCTGGGGTGCGCAGGTGGTTGTGCACATGGGCAGGGTTGAGCCTCTGTAGAGCTTCCATGATGATCTCCTGGAGCACAAAAGGGCTCAGCACCCCCTTGGCTGCACCAACGCAAAACTGATGCACGTAGTTTACACCTGCACAGGAAGAAGTCAGAACAGCATTAAGATAACAGATACACAAGAAATCCCACTTCACAGAAAGAACCTGGATCTGGAGCACCTTCTTCTCAATTTAATGCATCCTGCAGAAGGGTTGAGGGAGACAGTCTAGCAAACTCAGGGGGACAGAGAACATTCTGCTGTATCCATCAGGTCTGAGGAGAAACCAGGTACACCTCAGTCACTGGTGTTCCCAAATTCACCTTTCTTTAAAGGAGATGTGAAAGAAAACTAACATGGCAAGGTAACTAGAGAGACAAGGGTAACACTGTACCTTCTCCACTGTTTCCTGACTGCCCATCAAGGAAGCACCCAGATACCTCAGCACTCAGGCTTTAAGGAAGCTGTAGACATAAATCAAGCTTTCCCATACCACTTCCTATAGTGGAGCTCTGACAGCAGAAGCAGCAGAAGCTGTGCCACTAAACAGGCTGTTTGTAAAGGTTTTTTTAGTTCTTACTGCTTATGGAAGAATTTAAAAAATGATCTGACAAAAAAGATCCAAGAGCAAAATGGAAGTAAAAACCAACAGCTCCCCAAAACATAGGTGGTTTGAGCACCTATTGCTATAAAAGGTCTTTACAGAAGGTATAAATACACATAAGAAAGAGGAATATCTACAATATAGTGGAAATAGAAAAGAAAGAATTGATATTATAGAATGGAAGAGATAAAAGCTCTGAACCCTGTCCAATATAATGTACTTCATCCAGTGCCTCAAAATTCAACAGCATGCCTATAGAACCCAAAAATGGGACAAATGAGTGGATGAAAGAGCAGCAGGGATCTTCTGAAGCACTCTCAGGAATGGGATCGATATCAAGCTCGCCCAATCTTTGAAGCTTCACTCTTTCAAGAGCTTTTTCCCACCATGGCCCAAATCCCAGCGAGTGAATTTCTGTTAAATACTGCTCTGAGCCTTACCTAACTTTGCAGCTAACCCAAGGAGCCATTTTACATCCTCAGTGTAGGGTGGGCTGCGGGAGAAGTTGTTGGGATGGTCGTTGTGAGCTCTTCGGCCAAGCATCTCCAGAGCCAGCATCCCTGTGAGAAAGGGGCAGCCACAGTCAAGCAGCACTCCTGCCAAGTAAGGCGTAGCCCAGCATTTCACTCACTGCAAACAACCTGACTGGCCTGCCCTTCACCAACAGAAAATTCCACAGCTGCAAAGAGTCCAGAAAGAAACACGAGGCCAGTCTTGGAGCCTACCAGCACAGGAACCACCTACAAGAACATGTGGATCTGCTGCTCCAGGCTGGGAAACCTGCACGGCCATCACCCCTCACCAGATCTGCAAAGAGACACTCAAGCACCTAGGCAGCATCAAGCAGAGAGTCCCAAAGGCTGCACTACAAGAGGTGTCCTGAAAGCAAAGCTTTTGATCTAAAGTTTGCAACAGAGAAGCTACCCCAAACCAACCTACTCTGCTGCAAAGACAACGGGCCAACACTGAGCTGCAGTATTGCCAATCTGCAAACATTTTACTTATTGCCATTACAGTTCTTCAGACAAATCCACCTATTAAAAGAGTATTCAGATACCAACATGTGCCACTTCTTGATTTTCCAGACCATCTTCCCTGCCTCTCTATCTCTTAAACACCCTTCACAGCTTGCCATGTACCACTGTGATATTTTAAATGACATCTGCACCCCTTTCTAGCTAACAAGAACCTTCTACTCTAGCTTTCAACAAAAAAAGTCAAGATTTCCTTCCATTTTCTTGCTGTTTCTCTTCCTTTGCTTATTTTAGAGGCTGCCTTCTACACCAAGTAGCCACTGGATTGGACCACGAGTATGTACAAGTAACTTACTACTACAGTACCTTACTGCAATCTAAGATTAATCACAAACCCTACGACTGATATCCTTGTGCCAATGGCAATTCAGACAGACTCTATTTCCTCATAACCAGTATGACTGGGAAAGGAATGCTCTTCACTAAATATAAGTTCCCTCTGCATCTGTCTTCAACAAATTAACTGGAGAGGCACAGGGCACTTCCGTTTGTGCCTCTGAAGACTCAGCTGGTATTAAACTAGAGGTGTGCCTTCCCCATCCATGAGCAGCAGAAGCCAAATACCATTTTCTCATATAGTCACAGTTTGCACAGTCGCATCCTTGGAGCCCTTTGCAGACTCCTTTATGTATATCTGCTAAAAGGCAAGACTCTTCCCAGCTCTAACCCACTTAGCTTTCTTTTCTGCTCTGATGGTCCTGAAGAGCAATTGCTCAGTCTTAAAATGCTTTGCCTTCATTTTTAGACTCCACATATGACCATCAACCTATTTTTCCCATGTCCCTCAGGTGCATTTACCCCCAACAGGTGCAGTACAAAACTGCCAAATGACAGTGAAAACCTGCAGCCTTGCCCTGAATCCCTCTCAAGGGAGCTACAGAAACCCACTTGGCCATCCTTACCAACTCGGTATGCAGAGTGGAGGTAGTGCAGACCCTGGGGGCTCACAGGCTGACTGTGCTGCTCATCCTCGGCAGGAAAACCCCCTGTAACAAGGGAGTTGGGCTGTGAGGACAGAGTTGTCAAGGAAGCACCCTGAATCGCTGGGAACGTTGATCCTGCATGGACACTGCCTACTGAAGAGAGCAAAACAGCAGCATTAGGACCCAGCACCAGCCTAAAAGAAGGTTTACTTGGGACATCATCTCCTCCACCTGACTGCCCCCCTGCCAATATAGGGCTGTATTCCCCTAAACAGAACAATACAGCAACCAAAACCCACAGGCTTACAACTGAAATACAATGGGCCAAGAATAGCTCTACTTTGTTTGCAAGCTGGGCCTGACGGGATCAGTTACATGTGTGTCCATCTCTTCTGCAGTATCTTGTGAACACGTGCGAAATCCGTGGTTTACATGTATGTGTTGATTCAAAGGCCTTTGCTATTATTAAATAAAATAGTTCTGATTTCTTGTCCAAGGAAATAATCATGTGTATGTCTTCACCTGATGAAAAACTACTAGGAAAATTACTGAGTAGGAACAGTATTAAGACACTCAAAGATCAAGTCCAACAATGCAAGGTATTTCCACTTCAGCTGTACAACAGCTGTCACTCTGTTCAGGAAGACTGTTACTGGAGGCTGATTTCTAATCCATCCTTGGAAAGAACAGTCACTGCACACACTGGCAGCATACAAAAACCAGCAAGGAGACTTGAGAAGTTGTCACCTTCAGACACTTAACTAGTTTGAGCAAAATCAAGGGAAATATCAGGTTTCAAATGCAAATCCATTGCATTGTACCACCTAAACTTGTACCAACAGCAGTTTACACTGTCACTAAGCTGCACTCTGACAACAGACTCAAATTTATCTGTCCCTCTCAAGAAAAATACAAAGAGTAAAAAGCAAGGTTTGCTTGACAACTCCAGAGCAGAAATGCCATTAGGTGTGTACACATTGTTACCCTTGTTTCATGGCTTCTCTGTGGTGCTACTGCACCAACTTGAGCAATGCTCTAAGTTCCTTTTCTTTTTCCTTCCATGTTTGCTCCTGAATAGTTGAATACCTGAGAACAATGTGTCTCCCATGAAAGATCTGTCTGACCTCCTCAGAGAGATACAGGGTGCCAAACAGCCCACTAAGTGGGGCAAAATTCATACTGCGTTTGAAGCCTGGCCAAGGAAAATGACCCCTAAGAATGAGCTAAATTATTGCCAGAGCTCAGGCATCACCACGTGATTATGTACTTCATGAACAGTGAAACAGTACTGCAAGAACCAAAAACAAGTTTATGGAAGCCATAAACAATGGCAACTGGAAAGGGTGGGGTTGTTTTCTCCTTTCAGTATTTTAAATGTTCTAGGATGAATTAGCACTTCTGGAAGACTCCGAACTCTTTGGAGGAGTACAGAAATAGTTTCTCACAATGAAAAGTCACAGCATTAGACTACAACTAAGGCAGGCAGCTGTCAGATCCTAAGGCCTCCAGGACTGCTCTATTGGCTTTTGTGGTGGCTTTTTAGCATCAAATACAGGATAAAAAAATAACTGAAAACATTCTCCTGATAGTCTGAATATGAAGGAAGCCAACACAACTCTCAAGTATTTTTGCACATACTAGTCTTCCAGCACCTGGTGAGTTGCAAAACACTAAAAACAGGCAAATATTAAGCCTCTCCAAGGAGGGGTTAACAGAGATTGGGGTCACTGGTGCAAAACTCCATGGCAATGACAGCATGTCCCCAGTTCAGTCAACATCTGTTGTCCCAGTGCCACACACTACTTGATGGGTTTTCGCCATCACTCGAGCCCCAGCACAACACATGAGCAACCATTCCAATTACCATTGACATGACTCAGACAAAACAGCCTTCATCTCTGTGCAAGTTCCACAGTTTGGGCACTGGCTGACACCAATACTTTCAAAGACATTCAGCAATCCTTCTGTAGCAGAAGTCTGCCTGCTTCCTGCACTCTGTTCATCTGACCCAAAGGAATCACATGAGTCTGCTCAAGACCATCTATGCTCACCTTACCCAAAGGAGAGCGGGAATAAAGCTTTTACAGGTTAGAAGTCAGGCCAGGAGGGTCCCAAACATGCTTCAGTCTTGAGGCCTAAATAATCTCAGACTGGAAATTTAGCTAAACAGAAATTTCTCTCTCCTAGCTGTATCAGGGCCCCTTGGAAATCCCAGTACCCCTGAGCATGCACACCTTTAGAATGGCATGCATTTGGCCAGAACTTTTCCATGCAAGAACCCTCATTCCACCTGTAATCAATAAGGAACAGGATCTCACTGGGGAACAGCTAAGAGACACAGTAAAGAAACATCTGCTACGCAGCCCAGAGCTGTAACTTACGCGCTACGTTGGAAGACAGCGACAGTCCCGTCTCACTGGGATAGGGATGCACCGCAATCTGTGTCATGGAGGGGACGGGCACACCAGGGAAGGACACTGCTGTAGCTGCCAGTGATGGTGTAGTTACTGAGTAAGGGTACTGCGCTCCTATGAATGCTGGATGGACACCCTAAAACAGAAGGTACAGAACAATGTGTAGCAACGTCTACTTTGCCTGACCATTTAGAAGTACTTAAAACATCATGTCCCACACAAGCCTCAGAGGTTGAAAAGCTCAGTCTGACAGGAAAAGGAAGCGAAGGAAGAACCTCACACCACAAGAGCATTACATCTGCTTGTTCTTCCTTTTAAAAATCTAGTCAGTTTGCAGAAAACCACTCCAAGACTGTCAAAAATAGGCAAAGGTTAAAATAACCTTTATTTGGTTTTCCCACTGTAGTCTCTATTTAGCCTGCAAGCTCTCAAGAAGACAAGCTTCCTGTCCAGTGCTTTCTGAGAAACTTTAGAGCAACAGAAATTAGAAATTACTGATATATTCTATTTTATATTCTCTTGAGACTTTAAATGCAGCCACAGAAGGCTCCCTGTTGTGCAAATGCTGAGCTGGAGGGCCAAAGTGTCATCAATTGGCAAGTGAGAGCAGAAGCTGGATTTCAAGTCATGACAGGTCTGAGCCCCATGCTCTCCCCAATCCAACATACTCGCCCAGAAGGAGCCACATAAGGACACAGTAAATGAACAAGGCACAGCCAAAACTCACCTGTGGATACGCCGAGCCAGGGACCGGGAAGACAGCTGGGCGTGGCATGTGCTGGATAGTGTGTCCGATATACTGGGGATTACAGGGGATGTGAGTCTGAAGGGTGGTGTAAGGGTGGAGACCCTGCGTGTGTGTGTGTGCCATTGCTGGCCCTGCCACCGTGTGCTGCTGGTACATGGTTGACCCCACAGAGATCACTGGCATGACGGTTGCTGCAGCAGTTACTGCAGCTGCCACTGTCACTGTGGTCGGCTCCGAGGTCACCCGGCTGTCTGCCAAGCCACGTGCTGCTTCAGACGTGGCCCGTGCGCCACCAGCGCTGCAGCCAGTGGCACCTTCTCTCTGGGCTGGGGGCCCACCAACAGTCTGTTCGTAAAGCCAGTACCACTGATGAGCTACTTCAAAGAGGACTTCTGGGTACACACCACCTCCTTTGGCTGCCTCTTCTACAGCCATGCAGGCCTTTTCCAGCATCAGGTTGTCCTAAGAGCAGTGAAACAAAAGAAGTTAGGAATGTAAAACAAAATAAAAAGGAAAAACTACAAGAGGGGAAAAGTATAAGGCACTCCAAATGACCAAGACTACAGGGACCAGCCAGATGCTCTGCAGCAGAATAACCAGTGTTATTCATGAAACATAAGAAATCCAGAGAACCAGGATTAAGGCCATGCAGTAGCAAAGGAGCCAACCCCATGGGTAACAAAAGCACATCCTTGATGCTAGAAATTGATGCCTTTTCCTGGTCTTAAAATCAAGAGTCAAACAAGGTTAGAAGGGAAAAAGGGATTTTACCTTGGTATTTATTTTAAGGATCCTTAGCTGAATTGCATCTAGATCAAACGCACCAAAATGCACACCATAATGTACCCCCAAAAGAGTTGGTATAACATTATAGGTCTTACTAATTCGCATATCTATCAAAAATTCCCCAATGAGAGGCTTGAATGAGCCACCCCCACCCCAAGGAACTTTCCCCTGAATGGCTCTATCTCAGTTTACAGAATGTGTTCTGGAGAGGACCTTGGGGTCTGGGGCACACTAACCGCTACCTACAAAGCTTCTAAAATGTTTTGTCTCCTAGCTGAACAAACAAGTCCAAGAATGTAGGCAAAAAGCATTAAGGATACAGAAGTTGTAGAAAGGTATAACAGAGGTACAAAAGAAAAGGCAAAAAAATCATCATGGCATCAAAATCAGCCTCCACTAGCAACTGCCATGTGATGCTCACCTGTTCTTTACACTGCACCAGAGCCCTCTGGATCTCATTTGGGTTCAGGGCATGGGCATGAGGCAGGCAGCTGAGTGCCAGTTCAGCAGCTGCCCGTACCATGTTGGAGTCTCTGGCCCGTGAAGCTCTGTCTGCCAACGATGCCACCTCTGGAGGAGTTAGATGTCCATCCCAACACTCCACCAAGATGTTCAAGGCTGCGCTACCAATCTCCATGGCCTGCCCTAAGAGGAAGAGTGAGAGAGACTCTCACATCACTGTATGCCTAGCACAGTTACAGCCAGCTTTCTCTCAAAAGCAGGTGCACACTTCACTTCCTTCAGGAGCAGTGACAGAGCCCAGTTGCTTCTCTTACGGCTTGCATCAAATTTAGGTGCTTCCTCCCAAAACACAGGACAAACAAGAGCCCTCAATGAGCAAGTGGTGAGTGAGGACACCATTACCTAAGTTAAGCTAAAATGCATTGGAAATAGCAAAAAGTACTTGCTGTAGCTGATTTTAGTACCCACAAACCAGTCTGGACTGTCAGTCTATTTCATCATGTCAGGAAAACATGATTTTTCAAAGCTGTGTTTTTTAGGCCTCTGGAAGCCATATGGATAGGTAGTAGGTATGGGTGCAATCAGAAGGAGGAGGAAAGTGAAAACTGAATACAGCTGAAAGAGCATGTTCAGACTTGATAAATGCCTGTCTCTTCAGCATACCTCTAAAGGAGAGGTAAAGACCAGACTGAGAAGTGGGCTTTTTAGACTGAAGCATGCTGCAGTACAAACAAGAAGAAAGAGGTCACAAGAATTTTCCAGGCCAAAGTAAGCACCACTGTAAAGCACTGCTGATCAGCAACTACTGCAGCTGTGTGAGCTGCTTACATGGCTCCTACAGCACATCAGCATCACTATTTTCAAGAACAAGCTTGCCTCCCTACCCCCCTTCCTGCCCAGAAGTAAGCATCCCAATAAAGTTTTGCTGTAACCTGTGATCCAAGAGACGTGGGAGGAATAAGTTCGAGAGAGCCAGTTGGGAGACACAAAGTTGTGCAGCCCTAGTGCGTACAGCCCAATCTCAAAGGCGCAGAGGTGAAGGTTGCGGTGTGGTCCCTGGTGCCCACCACTGGAGGAAGGGTGGGTGAAGATAGAGGTACTGCTGTTTCCACCTGCTTTGATAAGGACTGTCTTGGCCAATTCAAAGTAGAAGTGAGCAGCTGCCTCTGAGGGCTGGTTTGGGACATGAGGAGCATGGCTCTCCAGCCGCCTCCCTTTATATCTAGAAGAAAGACAGAGGAATCCTTCAGTCAACAAGTACCCCAAGTTTGCCAGCTGGAGCTCCTGTCTTTAGGGTCCAGAGGAAACAAAGCAAATTTTCCCCATAAATTGTTTCCTGATGCACACATGCCAAGTTCCCAGCATAAGGCTTAGGGGTTTCCTCTCTGCATTGGTATTATTCATTACCTGCCAACTTCTACAGTCTTTGCACGGGCTCCCCCACTGGCTCTCCTACTGCCACTGGAAGACGAAGATCCCAGTGAATCACTTGAAGAACTGCTGATGCTGTCACTGTCCTGTCCTCTGCCCCAAGATGTTGTTGCCCAGCCCCCACGTAGGGGACGCCGACTGAGTGTTGGAGAACTGTCGGAGGTGGTTTCAGGAGCACTGCTGTCAATACTAGCCATGCCTACAACACCAGAACCAACACAGAAACATCACCAGGGTTGAAAAATGTAATGCAGGTAGGTAAACTCCTAACCATATTACCTGCAGTACCAACTGAGATCAGTTGTGTCAATGACTGCCTTAAGGCTAACAGGCATTCATTGTAAAATAAGAGAGATTGTTGAATCAAATCAATTTGGCCACAGACATGAGCGTCATTTTGTAGTTCTTGGATTAAAATGCAGAAGAGTCCAAGAACAAAGTGTCTTTTTTCCCCTTCACACCATTACAGCCCCTCAATCCACCTGACAAGCCTTGTGGCAGAGTACAACAAGAAGCAAATATACATACAAAGTCAAGTTCTGCGGATTATATAAGAAAAAAACTCTTTAGATGTATGCCGCACAACCTTCACATCCTCTGCCTCTTATACCCTTCCCAAGAGAAGTACAGAGAGGCAGCAGCTTCTCTGAATTTGTTTCTGGATCCAGGAGCACAGTGCTGCACTTCCAGAGTCAGCAATCATTCAGTTCCAGGTATCTAATCCATCACACAGAACATAACTGCTGCAAGAATAGCATGGTAACTTGCCATACAGAAAGGGGTAGTAAATTTATGGAGCAAATCTTATTTGTCCATGTCAAACATCTCAGAGACACTCAGCTGCTTCTGTTGTACAGGAAAGGCTGACAAGTAAAATCAGAGTCAAAGAACAGGTCACTCAAAGCCCCATCCAACCTGGTCTTGAACACTCCCAGGGATGGGGTGTCTCTGTGCAACCTGTTCAGAGCCTCACAATAAAGAACTTCTTCCTAACACCTAATCTAAATCTCTCCTCTTTCAGTTTAAAGCTGTTATCCTATGTCATATCACTACGTGTCCTTGTAAAAAGTTCCTCTCTGGCTTTCTTGTGTGAACAAGGGGTAAACCCCAGCAGACTGCTTAACAGAGCACTAGATGCTGTATGAACTAGCCCATTCCCACCTGTGTGTTTCTTCTTCTGCCTGACAGGTGAACCCCAGCATCTCCCATTGTATCCACCTCGGTTTCCAAGGGCCAGACGACTGGGGACTTTTCCCTCTTGTTTCAAAACAGTGGCCTCTGCAGCTGGCTCACAGGGAGACCTCTGAGAGCTTTCTGTATAAACAGGACAGTGACAAGGTAAACATCATCTTGTTTCTGTATCTCTAAAACCAGACATGGCCATTTAAAAGACATAAATATCAAAAGAGAAAGAATTTTTACAAAAGGAATGGTATCTATGAGCAGGATTAGCTCCATTTTCTTTCAGTTATTAAGCACATCATCTGACACTAGGCAAAGAACATTTAAGTCAAGATTAGAAAATAGGCTGCAGCTATGGAAAATTTTAGCATAGCTGGTACAAAGCACTTCTCACCCTGTGCACTCTTCTCCACAAAGTTCTCAGGACTGCTCTGGACTGCAGTGCTTACAGCAGCTTGCTGAGTGACAGAAGTCCCTGGAAGCTGCTGGATAGCTGCAGCAGACTGGGCAGCATGTTTGGAAGGAGATTTTTGATTTGCAACTGTAGGCTTGCTGGACGAGTAGAAAGAACTCAGGGTCTGTGGTTTGTGAGTTTGACTCTCTCTGTCCAGGAGTTTGTCTAAAATCTTTAACAACAAGGGAAAAAAAAAAAAAAAGGCACTCAGTAGAAGGGTAAGAGACCGGGCATTACACTTAGAGAAAAAGTACCAAATAAACTTACTAGCGGACAACAAATTTCATTTGCTGGAGAAAAAAAGAAAACACTTACTCTCTAGAAAACAGGCATCAATATTCCTGCACTAAACAGTAAAGCAATACCCAGTTAAGAGCCATGTGGTCTGCATTACTTGAGGAAGCAAAGACTCAGTAATAACTCATTTTCACTTAAAACAGCCACTAACTTTATTTGAAAAGCACCCAAAACTCACAAAAAAGAAGTAATTCTGGTATATCAAGGACAGAATGGAGGATTCTAAATTTAGTTCTGCCAGATGTTTTTGTTTAAGTTACAAAAATTCCATGCTCACCATTCAGAAAATACTTTCACACATTATCAAGAAACTGGCAAAGCCACTAAAGAAACTGCCTTAAACTGGCCTACAATTACATTTCCTTGTCTTTATTATGTAAGTGGGGAAAAATGCATCTCTACATTTTAAGTGTTTGTCCACTTCTGCTGTTTGTTCTCCATATTTAATCAACACCACAAGTCTGATGGACTATTTACGTGCAGATGATTGATACCACAGCATCCCTGGAGAAGAGTATAGCAAAAGTGCTTCTCTTTCAGGAGACAAAAAGACACTAATAATGTACTTACTGTGTAGGAGGACTTTGGAATATAAAAGATTAATAAAACACTTTCTGAAGCTTCAGCAGTTTTCAGCATTTTTTTTCTTCCTCTGGGGTGGAGAGGCAGAGTTTTACTCTCTCTCTTGCATAGGAAATTAAGACTCAGGTGTACTGAACTAATATATCAAAGAGGTGAGAGGTTAAGAAACAGAGGCTTTGCTAGGTATACTGTTGTGCAAGCCAATATCCCTGCAGTAAAACATATGCAATCCCCAGACTACACACAGACTGTACACTGAAAATCCTTGGGAGAGAACTTGTCTTGGCAGGTAAACAAATGCAGTAAAAGCAGTGACAATACATCTCCTGACTGGACCTTAAGAAACCTACGGAAAGAGTGCCTCTCCCAGGGTAACACACGCTGCACAATCAGGTTTGGGATCAGTGGATGAATATAAATACCACAATATAGCTTGTAAAACATCAGTATGAGACACAGCAACTTATACTCACTGGCAAAACTATCGATCCATCAAAACCCTAACATGGTATGCCTTCCATCTCCCTCCCCCCTTTCAAAGGGAAACTCACCTTCTTCAGCTTAGACTGATCATCCTTGTAAGTAATCATCAGGGCTAGTGCCAGATCCCCTTTCTCCCTTCGTGTGCCTTCACACAACAGAGGATGTTCTGCTTCACTGACAGTTGTTTTCATACCTGCAGCCCATAAAAGAGAGGATGAAGAGACAAGTGAGCCCATGGGACTACACTACATCCTGAGCACTGTCTATACCTCAGACTGTTTTATTCGCCTCATTGTTACAGGCAAAATAAGATTTTCCCCCCTATTTTTCTGTAAACTTCAGTAATAGGCCATGAATAAACAGAAGCTGCTGTCTGTCCCTAGAATACTAAGTTTGCTACAACTGTCAGAACAACCAGAAACTAAAAGGCCACAGGAAGAGTCCAGGCAAGCCTAAAACCCTATCTTGAATCAAAACTTTTGGTTTCTGCAGATACTACAAGCCTGCTTTGCAACACCATAAAAAACTCATCTTCTTCCCTTAAGAGATGAGGCAACACAGAATAGGCCTTGTCTAATTTTATTCCCTTTTGCATACCGGTTTAAACCAGGCATACAGTATTGTCATCATAACATGTATATAAGCACTGCTTTGCTGCTGAAGGAAAGAAGGCAAGAATTCAGTATTATGCTAAGATCCTGAATTACATGATAAAGCTTGAGAGTACTTCTGCTAGTCTTTCACTACCATTGTCTAGCCTCTTCTGAAAGTGTTCTCTGAAACTGTCCATCTCCATTGAAGTCCAGGCAATACATATTTTATGACAAAAGAGCAAGCAGAAAGATAAAATTCACGTTACTACTTAAACACTGAAGTCTCATCCCATATTCTCCTTCCATTTTTTCACAGCTTTGCAAAGATACCTCAACCCTGGCAGGTAGAATTCTGCATCTGGTTCTGTCAAACTCTGCAAACACTTCCATTTCTGCATCAAACTGGAATGAACTATTAACTGTCACCATTCAAAATGGGAAAGGCTGCAGAACATGGTTGAAGGCAGACTTTTCTTGTAAAAGATTCTTACCAAGAGCAGCAACAGCTGCCTCAAAACCAAGCTCTTCGTCTCCAGGCATTTCATTATTCCAATTACGGCTTGGAGGTCTAGAGCCTGTGGGAGAAACCACTGAAAGAAGACAACAGAATTAGTGTTCAGCTTTCAGAGATAAGGTTTCAAAGCAAAAGATATTTCTGAGAGATTTCTGAATTTTCAGAGCTTCCTGTGGTCCTGCTCTTAGCCTCACATCAATTTCAAGACCACAGCACCTTGTGGGTTTTTTTTTCTATTTCTCTCTCTAACCTCAGAAGGCTCCAAACCAGGCAAGTACATTGGCAAGTCAATCTCCTAATCCCAGGTCACTGTGTTCTTTTTAAATTCTAGATTTATATTAGCTTCCTCTGAATATAACCAGCACAAAAGCAGAAAAGTCAGTAATTCATTTTACAAACACACACACAGAGTGCTGAAATGTGTTAAGTGTGCAGGTGTTTTCAAAGGTAGGCAGAAGGCAACAAAATACCTTTAAAGCAACACAGAGGCAAGAGCAAGCAACAGCGCATGAAAAATAAAACTTTGGTTGTTCTCATACAGAAGACAGTTTCATTTTGAAAATCTCTCAAGACCTGGCATCTCAGAATATGCCCCGCACACACTCAGGCCAATGCAGTCAGTACCTGGAGTGCACAGGACATCAAATATAAAGCTTGCCAACATCAGAGGCAGGACAGGACGGTAATCACACAATGTCCCTTCTCGCAGTTCTTCAGCTCTTCCTCGAATAGTGTTCATCTCATTGGTGCCCAAGGGAATCTTCTTCAAGAGGGCTGCAATCTCAGATTCCTGATAAGCCAGCTTCACCTGGTAGTACCCACAAAGAAACAGAAGAAAAGCTATCAACAGCACAGTCCCCTGTGGGGAGCAGACCATTTTCCCCTTTACATAAAGTACAGCAATAGTTTTTACTGGTTTATTAAATGATAGCAACTCTTACCAGCCTAGCCACCTTTGCCATTCTCTCCACAATGAAAACAGGTTTTCAAATCTAAGAACAGTCTTGCTTCATATTTATACACAAAATTTCTTACTCAAATGATCACTCTTCAGCTGCATACAGAAAAAAAGCATGAGCTCCCATAAGAACATCAGCAGAAGTATCTGACTGGATAGGCCAGTGGACAAGGTGGTTACTTGTGATTGTAGAAAGAGAGGATGCTATGTTATCCATTTGAGACACCAGAGACTGATTAGCAGAAGAATGGGCACAGCATGGAAGCACACATGCCATCAGGATGAAGACTCTCTGCCTGTATTCTCTCCATTCCTAACATATGAAAGTAAGAGTTTTCTTTTAGGTAGCAAGTGACTACCAATCTCACAATCTTCTAATCAGACCAGAAGAAGTACAGATAATTAGCGTAATAACTGTAGTTGGTGGACATCTAGCAACAATACACACTCTGAGGGACTGAACAACCCTGCAGTGAAAAAGCATGGTGCCTGTAAATCACACAGACATGATCTTCACTGGACACTTCTTTTTCAGAATAGGAATCCTAATAGTAATCAAGGTGTGTCCAAAATAATATGCTCACACAGTGCACATGCTTGCTTGCCAATGAATGAGGTATCAGCAAAGGCAACAATTTTCAAACATGTAATAATCACACCAATTTGCCCTAAAGAATAACTTTCAAACTATTTCACCACTACAAATATGGACAAATATGGATATTTACAAATAACTTTATTTTCCCCAGATTAGCGAAGCAAACTGAAAACATATTTAAGATAACAAGTAGGCTGTTCTAATAAAAATAATACATTCATAAAAGATTTTGTACTCATCTAAATATTTTCAGGCCTATAGCTTCATGTGAAATCAAAGACCTTTTGGCCCGTGAGGTCTGAGCTTCCTATCAGTGAAGGTAACAACAGCTGAAGTGATATTCCTAATCATTTATCTGGCAGATCAACATGTGCTGATGAGATGTGCACTCAATTAATTTAGTTCCACTGCAATCCATTTTAGGAAAACATATAAAAGCATAAACAAATTTCAGGTGTTGAAATGTAAACCATGTGAGCAAACACATTCCAACAGAGCAATGTTGTTTATGGATACTGTCTTTTTGAGATATTTCATACCTCCAGAGCCTTGGTAGAGGCAGGTGGTCTCTGCAGCTCCAGAGCAAACATTCCTATTCGGAAGGCCAGGTTGTGGTACTCCAGCCGCTCACTCAACACCGTCAGCAAAAAAGCAGCTTTAGACAAGGTATTGGTTGCCATCCATGTCTGCTTGCTGGTTGATACCTTGTTCTTTTTGCCCTGTTTGAGGAGGAATTTGTCACAAGACACTTTCCTAAATGTCCTAAATGACTCTGTACTGGTCTTCTAATCCTTTGCAATAGTTATACACAGGAGAAAGAATAAAATACATTTATATTTTTTTCCTTTTGCAGAGGAATCTTAAATTTCAGTGGTCACCACTGAGCATCATTGCTTCCCCTATGTCACTCCAGTACAACAGAACTGGCCTGTGGACAAGACACATGTCCACTATTGGACTGATGCTGTACAGGTAGATGTTGCACACCTGTCCCTTCCAAGGGAACCCTTCCATACAACAAACACTGCTTACTGTCACTACATGTGAGTTTCCAGAAGTTTATGCTTATTTCTTTCTTGTCCAACCCTCTTATCCTGAAACAGCAAAACTACTAACATTTCCAGTGATGTACACTATTAAGTAGGAGACAAAGGTTTTGAAGAGAATCACAAGCAACAGGGTCACCTGCACAGAGATGCACTAGAATCAAGACTACTGATGGTCATCTCTCTACCTTAGTTGGTGGCTGCTCCACTTTGAGATCTGGAGGGTTGGCCAGTAGGTCCCTGGCAAGCTCTACAGTCAAGCGGCAAGCCTCACTACTGTATCCATGAGCATACAGGGCCTCTGCACAGGCAAACAGGATCTGCAAGAAGGAACAGATGGTCATATTCAAACCACACTACCCCAGGCTGGAGTCAGCCTGCTCAAACCACCTGTCACAGACTCTGCAAACACAATTCACAACTAACTTCAGCAGCAGGTATTCTCAGAGTCCTCCTTGCCTAGACCTCCACCACCACTCTTTTGAAGCACTCCCCTAAAAAGCCTTTTCTTATGTGATTAAGTCCCATCCTCTCTCCAAGTGCTATAAGAGATCAGAGAATAGCTCAAAAAACCTTAAACCCGAAACTACCACTGTTTTCATGCATCGCCATTTGGCTGCTTGCTTACACAGATGCAAGCTCTAAACACTTTTTGGTGATATTACAGGAACGAGACACAGTTTATTTAGATTGCCTCTCCTTTCCAAAGAACTTCTGTTTAAACAGTTGGATTTAATTTTTTTTTGCTGAGCACGTCTCAGTCTTACTTATTTTTAGTTTCAGATAATTTTTGTCATTTCCAAGGGTAAGACTAGGTGAAAAGCAAACACTGCTTTGTCTATGTTTGTAAATCCTGGAGTGAGAGATGGGATTAACTAAAGCTGGGACACACTTGCAGTTAGCACAAAAATAGGGAATCAAGCTTGTGGGAAACAGACATATGCTACCACTGCATTAGGCTTGTAGGTACCTCATGATACAATTGGTTATCACATTATAACTAAGCACTTGATTTAACAACATCCTAGGTTAAGTGTGACAGCTATGAGAATGGTGAGCTGTGATGTATACAATACATAAAACTGCAAAACAGTATTTTGAACTAGATTCAGCTCACCTCCATCCGGTTCTCCTGTTCCAGAGGCTTTATACCAGCAAATATATCCTGCTCCTCTTCAATTCCCCCTTCAGCTTTGTCATCATCTTCCTTGGCTACCTCTTGTGGATTCAGATAGTACACCTGGTAATCATCTTCCTCTTCTCCATCATCCCCTCCCCCTGCTGCACCATTCTCTCCCACTTCTTCTGGCTTCAGACTCACACCACCAGAGTTCTCATCCGCAGAAGGCAGGTCATCATCACCACTACCCATCTCCCCCACAGGATCCTTGGGGGATTTCTTGGCCATGGAACTGCTCCTGACAGTGGGCTCAGGTCCCTCAGAGAAGTACACCCCACCATCCTCCTCAAAGGCATCCCTGTAGCTCCTGCTCAGGGGACTTTCTGTAAAACTAAAGGTGTTGCTGGCTTCTGCCCCCAATGCCAAGCTGCTGTCATCCAGGCTCATCTCTGCCAAGTCTGGCTCCAGAGAGCTGTCCTCACTGCTCATGCGGCGTTTCCCACTATGTTTACTGGTCAAGCCTTTGCTCACTGGCAACTTTGCTTTGCCCACTGCAGTCTTATACACAGCTTTATCCCCTTCTGCTGAGAGCCGTCTCAGAACCCTCTGTGGTGTTTCAGAGACAACCTTCCGCTTTCCAGTAAGTTCTTTGGGACGTACCGCTGGCTCCTGGGGAGAGGGCCGCAGCCTGTCCCCGGGCTGCAGACATGGTCCCCCAGGCTCCTGGCCCTGGGTTCTACCAGCCTCACAGGCACTTTCTACACACTGCAACCGGCAGCTCCTCTGCTGGATGGCTTTTACCCAACAGAACGAGTTCTTCTTGTCAGTGCTGCTGTATGTAATCCCAGGAATGGGATAAGCTTCCTCCCAGTTGAAGTAACAGGCTTCTACAGCTGGCTTGAAACCTTGGAAGAGCTTCTCCAGTGATTTCTTGTGCTGACCCCTCTTAACATTATCTATGACTTTCAGCTGCCACTGTCTGAGCTGTGAGCAAAGATCCCTGCGCCTAAGAGAAGACAGAGGACAGGTTAGGAAGCAAACAAAAAAAGCACCTGCAACAAATTTCTACTTAACCCACAGAACACTTCCTTCCTTTGGCCAGCAACATCATCTGCTGAATTAAGCATAGACAGCATTAGTAAGAAGACAGGCTGAAAAAACAAACAGGTATATTAACAGCTAAGTTCTAGACAGGTTCATGATACAGAAACAAAATGTGAACACCACCAACATGGAAGCACAATACAAACCAGAGATTTAAAATAAAACACTGTCTGCTCTGTTTGCTTATCTGCCCTAAGTAGGTGTTAGGGATTTGAGTCTCAGACCAGTGAGTACCATGGGGAACTGCCCTTGGAAACACTCATAAAACAGTTTATAGCAGCTGTGAAACAGCTTTGTGAATAACTCCAGTTAAGACATTCACAAGTACAACCTAAATAGCCTACCCTGGGAAGCACAATGACAGACAGAACTACTTAAGTGCCTCCCAGGCACTTACCTCTTTACCCTAATATGCGTATGTAGAGGCCAGCAATTTAATTTAAGCTTTAGCAGGCTGTCCTCAGGAGAATAAACTGTTGCAAGCCATAGGGACAGCAACAATTGACGTTCAAATAACTTTGAAGAAGCAGCAAGCTGGCAAGGATATAAAGACTTACATTACACAATTAGTCCCATGCCTCCATATTACTATGGGAAGAACAAAACAGTTCTGCATCTCCCAGCTCCAAATCTCACATAGGGCCTACACACATGAGCAAAATAATGTAAATGGTGATCTAATTCAAGAGAAAAAGACATGTCTAGAAATGGCACCAGATGTCTCAATCAACTGCCATCCTTTTTCTGTCACACATTTCAGATATCTGATATTCAATACCAGCACTTCAATCCTACCAGATTTCCTACTAAAAGTAAAAGAACAAGAAAACAAAATAATAATTGAGGTGACCCAATTTAGGTGCAAATGGTAATATGACAAAAGAGACTAAACAAAATGGACTACTTAAATTTGTCCATTCAAGAAATTAATTAACAAGGAAGTAGACTGGTAGGGCTTAATCAAGGAGAAGACTTTCGGAAGGAAAAAAGGAGCAGGAACTGCTCAGGAACGGTAACAAGGATGAGAGTTTGTGAAGCATCCTTATGATCCACTGTAAAGAATGGAAGCATGAGTAGAAGAGGGTCCTTGGAGACTATTCAAACATCAAGAGAATAGGTAATCAAGCAGGAGTATTTCAATTATTCACTAGCTCAAGCAGGAGATCTAAGCAAATTTGAACTGCATCAAATAACTCAAATGTGAATATGCATAGCACAACTTCATACGTTATTAATGGCCAAAATATTTTATGCTTTTTCTATGTGATTTGATTGATGTTTGTGTTTATTTTAAGCCTGATTCCCAGTTTCCTACAGTTGTCTTCAACTCCTATATTTAGCTACTTCATATTGTAAACTGTGCAAGATAGAACCTGCATCCATTTTAGTGTCCCTGATGTACCTTACATAGGGCATTTTATTAATTCAGAGAAAGCAAATCCTCTTAACGTGTAATTGTTCTGAAAATACCATCCCGTTTTCATTTGTTCTGAGAAACTACTTTGAGAATTTACAGCACATTAAATTTAACCAATACATTTTACACACCACACTCTGTAGACAAGATGTACAAAACAAACTATTGCGATGTCAACCACAGTATCTCAACAGGAGCTCTCAGTACCTCCTCTGCTACTCAACCGCTGCTAAATAAAGATGGTGCTAAACAAAGATGGTAGTGATTCACCAATGCATAATATGATTTAGAAATCTGCAGAAGCAACACAGTTTTTTCTCAGAAAATTGAAAACACTGACTAAAAATCATACACTGATGACAATGTTTACCAATATATGGCAGAGAACACACTTCTTAAGAAGTGTGGTTCACCTGGAAATTCACAATAGTGAATTAATGGGCCAAACAGAATTTGATTGAAGTGCTAAATGGTTAAATATAGAAACCTTTCAAATTAATTGGTAGCTGGTGCTATCATTCAAAGAAATGTTCTCCACTGGGACACTAAAATGCAGAATTACACCCACATGTAAGAAAGGACACTCAGAAAACAAATTAGTCACACTAGTTGATGTTGCTAACAGTAAGCAGCAACAGCAATTAAAGTAATTATAGAGCTTTGAATCTTACATAGCACATAGTGCAGAAGGACTAATGGTTGAACAGGTAATGAGGTAATGATACAACACAAATCTTTAGTGTGGTTGAATATCACAGAAATTAAAGGGAGATGGGAATTGATTCTGCAGCTCACCTCTGTGGACTAATAGTTGGGTCAAGGACAGCCAGCCTCCAAAGAACCACCATCTCATCACACATGCTTGCACAAGCATGAGCAGCTACTTCTGACTGGCCATTGCTGCGTCCTGTGTGCCCACTAGCACTGCTGTGTGATGCAGATGTTCGCACACTGTACCACCAGCCGGTTATCTGCAGAAGAAAAAATTCAGTGGAGCTGTGTTGTGGCCAACATCTCATCCCCTGCTCTTACTTCGTCTCACAATTCCAAGGAAATGAGAGGTGTAGTTAATACCAGGTTTTTATTTGACTCCAAAATAACTATGGCCATTAAAGCAGTATTAGTCTGTGAAAACTAAGGGTGTCTCAAAATTTCTCTGGTTAGAAGGTACATGCCCAAAGAACAAAACACTCACAGGATGTTAACTTCCTAGAGGCCTTCACATTTGGAGAGAAAAAATGAACAAATGTGATAAATGAGGCATTTCTTTTCCCCAGTTCAAAGCTGAGGTACGGGATGGAGCAATAAGGAAACTTACAGTGCAATTTATGTTACAGACTGAGGTCAAAGTCCTGATCTGTCAAAGGAAACCTTTTATTTCTAGTAGTATTTTAACAAAATAAAAAAAGTACTGCTTCGATCCACCAAAAGATACCTTCCACAAAGATAACAAAAGAATCTGAGGTTCTATCACACGACATATATATTTAGTTTTTTATCAAAATGACAGTTCATATGTGATATGCTTTGTTTAAAAAAAACAGAAACAAAACAACAGTAAAATAAATCACCTTGATTAGGAAGAAATCAAATCAAATATGCTGAACAAAAGAAATCAGACACTACATATTCCTGTTAGAAGAACTGAGGCATTTGGGGAATATAGTGTTATGAGGACATCACTAATTAAGAACAAGAGCAAACTCAAACATCCTTTTAGTGTGAAGAAGCATATGCCTATAATGCACATAGGCTACTAAAATAATTGTATTCAGCCATGGATTGTACAGCCACGAAGCACCAGTTACTGGCTCTGCCTGGTCCCCCAGAACATTCCCCCACTCCAAGCAAAAAGATACCTGCTCATAGTTGAGACACTGGTCAGTCAGAATCTCCAGCAAAGGAGCTGCATTGCTATCCCGCCTCTTAAACATCTCCCGCACAATGGAAAGCAAGTTCCAGATTCCTTCAGGTTCTCTCCCTCGCAGGGGACGCAGCAGACAAGCCCACTCAGCAGCAGCTGGTGGCTCAGTGGAAGACAGATACATTGAATTCACATCACTGTACATATAAAGCAGAAGAATAAGGATGAGAAAAAATTAAATCAAGCACAGTCAAACAAAATCCTGAGTATAGTCTATATCCAGGAATATATTTGCCCTTCAATGGCGCAGACACGAGTAACCTAAAAGACAGGATGCACAATGAGCTCAATAACACCACATAAACAAAAAACTGTACAAATACAGTCTGCTCCACTGAAGTAACAGTGGACAACCTATGCAAAAATACGGTCCAGAAGAGTGACAATGAAACTGAGCATTCATCAGTCCAAGGCATACAGGCTAGCTATATGGTGAATTAATTTACAGATTACATGAACATCACATTTTCCCTTCAATGGTAAACAATTTACCTGAAAACAACAGGAGAGGGTCCACAGAATTTATGAAGGGTTTTCTTTATGTTGTCACTGAGAGTAGATTCATCTAAGTACCAGGTGCTTTGATCTGATGCAGAGGGTCCAGCAGTGGGATCTTACAAAATAAAAAACACATTTACAGTCTACAAGCTTTGAAGATATTTTACTCTGTGTACCCAACCACAGAGTTAATAGGGAGTACACAGGCAGTGCTACCCAAGTTATTTCACCCATTATTAAACACTCTATTCAGAATTATCTTAAAATGCTACCATAACATTACCTTCAACATTGACAACACTAAACCAGCAGCTTCTTCTTGACCAGAAGGATAATGCAGTATTAAAATAGGAATGCTCTAACATCTTTGGCAACCAACACTTAGGTAAGCTCCCCCAAGTCACAGCTAACCTGATCTAGTGTTGACAACAGTCCTGTTTTAAGCAGGAACTTGGGAGAAGTCCCTTTCAATCAATGTTTCCAGCAGTCTATATTTAATACCAAATTAAAAAGGAAAACACTTTGTTAGAAAGTGCCTGATGTTCCCTTCCTCTGCCAGCACTCTGAGGTGCCTATTGTTGTGCCATATATACATCTTAGTGCCAATACTCATCCCTTTTCCTTGACTTCTATCTGCAATCCATGCTACAGGTTAATAAATCAGTTTGTAAATGTGAAGCTATGGAAATGCATCCTCTTCCTATCTGTGATGCAGATTAATGAAATAAGATATATTAAAATTACCTGGGGCTCCACACACTGTGTTGATGGCAGTAGACTGAGAAGATAATAACTCATCCAGCAAACGCTGAGCTGTTGGAAGAATCTGAAAACATGAAGCAAACTTTCAACATACACAGTATTTCTAATCCTGCTACACTCAGCAAAAGAACGTGAC
This sequence comes from Lanius collurio, assembly GCA_020086605.1. Lineage (NCBI taxonomy): Eukaryota > Metazoa > Chordata > Aves > Passeriformes > Laniidae > Lanius > Lanius collurio. The sequence continues at coordinate 13,130,029 of JACBWW010000010.1, forward strand.
TGAAGCACTCTGGTAATTTCAGGAGTACACAGAGCTACGTCTTCAGAAGGACGACAGAGGGTGCTAAAGATCACACAATGGCCACAAGCCGTCACACCTCTCGCAGCCCACGCACGGCTCACTTTCTGCAGTCACTCCCTAAGTAAACAAAAGCATCACAGTTTATTAGCTCCCTTCTCATTTCTTGAGGAAGACGAGCCCACAGAGAGTGATACTGCAACTAATTTTGAGAGTTAGGGAAGTCACTGCTGACAAGGTCACCATTGTCCTGCACTTTGAAAGATCTTTACTTCTTGTTCCGAAATCATTTCTCTAAAACCCAAGCAAATGGAAGAAGGGGACCAACTATAAAATACATCTACACATAATTTTGGGGGCATACTTTAATTTATTTACCATCTAGTTAGCAAAGGGATTCAGTAGTAAATGAATGCAATTTCAGCACTAAACTAATCATAGCTTTTTTCTTCCCAGCCACGGGAAGAAAATGCCTGAATATTAGCAGAGAAGCATAATACGTTACAAGAGACTCCAAAATAGCTTCTGGACCAGCTTAGCGCATAAGCAGAGAAGGTTCACACTTAGTTGTAAAATCCTATGTAGATATACCCTTAACGTGCTATTTTTGAAAGAAAAATGCACAGTAGAAAGTTTTTTCCCCAAACTAAGTCTGGGCTAAAAGTGCGGATCCATTTAGCCTTTAGTATGCACAGAACAGGCAAATTGTTAATCCACATAATTATTGTTTAAATGACTTGCAACAGAACGTCTGATATCCCCCACCTCTCTGTACAACAGCTAAGGTAAAAGATCACTCTCACTGTAAAGCAAGGCACATTCAAGACACCTATACTTGCAAATAATACAGATACATCTCAAACAGATGGAAGAAAAAAATTATTCAGAAGGATATTTTGCATTTCAATCCCTGAAGAAACAAATTCAGCATTAATCTATTTTGTACCTTTTTTCCCACTACTACATATTTTAAGAAAAGTGACAGGTCTCAGCAGTGTCACACCTTAAGGTTGAAGTAAAATACCAGAGACCTGCAGTGACTCTCCTTCAGGCTTTTTTTGCTAAGATATTCATGTTTAATTGGAATAAGAGTACTGGCTTCATTTTGGGAAATAGCTCTTGGGCAAAGAACTAGGTAATGAATTCCAGCTGCTTTTTCATCATTTTCATAAATATAGAAAACACTTTCTACAGAGTTTCTGAAAAACATCTAAGTGCATTCCTATAGACCATCATCCCTTACACTTGAAAGCAACCCAGCATTATATTACTGTACCATGTCATTCACAAACTGGAAATAAGGATAAAATAGAATCATGCATACAGCCTGCTCTATGTCTAGATCATGTAGTTAAAATATGGGGTCTCAAGGAATTAGACTATATCTCCACCCAGAAATCTTGAAGACCAGGAATAAGACTGTTGAAAGAGCTTGAGGTGTGACTTGCCTATTTCAAAGCAATTACACAACATAGATTAAGACATATCTCCCAATAAACCCTAAACTTTTCTGTTGGGCAGCAATCACCAGACTATCTGTCAAAATAGTAATAATTAATTAATCCAGATGTTCCTGGTGCACAGCTGGTACACATGACCAAAGGAGAAATAAACCCTGCAGAAAGGAGCAGACACAGAATATCTGAAAGCAAACAACTCACATTCAGGAAACAACTACCACCACTACTAGCCTTTCAAAACCCTCCCCCCTATTAATCACCAGACTGTGCCATAAAGCTCAGTCTGAGGAGAGAAAAAAAGCTTTGCCTGTTATGTAATGCAGCAAGAAGCACACACTACTGGGGCTCACCTCTCAGCAACAAAAGACCAGTATTTTTATATCACTTCCATATTATAGAATTCCTCTATTTCCTCTCATAAGAAGATTAGTATTTCTGTAGGAAATTTAGAGGAAATTTTAGCAATAAAATATCTCAGTGTCCCAAGCGCAGCACCGTAACATGAATTTTAGGCACATGCTGCCAGTAGTCCAACTCCTACTTAAGAGGGCATTACAAATGCACTACTGAAATGTGACAGAGAGCCATGCGGGGCAGTTTTCCTTAATCTCCTTTAGCTGAACCAGCATAAAAGATTTGCCATGCCCTTACATTTTTAAAGCAGTCATTTCACAATCACTTGTGTATTTTGTGCAAACACTTCAGGCAGATGATAAAAATGACCTGACCTTGAACAACGTAGATACTTAAGGAATAAGAGAATAGACTTTGAATAAAAAAATGTCATGTCTATTACTTTAAATGATTCTGATGACTCTCCAAGGAGCTATGCTGGGGGAAATCCAAAGGTTACCAGTTAGGTGCATTAGAAAGTGCCCACTTAAGGCACATACAATACTTTACCTGGGTAGTTGTCTCCACTTAGCTAACCAAACAAAAAAGAAACAAGCTGATTTGGGTTGACCTAAGTTTTCAACAATCATGCACTTATTTACTGTGTTTGATCTTTTATATATTCATGCTGATATGAATAGCCACCACTCTTCTTTCTCCTTTTAAGACACTTCTAATCTTTTACTTGGCAAGAGACAGTTGTTGAATAATAAATGAGCAAACCCGAAAAAAGCAAGAACTGAATGCCCTCCCAGCAGCTCACAACTGAATAGTTATCTTGCATCAAAAGACATCATATAAATTGACCCACAATAAAGATAACTGAATTTAACAAGTCATCAATCAGATGATGGTCCCCACTTACCTGTTGTGGAAGTTCACTGATTAGGTACTGAGCAAATTTTTGCAACTGGTCTCTTTGTAACCTAGACAAAGACTCAGAAACGGGTGCTCTTAAGCACACAGCAGATGCCTGAAGAAAGAAAACGAGACACAAACTGCCATTAATGAAGCTGGTCCACCAAATGGATGAAGTGCCACATACCACTCATATCATGCTCAGTCTTGATGGCCAATTTTTTTTCTCTGAAATTATGTAGTGTGTTGCAGATAAGATGCAAATAAGCTGCCTAGGCTTTATAAAAACTGTTTTCAGGAGTTTTTTTCAAGGAAACTGCTTTAACAGCTGTGCTTAAGATCTGTTGTTGCTAGCAATTGCACAAATACTGGCACAGATTTCACAAACAAACCTCTAAAATAGGACATTATCCCTTAAGCTTCTGGCAAACCAACCAGCTCTGTGGGGGCCTGTTTCACAGAATCACAGCCATCTCATTTATCTCATTAGAGTTTCTTAATTCAGTCTTAAAATCTCTTTCTATATCTTAGAACAAATTAGATTATAAAAAGTCACCACTAGCTTCTCAACCTTTTTCACCCTACATAACAAAAATGTCCTACTTAAAATTTAACCGGTACAAAGTCAAGAGCACATTGATAATCAAGATACTTTAGATATTGTCCTGTCCACATAGAGCATTACACCTTGGCTTGTAACTTGCTAGTGTCAGAAGTCAGTTTATACGGACAGAAAAATCCTTTCACTATCACTTTTCAGGTGGAGAAAGAACAGGAGGCAAAAGAATGATTTTTATCTTACACAGCATCCAAACTTTCTGAGTGTAAATAATATACAGGACAATTTGTTTTCTAGCCTCACTCTCCACATCCACCTTTTAAAACTCAAACTATGAATTCAAAGCAGAACCTGCTTTTTTGCCAAGTCTCCAGTCCTAAGTACAGAAAGTAGACCAATATTCTGATTGTTTCACAAGAGTATGTATTTATGCCAATTACACTTGTCCATTGTGAAATACTAACAAACTTCATCAGGTTATTAGCACTTATTTAAGAATCTGGAGTTGATCATAAGCACGTTAGCTGTAAAATGTTCTGTGACAGCAGAAAATCTTCTGTTTCTTTCAATCATCAAAACTTAATCCTCCGTGTTTCTCAGCTTCCAAAGCAGAGGAAATTAAACTGTATGCAAGACCAAACCCTCAACTGGTGTATTTCCTTGATTCCACATATTTTCAACTGAAGCTGGTTAGGATATAAAATGCCTACTTTTTGCTCTATAGAAGGCCACATAGAATAAAAACAGTCAAATAAAAACAAACTTCACTGCTTGAAATCTACAAGTCAAAATGACAGTTACTTGCCCCAGGAAGTGTTGAAATGAACTGGTAAACATAAAGGCCAACAGCAATCAAAATTACTTTCCTTCTGCATTTTGACCAAACAACAGAAAGAGTGAGCTTTTAAATCCTGTACTTGCAAAGACTTTTAACAAAAGACTAACTATTGGTGACCTTTCACTCTTCTCAGAGATTAAGAAATAATGAGTGATTTTAGCATTTAAATGAGAAACAGGAAGGGGCCAAAAAGCACTCAGTATCTACCCTTAGCAATCCACACATTGCCAAAGGACAGTCTCCAGTTTAGGGCCTCAGACAATTCAGCCTGCAGACAGCAACTTCAAGCACACATTTGCACAATCTGTAACCAAAAGGAGTGCCAAGAACCATTTCCTAAAGAGAGTGTGCACTGCATAGAGTGGTGCTTGGTGCCCAGGGGAGAGCAGAGCTGTGCTGGAGCCTACATTGTGGATGCGGAAGAGGCAGAGCGCCACGACGTGAGCGCACCACTTGGCCCCGGCGCCGCAGGTGCAGCTGCACGACGTGATCCGGCACCGGTCAAACATCACCGCCACGTTGTACGCACCCTTGGGGGGCACCATCTGTGGGGGCACCACAGTGGCACTCAGATGGAAACCTGTGCAAATTCAAAAGTCCAAAGTTACTCTTTGGGTATTTGGGAAAAAGATGCAGCCAGCACAGAAATACAGGTATATGCCATTTAAACACTGAAACACTATGTCTGGCAACAACGACCATAAAAGGATGGACACAGATCTAGAATCTCCAGCACTTTTTTCTTCCCAGCCACGGGAAGAAAATGCCTGAATATTAGCAGAGAAGCATAATATGTTACAAGAGACTCCAAAATACCAGCTTTTAACACATTAATTTCTCTTATTATTTAACAGGGAAAAGTAAAAGTGGATAAAGTCATCCCTGTAAAGTGTCAGGTTTTGTTAACAGGGTCAAAGATAGACTACATATACACATTTTAGGTGTAACTTCTGTGCTAACTCTGGCAACAGTGCAGAACAGGCTAGGTGACTTGTTTGGAATTATTTCCAAGTCAATCAATTTTCACAATTTCACAGTCAACTAAAGAAGCCAGCACTTAACCTGAACACTTACTTTCACTTTGTGGCTTCAGAAACTACTCATTTGTCATAAATTATGCACCTCTTAGATATTTTGTTAATATTCCTTTTTTACAAATCATGAACTCAGACGACATAAAAACCCTCTTGCTTAGACTAAAATCAATGGAAAGAAGAAATTTCAGAAATAACACTTGAATGAATCCAGCCCCAATAATCAGCGATCATAAACAAATAAATTATGACAACGGACTTGAATAAGGCTTTGCTTCACGTAAACTCACATACAGTGCATATGAACTGTACTCATAATGCAGCTTCCTCTGCATATGTCCCTCTGGAGATATTGCTCATCCAGAGGAACACATATAATCATGGTAAGGCCACCAGGAGAATGAATCTTCTACTCGTCTTTAAGGTGCCTATCAGCAGTTAGTCATCCTCTACAGGAATGAGTATCAGCCTCAGAACCTTTCTGCTAATCTGGAATTCAGTTTTAATGAAGCACAGAAAGCACCAAGGGCATCAAAGTCATACCCAAACTTCAGTCCAACAGTCTACCTTAAGTGAGAAAACATGGCTTGGGACAGATGATAGATGAGGGCAAGGAATCCACACTACTAAGTTTTTATTATGATATTGTGAGAATGTAAAAATGATGGTGGTCAGGAGTGCACGTGACCTACTAAATTAATTCCATTTAAAATAATGTGCATCAATTCCTCCTCAAAATATAACCCCCCTACCAATACAAATTTGCTCTTACCTTGCTTAACCTTTCTATTTCTCCTGTTCACCACAATTCAAATCCTCTCCCTGATGTGATTATTTTCATTAGTACACATAATGCCACCCAAATTCTTCAGCCATTTTAGCAATTGGAACAGAATCAAAACAAAGAAGGCATTCACACAAAATTACTGCACTACTTATTACCAGACACAGTTGTAATTTATGTTTCACATTTGGATAATACAACCCAAACACTTCAGCTAGTCCTTCTGTTATACTAAAAGCATCTCAGAATAATGCTCTGGTTTCACATAAGCAAATCAGGCATTTCACAAGTTGGAATTGCAGCAATTCTGTTTCAAAGAAGTATACAAAAGGTGTTAGAGAAGACTGGATCCCAGCTGTAAGCTCTTACCAAGCTCCTAACACGACATTCTTCTTTGTATAAGAAGAAAGTTAACTGATAATGCAACAAGGGAAGAACACATATAAAAGAGACAAAATTTAAGGAGTTTAACATTACAAGCTTCAAATCAATCTGCAGTTTGACAAACATGTCTGACACTGACAATGCTAATTCAAGCAGCACTGCTCAGTTAATTCTTTTGCAACACCGATCTTGCTGTACTGAAAAATTGTTTGTGGGATGGCACAGGAAACTGTATGAGGAAAGAAATCTGGATTATAATTAATGGTTTCTTTTACCAGGAAAAATCAAAGAATCACAGAATCTCTGAGGTTGGAAAAGACCTCTAGGGTTCCCTGCTCAAGGGCTGCTTGATTCCCTGTGTTTCTTCTCCCATTTGTCAGTGTAAGAAACTCAATAGTGCAACTACACACCTTAAAATCATTTGAAGTAGACAACTAGAAATATATTCACCCCACCTGGGCTGCCCAGCTTCTGAGCTGCTATTCAAGGAAAAAAATAAATTCCACTATTAGATACAATTCCTCTACTTAGGACAAGGCAACCTTACTATTTAAACAAAGTTTCTTCCTTCCCTTCCACACACATAGACCTTTGTCAAGAATCACAGCTGCTTCTATGTGTACCTGAGAAGTTTACTTCTCACCACCTCCTCTTTTTCCCTACTCTTCTCCTCCCCCAAGCATAAGTTTTGCCCTAATATTCCCAGCCTTTGTTCATGTATGTTGCTTTACAGTTCCTTGCCTTTTTAACGTATTACTGAAACAAGTGCTGACCACAGTCTTTTACTGTCTATTGAGTATTTTGCTCTTTTCCTCTGTAAAAGAATTTCAGCAAGCTGCTTTTTAACTCATTTTCTCTCTCTCAAACATTTGACTTCCTGAAGTTTACCAGATTCCTTAGAGGCCTCTCTCAGCATTTCAGTCATGACATTGGGAGATTATGAATGCCCTCAAAAGTCAGTTTAATCCTATTTAGCAGAATTTCCAAATCAATGTTGACATTCCAAAATTACTATCTGGTCTCACTGACAACACACTGACACTATGCAAGGTAGTTTTAACTCAATCTGACTTATGTATGAGGAATCACCTCACTTCCATTCCCAAGAATGCTACTGGTATTACAGTAGACACTGGACTAGACAGTATCCTTTCAGAAGCTTTACCCTATTTTCAGGTAACAGTTCACCAGTCTCTTGCAGTTTGCATATCTCAAAGGCTATCTCCTTTTCTTTTTGTTCTCCCCAAACCTTCAGAGTACATTTTCCCCTTCATAGTACATTTCCTTTTCTCAGGGATCTTTACCTAAATTTATTCATTTCACTCATCACTGAGAGTTAAGTATTATTGGTTCTAGTAACTAAACAAGCCCACATTAGTCTCTATTCCTCATCACATGAAAATACAGCAAATTTCCTAAGTTTCCTCCTTAACATTATACAGTTTTTTATATTATCATTTTTCTTATTACAACCAGACTCAGTTCCCACATGCCAAATAATAATCTGATTCTGAAGCTTACACTTGCAGAAAAAAAATCTGCATGGAATTAACACAGCCCACCTTGACATACTATTATTTATTTCACATAATGCCTTCTGGTCAAACAGCTGTCACTGAAAAAGCTCTCTCAATATTCTTCTTTACTTCAAAGGATTTAATGAAAAATCCAGAGTCCGATTCTTTGTATAGATAAGATTAGTTTCTATAGCCAAAAAAACATAAAAAGAATAAGATAGTAGGAGAAGCTATAAAACCCACTGTCCAACAAGAATTATTTCTGTCTGCCAAAATAATACATGAATAATTGTACTATTAATACAGCTGTTCTGCTACAAGAATAAACCTTGCAAACCTCCTCTGTGCCACACAGGCACTTTAGGCAATGCATTCATTTGATCAGACAACTAGAAAGTCAAGTTCTCTTCAGCAATGAGGAATTAAAGCATTTTGAAGACAAATGTATCCTATACAGTTTTTTGCAAAATGCTAGGACAGATTAAGGTTCAGAACATTTCTGACCTTTCAGTCCATTTCACAGCTGAGCTGATTGAGGCCAAAATAAAACACATTTATCTCAAGACATTACAAAGAATACATTTGGCAGGGCATTTCAGCTAGGATGCCAGGAAAGCTTGTTTTGAGACATGATCATAGCACTGTTGTCCCACTGAAGATATGATTTTGGGACTCTGGAACTGCACTGTTCTTACCTATCTGGAGAGGGTCTTTGACAGCCCTCACCCGGAAGAGCTGCTCCCCTCGCTGGAACTCATCTGCACTGCCATTCGCCAAGCACGAGTACAACCTGCAAGAGAAAACCAGAACAGGTCAGGATCAATCTGGTTTTGAGAAACTTCACAGGATTATCCTCTTTGCTGACATGGCTTTTGAAAAATCCTTATTATCTGTTATATGAAGTCCAGGTCTCTCCCACCCTTTCGACATTACAATTCAACCACAAAAATCATTAGTGTCTTGCTAAATGGGTTTGTGTATAGTCACTGGCATTTTTATGAATTTCAACCTAAGGCTCTGAAATACAACTTCATTCACAGTCTAAAATTAAGCCTTTATATACAGTATAATTCAAGGTCTAATACCAGCACGCCACAGTAAAAACTCCTCCTAGATTAATTAACTGCATGCTCTCGTGAGGTTTTTGTACATCTGTGCTCATCAGAATAATGAGTATATACAACCAGCTGGCTTGCTCAATTCACTAACAGGTGATCTTTCATCAACACTTCTGACATTACCTCCCCCATCTGATACCTGAACCTTAGACAAACATATACAAGAACTTCCAGCACAATTCTTTCTAAAAGAGTGTAGTATCACTACTTTGCAACAAAATTCTGAATGCACAGGCACACGGGTAAACCTTCTATAACATAAAAGCTTCAGCAAAGCTTAGAAATGGATCTAAAAGCAGAAAATCTTTGACTATGTAGTCTCATAGTTAACGTGGAAACATATGAAATATAGTCATCTGACATCAACTCTGATCACTGATGTATTCAGCAAATTCTGGTTCTCCTATTTACACTAACAAAGGGCTTGCACTGCACACTGAGCTAGCCCCCCTTGGCAATTTCTGAGGCCAGTTAAAGTTCTGACTTCAACAACAGGCTCAAAATGGAAAGACGACTTTGTAAGACTAACACAAAGACAAAACTCTACGAGCTAGCCTACTGTTAGGCAAATTAAAGGGTGCATTTATTTTACTATGCTTTACACACAGAACTTAGATGTCTACATGGTTTTCCTGGCACATATGCAAGGCAGCTCACCCTAGAATAAAACCCCATATCATAGCATATCACACAGTAATTGATCCATGTATTACTACAAAAGGCACATGAGAGCCACAGAAGCACCAAATATACAGGACATAAAAAGGACAATGACTCTCCTCAAGTGAACAGAACCTTTTCTTAAGCATCAGTGAAATAGTATGTATTACCTGATATCTTCCTCATTTTCTGGGAAACTCCAGAAGGCGATTCGAAGTTGCAGCTGCTCGGGCACTGGAGGATACACTTTCTCCACCACCTCGAATGGAATGTGAAATGCAACCTGTTTTGCAGAGAGTTCCACCAATGGGATCACCAGCCCATCTAGCAGGACAAGAAGCAAAAACACAATTAGCCATTCAAAGAACAAAACTTGTGAGAGGCTAAGGAGGTCAAAGCAAGGAGCTCTTCCACCTTCTCTTTTATCTCATCACATTCAAGACTATTTTTGACAGATAGTAAAAGTCAGCACAGAAATCTTCTGAGGAGTTGTCTCTCAACTCCATGTTTGTTTTCAGCCCATCAGGGCATGGGCACACATCCCTAAAAGATGAGTCCTTGGCCAAAAGAGCTGCATCAGCCCAGCAGACTCGAACTCAGCAAGACTTAAGGTAATCAAGTATTTTTCATGCATTTCTTTCACAATGAGGCAGCAACATCCTGTGAATTTCAGTAGTTTACACAAAGAATTATTACAACATATATGCACAAGTAGCAATAAAATGGTTATCCAGTAACCTTAGTGTTGACTTTTTTTTGACAACACTCAGTACTCAGCTATTAAAGAGGTTTTAATTTCAGTAAGTATTTGTTGGTTTATTCCCTTCACCATCGCCTTTCATATGATATATGTCTTTATATTTCAAGTTCTTTAGAGAACTGGGAATTCATGGGTCAGTGCAGGGCTGACTACACAGAGCCCATGAGGATCTTAACTGAAGGCAGTAAGAGCTTTATACAAATAAACCATCACCTTTCTACCAAACTAACTCCACTTCTTAAGTTTTTAACTGCAGATGAAGATTTCTTAACATCTAACTATCTATATCTAAGGCTATTGAACCCTGTTTCTGCTTTGCTCTGACCTAGATTATACTTTATACAACATGCCAGATTTATTTTATCTGCAAGTACATCCCTACTTTACTGAGATCACCTCCTGACCCATCACTACAGCAGCCTTGGCTCCCCCATCTTCCAAACCCTGTTGCCAAACCCCTAATTAATTCTGTTTCAGATATTTGATGTTATGTCTCTCTGCCTCCCTCACCAGCCTCTAAAACACCACTGGAAACCAGGATGTAAATCAATCTGGCCCTCAGCTTTCCCTCCCCACCGGCCTCCAGGCAATATATCAAAGGAAAACTTAAGCCCTGATGTCAGTAAGCACTTTCTCACCCTCTGCATAGAGACACCCTCCAGTCCCAACAGCTGGGAAAGACAGGATGAGGAGAGGGCTTTCAAAGTGCATGCACACAGCAAAGCAGCCAGCATCTCCCCCACTACTGAGCAGACCTGACAAATGAAAGGATTACATAAATATGGAAAAATGCACAGTTTTCAAACATCCACATTTATGATTTTTTTAGTGCAGTGAAATTAGATTCATTAACCACTGCTCCCTTCTCCCAGAGTCAGTCTTTTACTATTAGGGTTGTTTTTCCATCACCAGTGACTTTTATTCTCTTATAGATCCAGTCTCTGTTTTACAGTGCTATAATCCCATTCACAAATGTGAGAGAAGCAGATTATAAAGGAACAATACAGGGAAAATGATGTATCCCTTTCTCTACAACTAGCAGATAAGCTTTTGGCAGACAAGTAATTTCATTTATACTTCTGACAACCAGAACAGGTGGAAAGTTTTTATCAAGTCACTAAAAAATACACTACTTTTAATTACTCCCTAAAAAATGTGGTGTTTTTAATTAGCACAACACAGTCAAATTAAAATCATTCCTGCTGCTACAGTAGTAGTAGATACCACAGTAAGTCCAAATTAAATCACTTTCGTACTTGAAATTACTCTGAGCAATGAAAGGAGAGTTATTCCTCATGGTTTAAAATGCATTTCTTCTATAGAGGTACTCTATTCAGTTATCTCATTACACAGTACTAGAAAAGAGGTAACACCTAAACGACCTCTACAAGGTAAAAGGCTAAAAAAACACTTCAGTACAGAATCAAACACATGCACATTTTTCTGAGGGCTGCAAGCCTGCAGCCTGGATGGTATTCCTTTTTAAAAGGATCTGGTGCTGGCTATGAAGGTCAGCTTAGAAATGCTACAACATGAGACCTCCTCATCTGCTCCAGCACAAGTCTAAGCACAAGTCAGCCAGCTTGATGTTAATAACTGTACACAGTGAAGTAAGGTAACCAGCTGACTTTGCACTGAACCCATTAACTGACTCATCAACTGTACTGTGTTAGTAGTAATCAGCAGAAGACAGGTGGCCAATCACCTGGCATAACTCAGAGATCACAGCTGAAACATCTTCAGAATAAGGTGAAATAAAGTAAAACCAGGTGGGGGAAAAAACTCCAATCTTACTTATAATACCAGGCACCATTCTAAAATTCTGAGTTTTCTATAAGGAAAAAGAGACATGGAAGAAATAGTATAAAATAACTGAAAAGTAGAAAATAATTTATCAATCATACTTCAAGGGTGAATGAATTCACAGTATCTACCTTGGCATACATATAAATGCTAAAATTAAGAAGCTAAACTGCCCTAAGTTTCAAGGGGGTAGTTGCCCATGTAGCCAAGGTGAGACAATCTTACCTGAAATATAACTCAAAACATTAGAGGGTCTTTTCCCATTAGACCTCCTGAAAAGTGAGCTGGACAGTCCTGCTTTGGTGCTTAAACTAGACTTCAAATAGTCTCATCTGAGTCCTAAACAAAGATAAATCTATTCAAAAGGTTTATTTCTGGATATACAAATCCTGGGTTGGTGGATTTATACCTACTTGTAGGTAGTTCATACCCACTTGTATCAAGAGGTATTATAAATAAAACAGACCAAAGGTACTCAGGTTCTATAATAAATATTTTTAGCAAGGAAGAAAAAAGGATATCTGCTAAACAGGTAAAGAAGAAAGCACCACAGCTTCTGCTCAGAGAGCAAAGATAGGTAGAGGAAAGAAGACTACAAATTTAATATTAAAAAAATTACACAGTAGTAAAGTCAAAGTTGACAAATTCTTGAGATAAAACTATCCAAGGGAGAAGATAATTTTAATTTGTGGAGTAAAACTAGCAAGAATGACCATTTGCTCTCAGGATGCAGACATGATGACCTAAGTGGAACAAACAGCACATTTCAGGTCTTGGGAGAATAGTCACAAGTAAAGCATAAGCAACCTGAAACAATTCTCACAGGTTAAGTGACTAAGAAAACCCAGGTCCAGAAGGGATTTTGAGAAGTGGTCTAATCTATATCTCATACCTAAAATACAAGACTGAGCATATCTAAACCATTCTGACTAAATCATGCCTCATCTACTCACTGCCACACAGAAGATGCAGCTTTGATTAAGACTATCCTGCCCTTTTTGCTACTGCTTTATGTGAATTACAGGTTTGATTTTTCTAGCCATTTTGTAACAGCTAAAACTTTGGAATAGATGTAATTATTCCTGCTGGAACAACAACAACAAAACACCTGACCCCCAAAACAGCCATCACAAGCTGTGCACACAAACCTGCATTTTCACCAGCAGAACAACAGCTGTGCCAGCAGGACTTACAACAAGGAGATGAACACATAGCAGTTGCTTAACCTTTCCTCTTAGAGGGTAGGCTGTAATAAGTTGCAGCCAACAATTACTCATAAAAACAGATTATATTCAAAATGAGCTAGCAGTATTCCTTCAGCACAGTAACCAAAAAAAAAAAAAAGGGAGAAGAAACAGCTTGGATAATCAGCAGAATAGGGACCATGAGAATATCAAAGAGCTATTAAACACAACAGAGAAAAAACAGCTGGGCTAAATACTTAGAATGTATCTGTTATGAGGGTATTTCCACTGAGTTACTTTCATTTGACACACATCTCTAAAAATAAACTATACATACAAGTGAATGAATACAAATTCAAGCTAACAAAACTCACAGCGAGAGGTAAGACACAGTGCAAAGATAGGACACACTGCTTTTCATATATATACCTCGAAACATGGCACATTAGGCTGCATTATCTTTTTAGATCTGAGTCTACACCTTTCACTTTGTAGCAATCCCTGGTCCTCATCCCACCTTTGCCCTGACCTTTCCCACTGGCTTCAGTCCTAAATGTAACAGAGTAACAAAGTAATACAACTACACACAGAACAAGAAGATAAAGACAATTAAGTGAATCACCTCTGATATCAAAAGCTAAAGTGCAAGATCAGTAAAACTAAGAGGAAATATGCGGAGTTCAATCTTGATCAGTAAGGGAGGTAGGTGGGAGGTGTTACAAAATCTGTTTTACAAATCTTATTTTAAAAATAGTAAGTAACACATTGCTTTTTACAAGATTTTCCATGTAGAAAGACAAAACTGTTACTGTAGCATGCATTTATAGCATTTTTGCTTGTTTTATTTAAGTGCCTGTCAGTAAAATGCCCCTTGGCTTAAGTCAGTGATACACTGTCTCTCTGATACACCTTAAAACCAAAACATGCTGAGAATTCTCAAGCAGGCAAGCACAGGAAGCCTTGCATTTAATCATAACATACCTAAATCAATTCTTTAAAAATATCTGGTTTTTCACTGTTTTCTGTACATTTCTTTCTAAAATTCTGCTGTTAGTTTGGTGGATTCGTCTTAGTTTATTCTCTTTTTTTCAAGAAATTTATTCTCAGAGTTGATGTCTTTAAGAAGTATGTGCCAGAGAAATATAGTCCTTCAGAGCTCAAATTTGGCAAGAAATATCAGAAAACTTCGCCTTTGTCTTGAACGCTGTAATACTTGAAGGTGAATGCTGTGAACATACTTTAAAAACAGTTTCCCAAAGTGAACATTGCAAAATTAAACATAAGCCTTTTAACCAAGAGTGTACTTGTTATTTCAAATAAATTATATTCAAAGCATTTAGGCCATTGCTCACACTTCTTACTCATATGTATGCAGTAAGAATCACAAGACACACTTGTGTCTGCTTGCTGCTCTGTGGCTTTCAAGAACAGACTTCTGAGATGAGTAGCAAATACTTACTATACAATTTTCCAAATTTCAGGCAACATTATAAAAAACAGAGCCCATCTATAACGCACTAGTTCATAATACGTAGAGATGATGGAATATTAAGAGCATTTTTGAACAGTCTTGGGATTACAATAGTATATCAGACTAAGTACAATTAAATTAAGCTTCATGGTCCGGTCACAAACAGGATAGCAATGCTTTCAAAGAGGTAAAGGAAAAGTTCTCCACTTAAGTGGAAGAGATTTCTCAGCTACTCTGTGCCTGTAAGACTTGGAACATATGAAGTACTGGACCACAACCATCAAGCTCTAGAAGAAAACAAAATACTTAACATAAAAACACAACTGAAATAGCTAACATAAATTTAAACATACAAAAGAGAGGTAACACAAGCACTCAATTGAAGTATTTACCTTTAAACATCTATACCAAAATGGGTGAAAGTTAGAGGAGAGAGGATTTGGAATAAAAGAGTACAAATGCATTGAACAGCATAAGAAACTTCCATTGTAAAGGCTCACAGATGAACTGCTGGAGCAGCTCTGAAGCTCCATCATACAGCAAAAGAAAGATTAGCAACATATATGCTGAGAGTAGACCATCCAATAATACACATTAGATAAAAGAAGACCTCACTCAAGATGCCCTCTTTTCAGGCCTGTATTCAGGTACTTACAAATAGGGATTAATTTCCCTTCAAAAGATTATCAATCTCTCAGTTGCAGATGATCTCTCCAAATCACACAGCTGGTCTCAGTGGTGCTCAAGTGAACACACGCACACATCACAGACTGCATCAGATCACCTGGAGCTGTTGGGTGTTCTTAGGGCACTCCAGCAGACACAAGAACTGAGTAGACACCAAGAACAGGCACCACTTTCTTGCCCCAAATACCATAAAAGAACAAAACCAACAGGCAAGCCGAGGGGTGAAGACCCTGAAGCTGAACCAAGAACATCAGAACCTGCCAGCTGAATGGACACAGGGAGCTTCATCTGCACCCAGTCATAGTCTAGCCTGACCACATACAGAGTGAAACATCTGAAATCCAGAAGACACGATGCAATATTCAAATACTGACGGCTGTCTTCAATTCCCCTGCTTCAGATTAATAATTCCATGTCATTTTATACAGAGGGAAAAACCCACAACGTTCCTTGTAAAAAAAAAAAAAAAAAAACAAGCAAACCACATTATTGCTAAAAAGTAGAAATTTTTCTCTTACAGGTTAAGGAAACTAATGCAAAGTTACAGGTTCCTAATTCCCCAACTATTTGAGCAGCGTCAATCCTAAGAAAATAAGCAACTCCTTTACACTGCAATACTTGTACGAGTTGCAATACAGTTTCAGCTACTTGTTTCTCAGATGTTATCCACTCCAAACCAATTCCCGGTGTATCACTTCAGCTTTCACAAAGCCAACTGCAACAACAAATGGAGAACAACAGCCTTTGGTGGTATTCATCTGTGTGAGATTTTCACACACTGTGACAGATCAAGAGTGTTAGACAAGACAAGAATAGGGATCAAGCAACAGAGATAGGATGCTACAAATGGTGCTGATTTACATTAGCCAAGTTTGCTCAGAACATAGACTAGAGGGAACATTCTGACCTGAGGGCTCCCTTGGTTTTGTTTTCTCTGAATGTTTCTGTACTTTTAAAATATTCACATACTCATGACAAGCAAGCTCAACTAAGCAAATGATCTAGCAAAAGCAGCAAGGACAGGACACCATAATGGAACTTTCAAGTCTTTCAGGCAATCAGCCACAGGAAAAACTCTAGAAACACAGTTTTCTCCAAGAGGCTTGTATGGCAGGTTGATAGTCTCATCATGGAGAAATGCAAGTACTTATAAACACACACACACATACACACACTTTTTTTTAATAACCAAAAACATATTCCTAGAGAGAACCAAGTGATCAACAAATTAGCAAAATGTTCCAGGGAACAAAGAAAGATTCAGTTTGAAGCAGGTACATTAATTTGTCTGCACAAAAAAAAAAAAAAAACACAGACAAAAGAACAAAAAACAAACCCCACAAACCCCCAACAAAACCACTATCAGGATTATTTAGTTTTATTTTTCTGTCCATGCCAGTCACTCATTAAATTTGCACATTACCCTTCTTACTGGCTATAATTAGAGCAGAACCCCCAACTAAAAATGTGTTTTGTTTTTTTTTTTAATTTAGGAACAAATCTGCTTCTCTTATGATTTTATCTTCCTCCTTCTCCATTGCTACTACCCCCATAAGCTTACTAATAGTACTAAAACCCTAATGGGATCTGTGTTTACAAGATGTTCTTATACCTCTTATTTCCTCAGTGAGAGTTATGCAACTCTATCTGATCACATAAACATTTTGCAGCAGTGAAATGACACTGAAAATTATGTCAATGAGTTGCAAATGCAGAGATATAACACCACATAGAAAGCAAAAATAATTTGGGGGAAGCCTGCATCAGCCTTCAGCCACACAATGACATTTTTATGTACAAAGCAGTTGAAAAGATGAATAAGCAACATAATTTTTTCATTATCGTTTACTGGATAAGACTGATGAGATTCATAGCCACAAACTATTAAAAATACAGATCCCAGATGGTCAGATTACAGTGCAGAGTTGGAAACTTCACACTTAAATGACAAACTGCAGCAACTACTACTACACAAATTCCATTACAGCCATCACAACATTTTAAGAATGGCACTGTTTTTTAACCTAATGCAAAAAGGGCCATTTTATCACAGGAGGGTGTCCAACTCACCCACAAAGTCTGTGCCACCTGCAGCAAAAGCCATAGCAAATATCATCTGAATTCAATTTCTGAAAACTGCTTAACACTACATCACAAACAGCTTATATGTGTAAGTCTAAATATTTCACAGCTCAAATTATCTTTTGGTTGCTGGATTTTGATTTCCCTTCAAAATAAGAGAAGTGTATTATTTGGCTGACAGCATATGCATATCTCTTGGCATCATGACTTTTTCCAAGAATAAGATAGTTTAGGAAGCTATAATTAGTTCCTTCTATGAGGCAGGCGTTAATATACATTAAAATATCAGAAAACAATACTTGTATTTTATTTGCACACAAGCACTGTAGAATTGCACAATACAACTGACTGCAGATTTAGAAGGGGTGAGTGGGTGGGGTTTTTTTTTCCAAGTGTCAGCAGTTTTAGGCCTGTTAAGGCTTGCAGTTGCCTTCTGCACACTTCTGACAAGCCCATTTCATACCTTCACTCTCTGGACACATTCAGAGCTAAAAAAAACCCCACAAATGAAAACCAACTGACTTAACTTTGCTCTCCTGTGGAGAAATGGCATCACCACTGTGCTAGCATCAATCAGAGACTGCACCTCAAAACAGTTTTTGCTAATGAACTTGAGCACCTAACACAGACAGAATCCCACACTCAGCACAATTCCTGCTGTTTTAATATTAGACCGAGTTAAAACTATTTTATCTTATTATGTTTAAAGTCTCATCTTTAAGCGTTCTATTGTCATGCCAACTCCTAACACTTTCACAAGACTTCATGAGACAAAAGAAGCTCTATAAAAAGAAAGCTGGTGAAGTTTTATAATGGTAAGTGATAACTGACCACAGAACTAAAACTCAGATGATGCACAATGTGTGTTTAAGGTCCAACATTTCTAGCACACTAAGAATTTAAAGAGGTTGCACGTCTCAAAACTTTTTCTGCACTCTGAAGGTCAGCTGACCAAAGAACAGATTTTCCCTTCTTCTCTTAAAAAAACTCTCTTCCTTATGTCATTAAAGCATCATAGCTACAACATTCATATGATATTAGAAACCAGATCTCTACAAAGAAAACCACTTCAAAAACATCTTCAGAACAACAGTTCAAGGAAAATGTAGAAAGCTACACGTTACACTGGTAACAAAGAATATGTTTGATGAGGGAAGGGAAATATTCATTATTTGGTTTCAGTGACTCCAGGACAGAAACACCAGCACATTCCTCCATCACTACCTTGAAATCCTAAGATCCTACTCATCTATGTTCTGCCTAATGGTTAAAGATCTTGTTGCACATGTGTACAACGCACCCACAGAAAACATCCGCTCTGAGAAAATGTAAGGACTTCTTCAAACACAGCTCAAATCTAGATCAGAGCTCTTTCCATCAAAATCTATTGCTAATCCTATGTAATAACTGAAAATCTACACAAGGCTGTGTTGATGCAACTGGAATATTCTATGGCTTTTCTCAACTCTCACCTCCTCTAAAATGACTGAGACCCTAAACCTGTGACAGCAGTATTAGTCAGGTAATGCAGCATTCACAACTTGACAACCTCCCCTGGAAATCCAGACAAGAAAATTCTTAATTCAAACCTTTCCGTTTCCTTCCCCAAAAAAAAAAAAAATTCATTTCATAAAAAGAGCAGCCTGGGCAAGCAACCGACAGCTGTTAGAAATCCTAAAATAAACAGCAGATTTTTGTAAAGCAAGACAGACAGTGCTACAAAACACTGCATTCATGCCAGTGCTGGCCAAGGTTTCATGACAAATTGGGCAGCTTGCATTCAAAATAACTCTACAGCTGATGAAGCAGATTAGCTTCAGGCAAGTCATTTCCCCTGCACTGTTACTCCTTGCTCTCTCACCCCATGCAGAAAGCATTCTGCACAACCAGAATTGTGCATTCAGAGCACAGACATCAAACAGCTCCTGCCTGCTGAATGCAAGGCTCAGTATTACCAGTTATTCCCACTCCTGGCCCACACAAGGCGTTTTAAAACCTTGGAATTCAAAATTATCTCCAGTGCCTATGACAAAAAAAAAGGCAACGAAGACCAACAGGGACCAAATATTTTTCTGAATGTAGATGATAGAATACAAATGAAAAGTCTTACTTCACCACAGCTGAGAATCAATCTCCATCAAGAAGAATTGATATGTTTTCAGATACAAAAGGAGTCATACAAAATATCATGCAACTCTACTATTTCTTGTGCTGCTCTCTACCATTAGTAACCATCCTAAAGTATAACATGCAAAATTAATCTCTAACCAGTTTTTCTCATGTGTCTAAATAAATGTCACAACAGTATTACTTGGCCTCCAAACAAATGCACTGGCAAATACTGAAGAGCTGCATTTACTGAATATATCAGCATGACGTGAGGCCAATTTTTGGTGGGCTGATGGGAAAGTTATTGTCTTAAAAGAAGAGATAAATGATGAGGCGGTCTCACCTTTAGAGTTAAAAAAATTAAACATCTATCAGGAACTAAAAGAGGGTGTCACCTCTGGAGACTATTAGAGGTTTAAATATTTATTTCATAAATGCAAGTCAAAAGAAGTTAGATACCTAAATGCTTAAAAAAAAAATCTTACCTGACTCCTTTCCCTCTCCTTTGGTTTTGTAAAAATCTCCCCAAATCCAACCTCAGGTCAATGGCTTATGGAAGGTCACACAGCTCAGTCAGCAATGTCCTTCAATTCCAGGTTCTCCCACCACAGGTGCAGCAGAGCAGTCTCCAGCCAGCCTGAACCCCACTACCAAAAACAGACTTCCAAAGGTGGCAGTACCCAGCCTGCCTTAAGCTCTCAGCCCCCAGTAATTTTCTCTAACTCAAGGTAAAGCATTCATCTGATCATTTGCTAATAACCCACAGCTAAAGAAAGTCCCTCTTCTAACAAGAAATAAACTCCTTTCCATTTTCCTCACATCACCTGCAGGGAGAGCAAAATGGGCATAACAAAACTGGGTACAAAAGCACATATGAAACGAGCAGGCATCTGCAGAATGTTTACAAAGCAGGGGTTAGTTACAAGCATGTCTATTATCTTCAGTGCACAAAAATAATACCAAAAGCATCCCTGATTAACTGCAGTCCGTTGCATGAATTTGCATAGGCAAATGAATAATATCTCCCAAGATTTCTCCAACATCACAAGACTGAAGCAAAGTCAACCATCTTCTGAAAATGTCCACATTTGTTCCTGTTCATTACTGGACAGGCAAAACTAACTCCCTGTTCTTGAGAAGGATAAGCAGCTTAGCTGACTCAATGTACTACTGCTTTAAATGCAAGCAAGTATTCAATGAAACTTTTAGACATTCTGGGACAAATGCAACTACATTTTCTCTGCAAGACATGCATAGAAGGCCTAAGTCACAAATATTTTCACCTAGAGCTCTGGTAAACAAATTTACCAGCTACATTTCCTTCTCCCTCCCATCTCAGCATTCACTGACCTAAATATGAGGGAAGGAATGGAACTGCATGCAATATGCAACAGGAACTGTAAAGAGCTCAAGAGAATTACTAAATTATGCCCTATATGCTTCACAAATGAATTAGCTTCTCAGGAAAAAAAAAAAGGTAATTTCATTTATACACCTATTAATTACATACTACCTGCAGAACTACCATGAAGCTTAAATGTCAAACCCTTACCAAGTATTTTTACATCAGCAATCATTTCCTAAAAGCATGGAACTTGGGCGTTCAAGCCATCATCAAGCTATTTAAATAGCCTCTAACACGGATTAACAAGACTTCATGTTGGTACACTCTCCAAAGGATGAGACGGGTGTGATATTACCACATAAGAATACCAGTATAGAGATATTAAAAAGAAAATAAAAACACAAAAGAATAAGTCTCAAGAATCACAATTGGTGATACACAAAGTCAGGCAAATACAAGCATATACGGAGAACAGTAAACCTGAAACAAGACATGGACAGGTTCCACAAGGCCATAAAATACCCAGTATTCACAGGTTCAGAAATTTCTCTGTACTTCAACAAAGAATCTCATTTTGTCACACACACTGACAAGATGCCGTCAAGAATGGCTCTAATGCATATAGGCATTAGTTTAATAAAGATCTCTAAGAGTCTAGATGGTATCTTGAGTACTTTTATTTTAAGGTCAACTCACTTTTTCTTTCATTCTGCCTGGGGAGACATGCCCAAAGCAGCATCTTTAGAGACCTCAAGTCTAATGAACAGAAAGCCACAATTAACTTTTTCCAATAGTTTATCTGCAGGGGGGGTTGGGAGCAAGACCAATATTAATTGCATTTTAAAACATTGGTGTTTGCGTGTTCAGGTCTTGCAGGAGCTCAGCACTTGTACAACAAATCATTATGATTACGTGGAAGCTTTAGAATTCTCTAAAATATGCATCACCTCTTTGGGCATCATGCAGGAATTCACATCTTCGAATTTCTACATAATTATGCATAAACTAAACAATTCACTTACTTATACATAACTTACTACTTATACATTTTACTTATCTTATACTGCTTATACACGTTAATCTACTTATACACTTTATTTTTACCTAACACAGTACATACACATTTTACTAACTTATCCATAATACAGCACATATACATTTCGCAACTGCAGTGCCTGAGATTATACCTTGCTTGATTAGCCCCTCTACTTTGTCCAAGAGCTCCACATGCACTTTTCAGGAAATAGGATTGGTTTTACTCCCATATGGTACAGTCCTTTTCTATCTATTCCTTGCTGTCTTGGTACTTAGTTTTTCAGCTTCTTCTTTCCCAATTCTTTTTCAATTTAGCACAGTTTACCTTCCAGTCCTCGATGCTCCAGATCCAGGCAAGCAGAGTCAAGATGATGGGAGCAACAAAACCCATCCAGTGATCAGCAGCCAAGTTAGTGCAGGAAATCCAAACAACCAGACAGGACAGGGAGCAGATACAAGCCTGTCCTACTTCTGTCTTCTCCTCCTCTTCTCTCTAGACTCAACCTTCTGACTGGGCTTAAAAACCCTCCAGGAGCTGATCTGCTGCAGCTGAAGGTGGATGGCCAGGTGAAGCTGGTGAGGGTAATTCCAGCCTGGTCTCACTCTGAGGGCTCCAATAGGCATAACTACAGATGGCTTGGCTAGGGCACACTATCTATAGTTCAAAATATCTTACAACAAGGTCTCTATCAATGAATTATTCATGTTTACCAGTATTTCTGGATAGCAAAGAGTGATGACCATCTGCTTAAATTTTTCATCTCTGAACAGAGGAAGAAGCCAGAATCAGTGGCCCTGGTGTTCACCTGCCCACTGCTGCAATAAGTCACCATGTAAATGTCTTAACTTGGGAGAAAAAAGTACTCCTAGATGCCTCCCTGTAAAGACCCACTGCTTGCAGACAAATTCCGGGTAATATTTCTTTTATCATGTTACCTATTTACTTTTTTGTAAGAAAAGTGGATTTCTTTTTTTACACTGTTTTTGGTCTCCAAGTTCCCTCTTGTTTATTCTCTCAACTATATTCTCCCTTCCAGCATCCAGCTTTTCTCCCAGGAAGGGGCAGGATTTCTTCTGAGCACAGATATTCTTCTTCCTCGCTCCATCTTATCAATTTAGCCTTTCCATTTCTTTTACATGCCAATTTTTATCCCAGAAAAAGAAGCTTGAAAGCCCTACTATGTCTTACAGTCACAAGATAAACCTAGCAGACAAAAGAAAGGCAAAAAAATTCACTTAAGACATCAAGATGTAATACTCAGGTCCCCCTGCTTGCAGCAGCTGAATGAGAATGTTAAGATTTTGATTCAAGACACAACTCCTGCAATCTTTTCAGGTTTCCTCCTACGGAAAGAGAATATCTTAACTTTCAATTTTTTTTTCTCACACCAGCAGAGATTTAGGTAAATACAGAAAAATCAACATACAGTGTTTCCCAGCTTAAACATGTTCAGCTTTTGATTAATTGATACTGGTAAATACTGACATCTTCATTTCTTCTTAATTTTTTTTTTGTTCCAGTAATCTAGAAACACTACTAGTGATTCATCATAGAAGCCATTTTTTTATTAAAACCAGGTACTTTTCACAGCATCACTGTTCTCAAAATACACAATTCCAGAAGACTTTAATTAATAGGTATATTGCAACCCGACAGAGCTCCTTTGCTTCACTCTTTTCAAAGACAGTATGTTTCCAGCTGTATGGAAGCAAACATAGATGAACTAAAAATAATCAAAACAGCAAAGTTTCCACAAGTCTTGCCAATAATGTTTAAAGCACTTGAAGAAATGTGCTGAAAGACATCACTTTCAGTCCTTTCTGTTAAAAATGCTACACAACTACCCACAGCCTTGCCAGAAATTCAGAGGAGGCAATTTAGAAATGTGTGATATAGTACTTTGAAATTAGAATCAGTATTTCAAGAATTTTGTTCATTACACACCACTGCTGTTTAATGTTTAAAAAAATAAAATTCTAAATGTAATATTTTAGCTAGTTGACACACGTGCTTTGAATTTTACATTTGGAGGGTTTAGAAGGATGTTACAAAACAGAAGGAGGGAGGAAAGAGCTTAATACAGATAAAGTACATTAAAATAAAGTTGAAAAAAATAACTTCTAGCCGTGACACTGTTTTATATTAGTCTTTTAACTACTTTACAGTCTTACACTTAGATGGCTGATACATAAAGTTGTTGGTCTAAAAGGAGCCAATGAAATTTTAAAGACATTATTCAACAAGAACTAAAGAATAAATAGGTTTGGACTTCTGTAAATGTTTCTTATTATATAAAAACAAAAAGCCAAAAGCTTGCAAATCAATTATTGATATTTTAGATAGACAAATATTTACTCCTGAAGTTCATTAAAGTATGTAAACATCGTTTGAAACATTACATTCCTTTTTTTCCTCTGGAACAAAGTACTATATATTACCTAGCACAAAGAATATTTAAGAGGAAATGCTCTTTGCTCCCAGTTTATAACTGGCATAAGAGACACTCTTCAAATCACTGATGTCCATTGCTGTTCCCTCAAAGGTATTGCTAGGGAAGAGAAAAGGGTGTTGTGTGTTTGTTTAAAAGACTGCAAAACAGAGACTGACTTCAGAGAGGGAAAAAAAGAGGCCTGGCCACAAGTCAACATGCAAGTTTTACTCCCACAGCTCATATGCTGAATGATTATTACTTTGGGTATATTAATACCTCTATATAGACTTTCCTGCGTTTGATCAGTTGACTTCTCATTTCTTCCTTTCTCATTAAAGAAATCTAGACTGTATAAAAGCTGCTATTTTTCTGCATATAGGTTATGCTATGGATTGGTTGCTGTTCCTTGAACTGAACTGGAACTCCAAAATTGTAGACTTGTATATTAAATCAAACTTAACTGGTGGGTCTTCAAACATACAGAGCACTTCACCATGACTAGAAGCAACACCAAACCACAGGAAGAGGAGCACAGATTGTACAACCGCCCAGCACAATTCATGAAGCCAGGAGGACACCTCCACCTATTGAACAAGCCTGCCTGGCTTCTTGAAACTTCCCATCACTTTGTGAACTCAGCAACTCAGGGAAAAAAAATCCTTAACAGGGAGATCTCAGAGAGATAAAGAAAGGGATAGGAAACAAAGGCAGAGCATAATTCAGAGCCTAGGATCAAACCTGAACCCTTAACCTTGCTCCCCCAGAGGTAAACATGCCATGGAGAAGAATAACCCCCGTAGCTTGAGTAAGCCTGAACTGCAAACAGAACCTCTGTGATCTCTGGTCATTCACCAACACAGGCATCTCCACAAGGTGAACAGAAAGAGAAAATAAACACAAAATGAAAAATCCATGGAAGCCAGGAAGAAAGATGAGTAGAAAGATGAAACAAACAAAAAAAAATGAAACATTTCCCCATAGAAAGGCAAGACATTAAAACAGACAAAGAATGTGAAAGACTTTTTGGGAGGGGAAAAGAAACATAACTAAAGGAAAAGGCCAAACAACCATAGGAGAGATAAAACTGGAGTGGCAAATTAAAATCTCAGTAGTAAAAAAGTATCCTTTCCTGATAGCTTCTTTATGTGATTTCTTCAGCACTCATTTCTGAAGAGAGGGATATGCACATTCAATTATCTCAGAAAGGCACAGGGAAATGCAAATGAAGAGACAAATGTGTGAGAATAATTCTCAGTTTGTCTTTCTTCCAAAAGATAGAGGTATTAATGAATTGTGAAATCACCTTTTTGTTTAGGAAAAACTTACAGACAGCTTCTGAAATCTGCATACCAGGTCTGAAACTGTGCACTTAATCATGCCCTTCAGTCTTGACAAACCACTGTCTATGGAGCTTCTCTGTGGTGTCATCAGCAACACTGACCCCATGTCCCGTTTATACCTGGTATTTATTACAAGGCAGTAAGTCCCTTCCTCAACTTGAAGTTTTGCTTCTGCTCCATAGCAAATCAATATCATCACTAGTTATGGATTAGAGTACAAACCTAAGTGAAATTCATTTACTAGGGTGAGAAAATCCAAGGAAACCTATCTTCTGATAGCAGCTAAGCTCTAACTTTCACATTACCTTTAGTCTTTGGACAGCTGATCCCTGCTTATTTCACAGCCACTTGTATCTTCCCATCAACATTTATATCTTCAGAATTCTGTTGCTTCTATAAAGAAACTCACTAAGGAGCCATATAACACCTTTGCTCACCAGGTACTATTTGGCATTTTAGAAAAGAAGTTGGTTATACTATAACAGATATATTTGAGCTAGAACAGATTTGTCATGTGTAGTATTAAATTAGAAAACACAACAAACAAGACATATTACACCTGTACCTCCCAGAAGTGTGAGTTTACTACATAATCTTCCTCTTAATAGCAGAGGCACAAATAAAGTAGGAAAAGAAAAAAAAATCAGTTGCAATACACAGTAACGGCTGGTAACAAAACAGCAGCAAACTACAGTCTCCATTTCCAGCTTCACTAGGCTCAAAGAGTGGACACACTCTGGGATGATACCAGCATTCTTCTCTGAAAAGACCAAGAGTCTGAAGAGCACAGTATTAATTTCAAAGAGACTAAATTATCCTCCTGCTGTTTTCTGAAGTTATTGCTTGAACAAGAGTTAACTTTAATTTCTTAGTTACTGGCATTCCTGAGGAAAAAGCAGTGCTCTCTAAACCATTTATTCTTTTCCTGTATAAATTAATGAAAATCAGTCACTGTCATTTTACCAGCATAGACAAGGCTGAGGCTTTGATCTCTAAACTGATGATATCTTCGCCTCAGGCTCCGTATGTTCTCTGCCAACAATTTTCTCTATACAGCTCATACTTTGAGGCAATGTGCCCAAAACTTCACATTGTGGGTGCTCCTAAGTTTGAAAGAACAAAAATTGTCTGTAGCTGGATAATAAGAATATTTTCTAAGAGAGCACTACCTGCATCAATTCTTAGTCAGGTCTGAGGGAGTTTTGCAATACAGTATACAATAGTTCAAGCTTACAGTAAAGGAAAGAAAAAAGTCAAGTTTGCTCACTAGCTGCCTACTGAAAACAGATTCAACACAACTCATCAGCAGACTTTTAACCAAATCCACTGTGAATGAATAAATATTAAATGAATAATCATATTGTGAAGGATTACTTAACAATTCTATTAATGGCAGCTTCTTATGTGTTTGGTAAATATTTATGCTTCAGAAACTGCAAAACAAAGAACTAAGGGTGGGAAAGAGCTTAGAAGCTTTCAGGAAGAAACAAAGCCACAGTGGGTTTGAAGAGATAATGAGTGTACTTGAACATTTATTCTTAAAAATTCTATCACAAAAATACTTATGTGAAGATAACAGATGATAAAACGTTTGCAGAGAGACTACACTTACTTCAATTACCAATGAAAAATACAGCTGCTTTAAAAAGAGAAGGTCACGAGAGGATCATAATGGTTCCTGGGAAAGAAAAGACTGTCCAGAAAAGTGGAGAAAAGGCAAGTGGGTGCATTTGTTACTAGATAGGTAACAAATTGGTGGACTGTAATTTGATATGTAAGAAAAAGAGCTGGCGTTATAAACCAACTCTAAGAACCAGACAGTTCTGAACACACTGCAAGGACATTGTATTTCAAAACATTAATTCACCTTAACTTCAGAGCAGAATCCTCTCCTTGTGCACTGAAAGCCTCTAATCAATGAAATATACAGGTAATGAATGGCCAGATACCAGTTAGCAGCATTACAGCACTCAAAATTAAAAATACAAGGGGTAAAGCAAGCAATCAAGGCAGTCTAACAAGAGAACAAGGTATTCCTAAAACAAACATTCCAAATCATGACAGGACTCCAGGTACTCCCAAAACAGACATGTTTCCTCCAGGATTTCAGTGCAGGTGACTCAGTGGAGATTGAGAGTAGTTTCAAAATCTCAGAGCATCTATGAAGTGGACACAATGCATTCCATCTTCACAGTCACAATTCTACATTTAAGGAGAAAATTCCTTTCTAGAGTGTAATATAGGAAGACTATAAGAAGACTTTACCGTAACAGAAATTAAATGAGGAAAAATCAAGCAATTGCAATTCTATTTTTCTGATGTAGCTACTCAAGATACCTGATTTTATAAAGAAATCAGTTCCAATGATTATATTAGAGAAACTCAAACATTTCTCTCCCTCTTCCATCATTTTTCTAGCAAACCAATGGGGTGATTCACAAACAAGTGTATAACTCACCTTTTTGGCAACCCTTTGCAATGAATACTCTGTGTATTTGCAACAAGCTGCCCCTAGCCTTATTGTTAAATTTCCAGTAAGCATGACAGTAATATTAAAAATACCCAATAAGAAAATAAAAACTTGCAAAAAGTAAGAAAGCCATAACTGGTGTGTGTGTGCAGGTGGTTCATCTGTTTAAGAGCCAGACAACAGCACTTCCATCAGCCTCGGGGGGATTCTCTTTGAACCAATTAATGAAGAATTAGACACTTAAAAGGACAAATTGAAAACAAATGAAAAAGCTAGAAATCCTTTCTATTACATAACTTGTCTGACTAATTCCACACCAAAACACAAGCTGAGCTCCAAACTGGAGAAAAAGACTAACAGAATATAGTATCTCGTTTTGTCTTAGCATTTAACAGAAGAACCCAGTGTGTAACCTTATATTTTGTCTGCACAGGCAACAGGACACAATAAAATGGCAAACTGTGGAAATAAAGACACAGCTCAGTTTTGAATTATCGCATTTGAAATTACTCACTACAAGCTACAACCTCAGGACCCAGCAAGTTCACAACACAGAAAACTGTGTTTTCTGACTTAAAAACACTGTCAATAAGAGGTATTAAAAATATTAAAATTGGTACAGGAGTTCTGAAATCCAAGGAGATTCCAGACAATGACAAATCTCACATCAGACCAGACTTACTGGCAGCACACTGTGTACAGTAAAGTACCTGCAAGTGTTCCATATTGGTAGTATCATATGTGATTTCAGAGTGTGAATAATTATTTAGGCCACAAATCCACATTCACATTCTTCTCAAAATAATAACTCTGACCAGAGCCTGGGAATTGCCAGCAAGGGCCTTAAAGGAGGCAACAGTATCCTTTCAAAATGTCCCTCCTGTTAGACTCTCATACAAAGGAATCAGGTGTCTCTACAGATAAATCCTGGAATATATGAACCAAGTCCAAGCAACAAAAGCCTTGCCTATGCAAGTCTGCAGAACCCAGAACAGCATCTCACTATGGTGTAAATAATTACAATTATCACAAAAATGTTAGCTGTTGTTGTGATATGTTACCTCTGTTTTACATGTCAGAAAAGAGCCTGAAGATTGCAAAAACACACAATCTACTGAAGTATCTTTTCCTTTTAATGCAACAAGTGGATGACAGCAGAGAGAGCAACTACTGCTTGATTTAATTTGGTCAGGAGAGCTCAAGGAACTAGGTCAAGACCCAGAAGAACATACACTCATACACTGAACTGGTGGAGAAAAGTTGGCTAAAAGCATCTCAAAATTGAAAAAAATCACCTTTGCAAACATCAGTCTGACTTGCAGAGCCATACAAACCAATCCCATACACCTCTGCCAAACCAGAGATGTCTTTACTTCCACACCAGCATGTTTTTAAAACTTCAGCTCCTTTCCAGCAAGCTAACATGTGCAACAAGACTTAAAATAAAAATTATATATATATATATATGTGCTTTGCCCTATGCACAATGCTTATTTCTACATCTCAGGATCCACAGCTTTTAAAAATGCCAACACAGTTCCCCTTCTTTACAGTAGCAGAATTTAAAACTTAATCTGCTCTGGAAAGCCTATGGTTAATGCAAAGTGTACTTTCTGGTACTAAACCAGTGAAAACTGAACACTTGTCCATAGCACAATATGGCCAGATTCCAACTCAATTCAATATAAATTGCATTCTCTGATCAAGTAAGGCCAATATTCAGAAGAGAATAAAGTTTTGCAGTTCCAGATACAGAGATATCAGTGAGGCAGGTAATGGTTACAAAGATCAGCAGTAACAGGAAAAGTACTGACACTGGCCTGAAGAAACAGGAAATAAAAGGAAAAGTAAAAAGAGCTTGTGTAATTTCTGTTAACTGTGTATCTGGCTCTGCTTAGTGCAAACATCACCTGAATTTCAGGTTCACAGTGCAGCAGAATATCAAGTTTGGTTAAAAAGAAAAAAAAATCAAGCAAAGAGCTAATAAGTAAATCTTAATTACAAATATAAATTACTATCAGCAGAAAGGAAATAAAATAACTCTTGAAGCAGGCACACTGTTGTTAGCCGACTTCTTTGTGACAGTGTTAAGGCCCTCTTGCTACACTATTGCAAAAGAAAGAGATAATTTAACAGAAAAACGAGAAATGCCGAGAATCACACAAGGAAAATGGACTGCTCTTTACAATGACGGCTTACATGGCTTTACATGAGTAGCTTTATCGAAGTTACAAAAATCTCTATGAAATCTTAGTGTACTTCGATCACAGCATGTGGGAACCTATGCAGTTATTCCCAGCCAAGTCTGCAGTTTGCTTATAGAAAATGGTTTTCAGATTTCCAAGAACAATCCCACAAAATCTCAGAAGAGCAGCATCACAATACCACGAGTGCATGCAAGTGAAGACTCACCTGAAAGCCAGCTTTGTCTTAAGAAGGCCGGTGAACTTACAGTTTCAATCTTTGGTCAAATATTATCCCAACAATGAATCCTACAAAAGAATTCTCTCTGCTGCTCTGACTTTCCTTCTGCAGACCTCCTCACCTACCATCCCCTTTGCCCCACAACTTCCACGAATCCAAACAGCATCCCTATGAAACCGGGTGACCTCACCTTTCATTTTGACAGTGGGGGAATTGGGTCCAGCCGATTGCTTCCTCCATCCTCTCCAGTTCTGGCAAAGGCTCTCTGCCTCAGAGATGAAGGAACAAAGAGAGTCTTCTTCAAAGCGATCGGAGTCTTCAAATGAAAACCTCTCCCCGTCCTCCCACTCTGCGAACATGAGTTCCATCACATCCGACAGGCGACGTGGGGGAAAAGAAGAAAGACAGGAACAGCACTGCTCACTTTTAACAGGCGAATGGACTTGAGGGATCTTGCAATACTTAAAATCTCGGGTTTGATTTGATCCCCATACTACAGTACCAAGAAAAAACAAAGTCAGCGCTGTCTGAGGTGGGAGAAGCAGGAAATAACTAAGGGGCAGCTCGTAAAAATTCCATGGGGGAAAAAAAAAAAGTTCTTTAAAAAGTTAAAAAATGCTTATGTCCACAGAATGTACTTGAGGCGGAGGGGGCCGGTTAGTCCATGAGAGCTGCCTCCAGGCGGGACAGGTGCCTGCCGGGCTCACGGAGGGTCCGAAGGCTCCCGGCGCTGCAGGACGAGGGAAGGGGCCGGCTTCCTGCTCCGGGGCTCCCGCGGGGGGACCGCCGGTGTCTGTGCGCAGGGCCGAGTCTCCCTGAGGTTGTGCTTGTCTCACTCCCGGCGCAGGAACCGAGGGGGAGGGCGGGCAGGGGCACCGGCGGGGGCTGGGGGGAGAACAACTTCCCTCCCGGTCGCGGGGGCTTAAAAACGGCCCGGTGGGGCCGGAGGGCCGGCGCGACCTCCCGGCTGCTCGTCACGGGCACAGGGCGGGGGCAGCCCGTCGCCGCTCCGGTCGCGGTGGCCCCGCGGTGTCTCTAAGAGCCCATGGCCGGCGGGCCCCGCTGGACGCCCCCGAGCCCGGCGCGGCCCCGGCGGTTCGCGGCCCCGGCGGGTCCTGTCCCTGCCCGGCGCGGGCACCAAGATGGCTCCGCGCTTCCCAGCTTCACCTGCGACACCCCCCGCCAGCTGAGCGCCGCTTCCGCCGCCGCGCTTCCGGCTTCCGCCGCGCGGAGCATGCCGGGTGGGGCTGCCGGTCGCAGCCCGGCGCCGGGAGCGCCGCAGAAGGAGCCCGGCTGTCCCCAGGGATGGGCCGCTCGCCTGGCGCCTGCCTGCCGCTGCACACCCCGCGGCTCGCCGTGAGCGGCTGTAATAAAACAAAAGCCCGTGTGTTGTGCCTGCCCGTACCGCCAAAGGCGGCGGGAGAGCGCTGGCTGTGCTAAAATCTGGGGGTTACCCCGGAACGCACCGAAGATGAGTTGCATGAGATGGAAATCACTCAGCTGTGATCATCTGATTTGAGATGAAAGAAATATTTGCGTTCTCAGTAACATTTTCTGTTAGAAGAAAAACAGCAGGAAAGGAGATCGGGGGGGGGGGGAGGGGGGAAGGAAGTGAAGTGAGGGGACCGTGGCTCGAATAAGTCCTGTTCAAGTGCAGAGACCGATTTCCTCCGGCCGAGAAATCCCCTCGCTCTCAGCGGGGGCCGAAGGGAAGGAGGGGTCCGAGGAGCTGCTCGGGTCTGAACAACCCCAAAATTCAAACAGGAAATAACTCCCGTGCCAGGTCCGTGAGGAATTGCATAGGTTAGGCAAGGTCTTCCTATCCTGCCCACTCTAAAAGCAGAAGAGGTTCTTTTATTTTTTTTTTTCCTGTAATTCTATTTCTTGGCGATCTAGTTAATTGGTTCATTGTGAGACTTGAGTGGTAAAATACCAAAGAGTAAGTTCTCTCTTTAAGCTGAGTACATGTCCGCCAAAGAGCTGGACGTATACCTCACTCCCCGTGTTTGCACAGAGAGAAGCAAATGACGAGGAGGGGAAAAAAGCTAGGGAAAAAAAGAATGACGTACTAAGAAATGGCAGATGTAGAGCTGAGAGAAACTGAAATGCATTTGGGAACACTGACTATCTTTCTCATCACACTATAGTCCTTGATTAAAAAAATATATAATTATTGATGAATCCTCATAGAGGGTCCAAAGTGATGCACCTTGGATCTTAAAGGAAACTTCCTACATGTTTTGTCCTTACAAAGGTAATGCGTCCCCGTTTAAGATTTTGAGCACGAAGATGCGTTACTGCAGCATCCATCAGCTGTAAGAGCTATGGTTACTTGTTGAAATGTCAGATCCTTCAGTGCTACCACTGCAGACATCCCACAGGTGCACTGGGCAGGGAGGCAGGACACCGGGCGAGCCAGCTACGAGGCAATGTGCTGCAGCACAGCATGCCAAGTTCTGGCTCTTGTGCTGCCTAATCCTACCCGAAAGTTGTCCTATGCTGGTGCCTGACCCGATCAAATCTGTACTGCCAAGTAACCTGTTAGTGCATCACACCAGCAGTAATTCGGGGGAGAGACACACGTACCTGATAATGGGAGCTCTGGTGGGTTACATCAGTAGCACTCTGAGTTAAGGGCGTTGCAGAGAATCTCTGCCACGTGAGAAAGCAAAGACACGCAAAGGCATTGTGCAGTGTTGTGTTAAAGAAAGATTACATCTTAGCAACGGTGTTTTCCTTGTCAGAAAAAGGTATTTAGAAGATTGTAGGAATTTCAAAGAATGAAAATATGCAGCTGAAATTTTGGAGAGTATTTTGATGGGGAAAAGGAGATTATTTAAAAAAAAAATGTGTTGTGTCCGAGGAGTGAAGAGGTACCAGGTGAAATTCAATGCTCTGACTGAGATGTCGTGGCACTTGAAAGGACAGAAATGGGCAGAGAAACACAGTGATGCCATAAGGCTGGTGCTGCTCACCAATATCTTCGACAACATTATGCGCAACCCATCACTTAGATTTTACCTAAATCCAGTAGAGAATACACATTACATCAAGAAAGGGCAGAGGAGAGGAGGAATATTAGACAGGACTAATTATAAGGGAGCTTCAGTACATTATGTTTGATTCCATTAAATTGTAACAATTCTTACTCGCATTCCTCTTTCTTCCAGGTTTGGGATACCACAAGTTATGGACATTTCCAAAGAAATCTTGCTTTCCCTTTCTTAAACATCACAGGCTGAAAGCATGGAAGGGGTGATGAAAACAATGAGGCAAGCAAAGCAGAGTGCACATTTGCACTTTTATCCTAAAGTGTATTTCAAGACACTGTAAAAATTTGTCTTCTGGCTTATGCAGACCAGGCCTGGGTGTGTTGTTGCCTAGAGCAACATGAGGGAGTGCAGGTGTGAGTGCTTCGCTTCTCCTTGTCCTCATGGCTTGGAAAGGCACACAAGTTCATAAACACTCATCCATTTTTTTTCCAGCTGGCTTGTTGCATGAGACAGGCATGTATTTTCCCTGATGGATCTTCCAAAAGACAAAAACTAGGGACTGTGAAAAATAGTATCTGACAATTTCAGCAGTTCTGCTAGGAAGAAAGACATTCAGTTAGAAATCCTGCAGAAACTACAAGATTGCCAATAAGATGTTTTCTCCCTTACAGAGATGTACTATTTTTTTCTTTTCCTTTATCTCTTATTTCAGAAAAAGGAAATTGCTGTTCAGAATTCCTCTGCCTCCATTGTATACAATTTTCAGAATGCAGCATTCCATATGAGAGAGACACATATGAGTGTACACACATACCCTAAAGCAGAATTGCAACATTTACATTTATTTCCTGTCTTAAGATCTCACTGGGGACTAAAAATCAATGAGAGTCTGCATTGCACCCCAGAAATGTCTGCTTTTCACTGGTGAGTCATGTGTTACTCTACAAGTCATATCCAGCATGGTTTTTATTTCTGATTGCGTGGAAAGTAAAACACATCCTTGCTATAGCTTGAATCTAATACAGACTCAATATCAAAATACAGCACTCTAGGGATTCTCACTGCTAGTGCAGTGGGACCCAGCTGTTCAGCTCCATTCTGACTCAACAAAGATTTCATTGTCTCTTTGCATGCGATAATGCACTCGGAAATGACAAGCAAAGGCAAATTCTTTAAAGCACACATATGGCTCTGTGTCTAAGTAATATATTGGATGTGCAGAATAATAGTTTCTTGTGCTCTGGAACTATGGCATTATGGCAAACTGCCAAAAGTTCCTGTTCCTCCTAGATGATCACTGTTTCATGCTCTACTGATCACTTAATTAATAACTAGTAATAATTAATAACAGATAATAGTAACAATCTCCACAGACATAACAACCAGCCACCATTATTTATTTCAAAACACTAGGCCTGTACAACAGATGGATCAAAGAACTGCTTTAGCACAAAAGAAGGGACAGCACACAGCTCATTGCTCCTTACTCTTCTCAGCAGGCAAATAGCTGTGCAAGATGCATAGAGCTTTTCCAGACAATGCATACTAGGAATCTGAAAGCAGAGCTGTCCTGAGGAATCACAAGCTAAATTTCCCCCATTTGGATCAAGCATTTTCCAGTCTTTGACTAATCCTTTTCACAGAAGACTTTGAACAGAAATTATCCAAGGTTCTGTCTCTGGGATCTTAAAGAATATGATCATATGCCTAATTAAAGCCTTATTCAAAACTGAATTCACCCTTAGTGAGGTGACTGGTACGTACATACATACATGGAAAACAGAGTCAGTAGGGGAACACTTTGCAACAGCTGTTAAAATTATTGTTATACAGTAGGGAACAACAGTTATGGCTAAGACTTCATGTATGAACATAACTGCTACTCTTCAGAGAGATAAGATGGCATTTACAGATAATATTGCCTGCAAGGATTACTGAGCATATGTTGTCTGGCATTTTGTATTTCACAGGATACAAGTATATTTTCCTCTTTCTTTCACACTAACCTGTGGGAGCATTTGTTTTTTGGGTTTTTTTCACACTTTCTTCTGCCATTACCAAAGCTGACAGTCTGGCAGGATCTAATGTGCGCTATACGCTCACAGATAAGAGCACCAAGCTAAAGGGAACTGTAATGTTTTCTATTTTGCAGAGGGGAAAGAAAACAACTGTTACACTGTAAGTTCTCTTTTTTCTCAGTCAATATTACATTTGGACATTTCCTCAGCTGTGCAAAAAGACCTGTGCAAAAAGATTGTGAAGGCAGTATAATATCTTTCTCCTTTGTCTAGAGAGCAGGTCAGATACTTCATTTATGTAAACTCAGCAATTGATAACTCAGTTTGTCTAGAGAGTGTATTACCCTAACTAGCAATGTTATACACTAAGAAAGCTTCCTAACAAAAGAAACCTCTTTTGTTGCTGGCAAAACATAGGTTCCATGGCTTATTTTCAGTTCACTAAACAATAATCAAGGAAAATTGCTAAATATGACATTCCATCTCTAGCAATCTACAATTTTAGAAATCAAAATTGGTAATTAAAAATAACAAGTGCTACTGACCCTTACTACACCTTTTCTGCAGAAGACAGGCTTCTGTATTTCTTTTTGAAGGTACAGTCAGCTGGCAAGTAAAGGATAACTGTTAGAGGATATAGGAAGGCCACTTGTTCATGTCAAGGCCAACATACACTGCTCTGCAACATATGCAACCAGACCCTGGCTAACTGAAGTAATGCTCTGCTGTATTTACATGCTTCTCACATCTTCAGGAGCAGAAGCCTTCCCCATGCTATTGCACCTGCCCCTTCAGATGAAACTGGCCAGAGCAAAATTTGCACTATAGCTGCTTCTTAGCAGTAAAGTCTATCAAAATATAAATAACAGGTACGTTAGTACTTAAATATAGGGATAAAAGATTGCTAAGAAAAGGTGATTCTAAAATGCAAGAACAACAGTGTGCCATATTAAGGACAGTAAAATGGTATGTATTCTCCACAGCCTTTCCCTAGAAAAATAATCTAACCATGGAGTTCGGGATATGAAGGGCTTTATTTTAAAAATTGAGTTCATGCTACCTCTCATCAGATCCCAATGGGAAGTTCAATCATCAATTAAACTGTCAATCCAACACAAGGTTCTCTCTTACAAATAGTGTGGTTGCTACAACCACACAACAATGTTCTATTTAGGAAAACACACCTTGACAAGTTTCGTGCTCATGAGTGTGGGTAAGGGTCAGTGCTGTTACAGTTACATATGTTTAACTGGCCCCTTTTGTGTAAGAAAGAGGAGACACTAACAAAGATATTATGCTTTTCATGATGACTGAAAATTACCTGGACTGCTAGATAGAGAGATAATACTTCAGTCACTTTTCTTTTTCTGTAATAAGTGAGGGGGAAAAAAAAATTTCCCTAGACCTACTGACTTGAGCAAGTAGGATTCATTGCAGAGTGCTCTGTAAAACAAACCAGTCAAGACCTAAAGTTATGTGAATGGTCATTGGTAACGAGTGTTCACCTGTTTCACCTGCAGCTCTCATATCCCTGGTATATTCAGGAGACAAGCTCTTTCAACAGGATCCTCCTTTATGAGACTGAGGGATTCCCAGGTGAAATCAGTTGCTTCTATTTTCATCTCTCTTCTCTAGGCAGGTGACCAACCCTTAGCAGGTACTTACAGCTGGTTGTTTTGTGCACTGCCTCAGAGGCTACCAGCTATTTTAGTCAGCTCTTCATTTTCAGCCATATTCCTGCAAAATGCTGTGACAAGATCCTATAAAACTCACTATCCAAAACTTTAATGCATTTCTTAAGATATTTCATGTGTCTTCTTGGGTGAAGGTAACTAGATTTATGTAATTCTATCATCCCATTTAGTGTTAAATCTAGCAAACTATATTTATTTAGGATGGTTAAAAGTAATATTAGTAGTTTAGTCAGTAGTGGCACGTTCTTTGCTTATTTATTCAGGAATCTTGTGTGTGGACACTCCCAACTCATCTAAACAGTGGCATCTGATTTCAAATAGAATCAAATAGATGCATCACCCCTAAGTGTCAACCACTTAGGTTGAAGTTGCATCAGTTTAACCAAATTGTTAAACCCATATAACTGCAAAGACAAGTCTTGCAGAAAAATAAAGATTTTTCAAGTGCAAATCAAGCTAGCTGTGGCTTAAACATGTGGGGAGTTAAAAGGGTTTCTGTTGAGACTTCAGCATAATTGTGCTGAATAACAGAATCTGCTTCTTAGCCTTGCAAGAGGTAGCAAAATGGTAAACCTGAAGCAAAGGAGCTTTCCTGTGGTATGTTTGGTTATTGGTTCTAGAATCAGAGGTTATAATCCTGCTTTACCTCCAGCAAGCCTGTAAGTGTGAGGGAGGAGGGAGGTAAAAGAGTAAGGAACTAACCTCTAGAAGCACATTTTCTTCTTTTCATACAGCTTTGGTTTAAGCAGAGTAGTTAAATTGCAAAGCAAAGGGGTTTGTTGTTTGAAGTGGTTTTGTCCTGTTTCCAAGAAGAAAGTAACAGAAAAAAAAAAAATTTTTGCAGTGGTTTCAGCTGAGTTGTCCACTTACATTGCCACAGTAAATCTCCCACACTTCTGGTCTCTGCAGTGACGAGGGCATGCTGTCCAGGCTGGCACATGGGCAGACAGGACAGCAATGCTGCTGCATGGCCTCTCCTCATGGAAACCCTTGGCAGATACCTGCTGCTGGCTCCTGAGCCCCAGTGCAGGGGCTGGCAATCAAAACATGCTCAGCAAAAACTTCCCAACAGGATTAACTTGCTGAAATTTTAATTCCTGACAACTTGCTTCTTCTATTGGACAGCAATTGAACATGAGCCTAGCCCCGAGTTCCACCTGTTCCCAGCTCAGCCCTTAGAGCTGCAGCTGCCCCGATGCGTGCACGAAGGCCACTGCAGATACAAAGGGAGAGGAGAAACAAGGCCTCTTGCTTAGCTGACAGAGCGACACAGCTTCACAGCTTCTTATTAGTAAAGCTGAGCCAAGGAAGTTGGTTCTTCCTTTCAGGTGACAGACTAGTTTTGAAAATCTGCAAAGAAAACAATGCCTTTTATTTCTGGCAGAAAGTGTGGGATTTGAAAAGCAGGGAGGAGAAGATCAAGTGGTGCACTAGGGTCTCACCAATTTGTCTGTCCTATGCCTGTCCTCCATCAGCGCATCTTAAATCCACAGGTTTTTCTGAACATAAATTGCTCCAAGTGGACCACCCACATACTTAAAGATCCATTTTTCTGGCTCTACTTCCTCTTTTCACTTTTGCACATGAACAGAATTCCGTAGAAACCTCCTACCAATGCTTGGAACCCCTTCTAGACATGCCAATTTAAGAGTAGCATGGGACCCAGCCCAGCAAACGAAGGCAATATGAGCAGTATCCTGTCTTACTCCACTAGAAAGAGGAAATTGTATCCAAATAAGAATTTTTTTAATGTCAGTGGTGATACCTGAATGCCTTTCTTCCTCTTTCCCAATGAATATGGTAGCTATCCTAGTTAGAAAACCACATGAAAGCTCAGTTTTTTCTCCTCATTCGTATTTCAGTTTCAAAATCCAAAGCTGTCTTACAGCAGGCAATCTGAAACAAGTAAGCTCATGTCATACACTCCTCCCAAGCCTTTTCATCACAAAAAGGCAGCAATCAAGTGCTTTAATACAAAACAATATTTGATAGACTTGTAACATTAACCATGGCTTCAACTGTTTCTTTTCCAGGCAGTGACTACAGAAGAGCACTGCAGAACTGATGGGATGAAACGGTGCCTGCTGACCCATGGAAGGCCAGATAAAATGCCTGAACTCCCCTTCCCAGTTTTGCACAAGCAAGAAGGGAAATGCAGGTAAGTGTAGAAAACCCCAAAGGCCGACATGAAGTGAGGAAACTGTTAACTACAAGCAGTTCTTTCTTCAGTGAGTGCATTTTGGTTACCAACAGCAGGCTGGAGTCAGTACATGCAAAAACTTACATACTATAATTCTTGAAGTCTGCAGGCATCAGCTACACCAAGCCTCAGTCTAACCCTAAAAACTTGGAAAAGTCATTGCAGACCTTGCAAGGAGCTGGACTATGTTTCAAGACAGACTTTTCTTACAGAAATTCAGGTTTCAGCAGTGGGGCGGCATGGCTGGAGTATAACAGTGTTCTTGAACCAATGGCTCATTCCAACTGCACCTCTCTTATCCCACTTCCACTTTTCCAGAGGCTGGCTTTGACTTATAAGAGTGATGACACATGAATTGTAGACTAAAAGGAGACTAAGTCATGCTGAACAAATTTATATAGAAAGATCACCTTTAACAACAAATTAGAAAGCTGATGTATTAAAGCCTGCTAACTTTTAAATGCAATGAGCTGACCTGCTCTTTACTTGTTCCAAATGGCAAAAAGTGTGGCATTTGAAGAACAGTTGCCTTTCATTGTAATGGTAGTTAACATGATGCCAACTTTGCAGCATGCTTTAGCATGGTGAAGCGTCTCTAAAAATAATGTTAATAGAGAAATTTAATTAACTTAACTCAGTGCTGAAAAAAAATCCTAAAATCTACCCTTGGAACAGATTCCTTTATTAAAAATAAGACAGAACTCCACACAGTCACAGTATAATCCATTTATTAACATAAATTGTGAGCCATTGGTATTGACCCAGGGGACATGACAGCTTTGGCACTTGACTTATTTCAGAGGTACTCAGCCCTTAGCGGAAAGGAATTTTAATAGGACTTGGGTGGGCTACTACACAAACAAGTTTTTGATGTGGAAAATTAAGAATTTTTTCCAAACAAGTGAAAATGCAGCCTGGGAGATGTGCATTGGTCCAGCTTGCAGTGCCTTGTTCTGCAAGGAGCAATCCCAACTTGGGTTACCACCAGAGGTGATTCTGTTCCCTCTAGCTGCAAGAAACTCCCAGTGAGTCTATCAAGATTGTGTTATATACTACAGTGTAGTTCATCTCTCAAAAGCTTTCATCTGATTGCTGAATATATACATAAAAATCTGTCTTCAAGTGATCGATGGATCACTGCAACTCTTTTGGGGTGAAGAGACTTCAGGATATAGGCTTCAGAAAAAAAGGAAGACAGACAAAAGGCAGACCTACCTCTGTTACCCATGACATAGCAAATATCCACTTTCCTGGTTCCTTACCAGTGCCTCCACTAATAGCTTTGAGAAACAGATCTGTTATTTTCTGCTACAAGTTTACAGGGATTATAAGGCTGATCCTGTCCAGGTTAATTAACAGCTGCCTGATTAATTATAGCCTAGAACATAATTCATAGAAATCATCAGAACTGTGTTCAGCTACAAGAAAGTGATAAATCTTTAATCCAGCTTCAGCTGGCCAAAGTGTGGACAGGTTCAAGATAGTACCACTGCAGGTCAGGGAGACCCCAGTACAGGGGCAGCCTTTGGAGCACTGGGGCATTCTCTCAGAGAGGGATACCTGCAGCACCAAGAGCTGCTCCTTAGATCCTTACCATTGCCACGTTTCTACTGCTGCGAATGCTCCTAGCCAGTCATAGGGATGTTCCCTTTCTCACACAACCATGATGAACCACTCTGCTATGGCAAGTTCTCTCAGCGCATCTGTCTGGCACAGTGCAGCCACCAGCAACACTGACTGAGCTCTCAGCTCCTGGAAGCAGTGCACATGCATTACCCTTATCCAATGGACTAATGCTGTGAAGGTGGATTGTCTCAGCCCTCCACGTGTGTCAGCACAGGCAAAGCTCTACATGGCTCTCCAGGTGCTCCCTGCTTGGAGCTCCCCAGACAGACCTACAGCACTTGCTGTGAGCCCAGTGGGCCTGCTGCACATACCTGAGACACAGGGGGAACGAACCTCGGTGGGTTTTCATCCCCCTGTAGCAAGGCTGCCACTAGGACCACACTAGCAAGTTTAAAACTAGCTCCAGCATACAGCACTGAAATCACTTACAAATTGCCTACTATAGAAAATTGTAGCCAAATCATCAGCAGGGGATACAGCCTCCCCTGGCAAATTGCATTCAGTTGTTTACCAAAGTTCAAAGATCCATCAGAAATAGAAGACAGAGAGAGATAGTCAGCATGTTATCAGACACCTAGACAGTTTGGGTTGAAGAGAGACAGAGAAGCCACAGTCTTAGAACAGGAACTATCTCTAGAATAATGCATAACAGAGAATATAAAGCCAGACCCCTTATTTCCTGTTGTGGTGAGAACGCAAGGACAGATGGTACTCAATGAAAACAAAAGGCAATTAATTCAGGAACCATAAAAAGAAATTATGTGCTATGGAGAATAAAAATTATAATGGTTTTCACTGCCAGAAAATACTGAGATTGAGAGCTTAGTTGGACTAAAACCAAAACATATAAACATTTATATGGAAGATGAAGGCTGGTTAAATTAAAGTTAGAGATAGAAACTCTTATACCTTATGAAAAAAAAAAGGGATAGTGCACAGTGTTTGTACAACACCTAGAGGACCAAGTATTTGTAGTTCAATTTTTAATGATGATAATAGTAATACAAGTAATTAATTTAAATGGGCAAGAACAAAATTCCCCAAAAGGAAATGTTGTTAAAACTTGTTCAGTACAACTCACACAAACTATCTTTTGAAACATCTGCTGCTGTCCAACATAAAATACAGTTCTGAGGTGACTGAGTGTTGCTCATCCAACCAGGCAGTTCCAGTAAGCCTCAGTGGCAAAGCACATGAGTTTGGTTTGGGCTACAGTCCCAGGTTAAACAGTGAAGAGCAACAGGCCAGGTCAATGTAGGACAGTATTGACAGGCTTGCCTACAGCAGCAGTAAGGTATAAAACAAAGCAAAGGCGATTGGATACTTCCTTCCCCCCTCCTGGCTCATGCAGGACTTGCAGGGTGTTAATTACAAGAATTCTCACAGCTTTCATAGTGATAAGATGTAAGAGAAAGAAATACTTTTAACTAGAACATGGGAATTTCAGAAGACAATGCCAGGCCTGCATCTCACTTGTGTTACATGGTAATTTATGCTAAGTCTTGAATGGTCACCTGCTAAGTAGGTT
This sequence comes from Lanius collurio, assembly GCA_020086605.1. Lineage (NCBI taxonomy): Eukaryota > Metazoa > Chordata > Aves > Passeriformes > Laniidae > Lanius > Lanius collurio. The sequence goes on from JACBWW010000010.1 coordinate 13,172,853, forward strand.
TAGGGAAAAACCCTCACAGTGTCATCCTCTGGGAGTTCCTATGCCTGTTGGGATTATGGGTATAAACTGAAAGATCAAACCAGGTTAAACTAGAGATGTGACACCACCCACGGCACAGCATTTGAGCTGCTGTAGCATGCTGGCTCAGGGGAGGCTGAAGGTGAAAGCCAAAGCCCTCCATGTTTCCCAGACAGGTACTGCTCCTGCCAGTGTAGAACTTGGCATTTAATTGCCCACAAAATGAGAGGTCTGTGACATAATTGCCCTCGGTCTTCTTGGCATTTTAATTCCTGCGATATAAGGAGCAGCCTGCAGCTTGCATTTTAGAGACTCTGCCAGCAGCCATAGGACAACACAGCCAGTGGGGAGCCAAGCACAGTGCTGCCAAGGGATCAAGTCTGGCATTTTAAACAGGGTTATCAGCACAAAGCTGTGCTGAAGACAGTCAGCACCTCAAGAAGAGGCACAAATGGCTCAGGTACATCTCAAAGGCCAGTTTGCAGGAGTTCTGACATTGCATGTTTTAAAGATGCTGACAATTCTTTGTTAATATAAAGTTTGCGAGCAGGATTTTAAAACAGTCCATTGCAACACTGGTCACCCAGCTATCCTATAATACCTGGAAAGGGTAAGTGAAACTGTTTAGTTTAGCCTTCACACACAAAAATCAGATACCTAGTCAGGTCAGCACCTTTACATTAAGCTATTTTACAGAAGACAAACTAAAGCTTTGGGCAATCACTACTTCTTGAACCCAAGGCAATTTCTCGGACTCTGTCACCACATGCCCTGTAATATGACACTGCTAATCCACACCCTGTTCTCTGCCTTCTGTTCTTGCATTGGTAATACCCAGATACTGAACACCTCAATGCCCTGAGTGCAGACCTTCCAGACTCTGCCTGACCCAGTTACTGCCTACCCAAAACATGCACATCTAGCACAAGTTCCATGTGTCCCATCCTGTATTAATCCTCCACATTCGAGCCCTTGGTTATACATCAAAGCTTTTTGCTCCTGCTCCTGCACAGACCTTTCTTCTCTCTGCCTTATCTGCACATAGTGAGAAGAAGCTGCACCATACAACTGCTAAGGCACTTAGCCCTTCTGTCTACTTATATTTTTTTACCTCCTCAAGAATAATAAATTAACTCTAAAAAGTGCTTAAGGCATAAGAGGGAACTCTGTTCATTTGTTTGGATGAGACAGAAGGAAGAAATTGTAGTATTCAATAACCCTTGCTTTCTCTCAGCATTTTATCTGTTCAGGCTGAGAACTACAGCTTGATGTCAGTGCTTGCATACCCTCAAGTTAAGCCAGTCTACTCTTACTGAGAAGAATGAAAGGAGAAACAGTGCAAAGAAGAGAAAAAAGGAGGCATAGCCCAGAGGTTTCAAGAATAGGACACACTTCAGGAAAGTGGAAAGCTGCTTTGCAGCCCACTTACTATTTTTCACATGGAGTGAGTAATTTGCTTGAGATGTAGCTATACCCCAGGAGTAATTCCATGTTTCATGGAAAACTGTGAACACAGAGATATTAAAGACTAACAGCACAAACAAAGGACAGCTAGTAACTATGATGAATAAAGGGCCAATAGGAAGTCACCACAGTGCTGTTAAATCACGATTCAACACCTGAATGTTTGAGATTAACATTACATTTGGATTTAAAGAAAAATAACATGTCTATTCATCCACTTGAGGTCACATTTTTAAGTTCTTGTTAGTAATCATGAGGGCAAGAAAGCTACTGCCTCTCACACCAACAACTGATTCTAGAAGATGTTATTTTAAGGAAACAAAAAAAGCCCAACCACACCCACAAATTACTATAGCAAAAAAGCAGCAATGAAACCACATAGCATCTGGCAGCGGGAAGTGTGTGACAGAGGATTACAGCAGGAGGGACAAGCATCTCTCAGTACAGGCAGACACTTGATAGGGATCATATGGAAGCAGACCTACTATTCAGAAGAGAAAAGTTTCCCCCTAGAGACATAACAGGGAAGCTAAAAAAACCCAACTGTTGACCTGTTCCTCAACTTAGGTCAAATCTTCTGATTCCGGGAACTGAAGAGAGCTGTTACGAAAATAAATATCTGAAGATTTCCACTATGCCAGCACCTGGGGCCACATTCCAAGCATCTCACCTCTTCTTGCAGCATGTTTCAGCTGTCCAAACATACAACCAGGAGTAGATTTTTAGCAGTAGGTATCTCTCTACTTCTACCATTTCTGTGTGCCAGGGCAAAGGAGTAAGTTTGATTGCATTACAGGATTCAGATATTTAGAGCAACGCATACTTATCAGTGTTACCACTGTGCACCTGCTTTCTCTGCTTACAGATTACAGACTAAAGCGAAACCAAAGACGTTAAAGAATCAGTCATAACTCTTCTCCTTCCAGTTCTACATTAAAGTCTTTTGCCAGTGTCCAATGACAAAATAAATCTCCATCAGTTACAGACCAGAAGCCTCAGCCTTCTGCTGCTGCAGGGCAAAAGGACCATATGCTGAAATTCCTAGAGTTCATTCATTTTCATTTTAGCTTGGTCACTTTCTTGATCCAGGGTACAAATCTGCTGACCTTTGTGTACACACCAGGTGAATCCTTCCGACCACAGCCATACCCCCAGGAAGTGATGCCCAAAATGATCCAGCGTCCATTTGATCTCTGACACATGAGTGGCCCTCCACTGTCACCCTGACAGCTGTCCACCCGTTTATCTTCAGAGAGGTTCCCAGCACAAATCATGCGGTTGGTGAACTTCTGCCCGTAACGGGCCTCACAGTCTTCCCGTGGGAGAAGGGGCACCACCCCCTGCAGCAGGGTTCTTGAATAGGACTTTCCTGGAACAAAACAGACCAGCCTGACTCATTCAAGTACAGACAACAGTAGCAACCTGGTGCAACGGTGCTCCCTACAAAAACAGACACACATTTCATGTCAAATCTGCAGCACAGAAATAGGCTGAGCTCAGCATCTCTGAATCACAAGAACTCCAAAAAACAGTGATGCCAAGCCAGACCACAAAAAAAGAGCTGTAAGATCAAAGATGTGGGGAAGATGGTTGTAGAAAAAGGATAGATCAAAGGATGAGTCTTACCCCTGGTTCTGTCAACAAGTAACTTGAACCTTGTTCAATTTATTTTACCTCTCCAAACCTCCATTTCCTCCTCAGTAATGCAAGGGCAGTGTTTTCTCAAGAGAATAAATGCAGTAGTATCTGTTAAGTGCTCAGTCCTCAGAGAAGTTTTAGAAGATGTTTCAGAGGCATTCAAATATTATTCAAAGGGAGTTCACTTCATCTTTGGCCAGACTTGTGTCTATTTGATCAAATCTCTTTATTACCCCAGGGTTGCTCAGAACATAAGGCTAATGTGCTGTATTAGAGTATGACCTTTCTGTGCCCAAGATTTATATAAGTTCACAAGGTGGTAAGTGCGTGATCCTCATTGAGAAAGCTGGGTTTGGTGCGTGGGAAGGATTCTAGCCACTAAGCTCCAGTACAGCTTAAGGTAGTTACATGGCTAAGTTGCTCCTTGATCCACCCTAAACATCCTGAAGTGACACGTGCAACTGGCACAAGTGACTCCAAAGGCAAATATGTACTTGCAGTTAAACAGCTGGGGTAATAGCTAGGGAAACAGCTGAGAAGGATGGGCAGGTCCAAAATCAACAGAAGAGCTCCTGGGGATTTTGGCAGGAAGTAGTTCTAAATATATGGCTTTTCTCCAGTCATAGCAGCCCCAGAAGGGCCTCCCTGCTCCCTTTTACCTAGGAAACTTCACAGCGAGGTGCTCAGACAGGACAGGTCCAGGCTGTCTTGAATCCAGGGCAGAAACCAGACTCAGAGCCCTTCTGGCGTTGCAGAGATACACAGGGAGATCCAGTAAGGTAGTCTGAGAGAGATTTCTCTCTCAGAGGGCTTCTTCCACCTCTAAGCCCTCACTTCACTATGACAGTATCATGAAGAAGGCAGGAGCTCATGGAAACATAGAGGCCTCTCATAGGCTTGGAATAGTGGCTCTGCACATGCTGTTCCCTTAGGGGTCTGCTGTGGCAAATGTGCAGAAATGGGAAGAAAGAGAGGACTGTGGCCAGATGGCAGCATTCATCTCTCCCACAGTTTCAGAGGGATGCTATGAAAACCAAAGCTTTCACCAATATTGAGCTGACTCAATAAGCCTCAAAATCAGAAGAAAACACAATAGCACAAAACCCACCTCATCTCCCCATTCCTTAGCACCATGCGCTGGCACAGACAATGGGAGCAGTGAAAACATAGCCTTGAGTTGATATAAATTAATGGCCTGTAAAGGCTTCTGAAGCCAGACTTCCTCACCCCTCTTGTCCCTCAAAGCGCCACCACTCACCTGTGTCTCCCCAGCCGGAGATGATGCAGGCTTGCCTGTTGATGTCAGACCTCTCTCTCCTGTTGGGCAGGCAGACAGGCAGAACGTGGTGATTGAAGGAGAGACAGTGCCCTTCTCTGCCCTGCATCCGGACCAGGGCTATGTCATTATCATTGCTGCCAGCCCAGTAGTTCCTGTGGAGGACAATCCGCTCCACGGGCAGCTCCCTCTCAAACTCATCCTTCACGCCTGTGTGGTAATCACCCACCCGCAGGAGGTAGCGCCGCACATCAACACCAAACCTGGAGAAAAACAGACTCAAGATCTTGATATTCCTTTTAAGAGGGAAGCAGACTCATACAAGTCTCAGTTGCTATGAGACTGAACCACCTCCTTACACCACAGTGATAAAACAGTGCCAGCTGCAGGACTCTGGAACCTCTTTAGCAGATATGATTACACCAGCTGTTGCAGATTTGGTGTCCCAAATCAGTATCTACCATGCACAGGACTTTTTTTCCTACAAAAATGATTACTGTAGTTGCAACAGGCTTGTGAACTGACCTGTTCACAGTTCCTTAAAGCACTTAAGAATGGCAAAATTCTGGTTCCCTTTAAGCTGTACAGCCTCAGAGTTAAGAGGCCAGGTGGAAGCAGCGAAGGAAAAAGCAAGCCTATATTGAGTCATCCCCATAAGCACTCCAAGATCACACACATCATAACCTGAAGGTTTTGGTATAGAAACTGCTCATGTGGTTCCACTGGGCTGGGAGGATAAACTTGTATGAGGTTATCTTGTTCATCACTGAGTATCCCTTGGGGCTCCTCACTCCCCAAACATACCTTTTGAAGCAGTGGGCTGCAGTTACCACCCAGCAGCTGCTGATCAGTGTTGCTCCACACAGCAGACGAGTATCTCGACGAAAACCCCTCAGCCGCAGTGAGGCCTGCCATGGCCAACTGCCTCTGAAGAAGAAACAGAGGAATAAGAGGTGTCACACACAAGGGAGCCATTTTCCTCATTTCCCATTCACTCTGACCCCTCTGGGCTCAGCTGGCTTGCATTCTTCCCTAGATAGCACACTGTCCAAACCAAGTTCAAAAATCACCATTGAAAATGTGTTAATGTAGTCAGCATCTGCCAGGCTATTTCCAGAGCCCAGTGGAAAGCTGGAACCAGTCTGGCTCTATCAGCAATTACAGGGTGGTACCTCAGAGACTTGTTTCCACCTATGATCCTTTTCTTGCGATGGTGAAGCAGGCGCATCCCACACACACCAGACTCTGGACCTGCACAGAAAAGTTAGAGCAGTTGTGTAGGGATCTTCACCTTATGCATCAGCATTGCTGTCACAGAGCCAAATACCATTCACCTTCTCTGAGGCATTAATTCTCAAGGTAATTGACCTGTGTTGTGCATATGGAATTCATAGAAGATTTGATCCCATAGGTATCCTTAATGTCACTGGAGGTGCTTACCCGCAGTCTCTATAGTCTTATGCCAGGAATGGGACCTATACCTATACTTCCTCAGTACTCTAAACCCCAAAGCTTGCCTATGATTGCTGTTCTAAGGAAGAGTATAGTGACTTGGCTGTGGGGAGGTTCTGCAGGCTCAAAGGCCTGACAGGGGTGGAAGCTCCTTACACCAATCTGGAACACTCTGTGCTGCTAAAAAGATACAATGAAAACAAGAAAAAACTAGGAGGTGCAGGACAGGACATGCTTATTTTGTAGGTGAAGTTTCAGACAAAGACAAGAATGACAGGGAGAAACCACAAAAGCATGCAGAGATCCTGCAACCACAGCACCAGATTCCTGCATAGAAGAAATGGGCATGTCACCTGTTCTGCTGATATCTTGGACCTTCTCTTCCATATAGTCACAGATCACCCCAGCATCCTCACTGTGCCAGCAGCTGTGAATCCTGGTGTCAGGCCTGGCACATTGCTCCAGGGTGTGCTCCATGCCACTGCATTCTATGTTGTCCAGATGGATGGGCCCATGGCCTTCACCAAAATAAGCCATTGCCCTGGCTTTTGCTGTACCACTGCAATTAGAGAGAGGGTGGCTAATCTGCAGTAAGCAGGAGGCCAGTTAACCTGAGGCACCAGCACATTTTAAGAGGAATAATATTTACATGTCATTCCACACACAGACAGTAGCACCGTGAGAAGAGCAGCCTACTCCCTCAAGCATGTGGGTGTGCCAAAACTAAAACTAAGCCCCCAGAAACAAGTCCAGAAGTGCTCCCCCGAGAGCTGTTTCTATCTGTAAGATGCCCATACCACAGCTCTTACCTAAATCCCAGCTGCCTGCAAACCACTGCGGCGTCTCTGTCTGTCCAGTCATCATCACAGACACTGCCCCACTGCCCATTCAGCAATACCTCAACCCGGCCCTCCTTGGTGCTTTCTCCATCCACCAGCCGCACGGGAGGCCCTGCAGGAGAAAACACATGTGCTGCTGCAAGCAAAAACACCAGAGGGGTCAGGTGTCCAAAACTTGGGTTCTATAGAAAAAGACGAATCCCAGACATCAGTAAGCTTAAAACAAGCAAAAAACAAAAACAAATCAAAAAAAAAAAAAAAGGAAAAAGAAAAAGGAAAAAAAGTGTGTCTTTATGAGACATTTTACCTCTGTGCTGAATCAGAAGACTACATACATTAATTTATTTAATACATACTGGAAATCATCAGTGGATCATACTCTGAAAGCTGAGTAAAGAGGAGAACAAGAACAGAAAGAAAGTTATTAACTCCTGAGCCAAGAGTTAGACAAGCTTAAACATGCCTGGGAAAAAAATCCATTGAATTATAAAACTATTACGTGATTATAAGCAAGAGAAGAGTTCTACATCCAGGAAAAACAAAAATGTTGGATGCCAACTATTTCAATAACAAATGTCTGACAAAGTGGAAAGTCTCCTGTAGTAAGGAAAGGGGAGAGTATCAGGCATTATATAAATGAGGAAATTATGCTAACATGAAATACTTTCACAATTTTAATTAGATGTGTGCCATCCACACAAGGGAGTGCAAACAACAACCCCTTGCATGTGAAATCCTCTTGTCTTGGCAAGGTGTGGCACTAATGTAACCACACCAGTTTTCTAAAAGGTCTAGTTAAAGAGTTCCCTTGATCAATGGCACACTAAGGCAGCCACTGTCCCTCAGCCTCTCAGGTTTGTTTCAGAGACTGCCAATACAGCTCTCTCCAGTTTCCATTTATCTGCTGATCTGATAGTAGGTCTGCTGGAGCTACAGATTTGTGGCTGTGCCCCAATTCAGCCAGCGCTCATTCCTCCTCAAAAAGCAGATCCCTTGTTGAAACAGCACAGGGAAAACTCCCACATCTGCCAGAGCTTTCAAGGGAAGAGACCAGAAGGTGAAACTTCCCCATTGTTCAGGGCAAGAGCAAGGTGAGTTACCCAGACTGCCATCCATGACTGTGTTGCTTTCTGGGGAACAGCGGACTCCCACATCCTCAGCATGGGAGCAGTCATGCTGCCCCCAGTTGCTGTGGGGACAGTCCAGGAGGGACAGCTCTGTCCCCACACATGCCACATCATCCAGTAAGATGAACCCTTGGCCAGCAGCATAATCCCCTTCAGAGGCCAGGACAGCAGGACCACTAGAGGAAGGAAACAGAAAATAACATTAAAATTCCAAATACCACACAGGGGCCCAAGCTCATATCCAAAGAGAAACTCCCCTGCTTAACTGTGGTGCTGGTGGCCTCCTGACCTAAACCACTCAGTAGACACACAGGATGGCAACCAAGCACCTTCACATCTCACCAGCTTCAGTACTCAGGGAGGTCTGCTCAGACCAGTCCATTTTCTAATGTGGACAAAGCCACATTCAAAGGCACAGAGGGCCAGCAGAGGCTGCTTTGCAGATATGGCACCAGGTACATCAATCTGGGGCGGGGCTGGCAGAGGAGGCATCAAAAATGTCAACATTTGAGTAATTCTACTTCTTTATAAAAAGCTATCTGGAATTGAACTGCAGAAAGTGACAAACTTTTAGGCACTAAAAGAGATGACAAACACAGTGTGTAGCTGAACTCTAAGGGAAGAATTTCATTTAGACTTTTTTTGGTCTATAAAGTTGAAATTTTAGGAAACCCTAATCATATTTTTAAAAAATCCACAAAACCCCACTTTACTCAAAAACTGCAGTATCCTGATTTTAAATATGTCCCAAACTCCTGCCTGAGGGGATGACAGCTCAGCAATGGGCTGAAAATCCCTGTTACTACTCTTTTTGCCCTGATAGTCCTTGTTCAACTACTGAAACAGGCGATACATATAGGTGATGGAGCAGATAGGTGATATCCTTTCACTGACAGAGCAGAGGTGACACCTGCAAATTTAAGGAGCATTAAAGAGAAATTTTTGACTTTGCTGAGGGGTTCATAATGATTATATCGAACCTGTTATCTGCTTTTGAAACAGGGTGAGGCAAGAGATAATAGACTTATTTTTGCCCCTTGGAAAGGACGTGGATACCTATTAATCTTTCCTTAATAAATTGTATAATGGTAATAAGCCTTCTAACAAAGACAGCATTGAAGGATTAAGGTCCGGCCTATTCCAGTGAAGGGTGATGGAATCGAATCCTTGAAATTAGGAAGCACAGACACTACACACACTCTCAGTCCTACCTGAAGCCCAGCTGCCTGCAGACCACCTGGGCACCGAGGTCTGTCCAGCCATCATCGCACACTGTGCCCCAGTCTCCATTGTAATAAACTTCCACCCTGCCTTCAGCAGGGCTGCGGCCGCCAGCCAGCCGGACAGTGCCCTCTGCAAGGGGTGGGAGAAGGAAAGGGCAGCACTCAGCAGGGGAAAAAAGCAGCAGCCTGTGCACCATTGCTAGGTCTCTGTACCATCCATGAATGAAAGAAACAAAAGACACAGATGTCTGTGGGTACATAAGAAACAAATATTCATTGCTTCCAAACATGCCCATCTGTGAAGGGAAGATTCACTTCAGCCTTTCCACACCACCTAAGCAAAATCGTGGGAACACCATAAAGTCTGCCTCTGATCGATTCCCTTGCTCTCTGCCTCCACACCTGGCAGCCCTTGTGGGAGCCATGCATGGAAGCTATGCAGGATCCTGAACCAGAGGGTTAGCTGCTGAGCAAGCCAAGTAATGTGAGGGTAAGACTGACCGCATCTGACTGGCAGAGCAATACTTCTGTACCTGTGAAAGGATCACAGGAGACCCCAGCGTCTTCAATGTGGTCACAGTTTTGCTGTCCCCAGTCGCTCTTCTTGCACTGATCAAGGGAGAGTTCATTCCCTGAACACTGCACTTCATCCAGCAGGATTGGGCCAGATCCTTGCCCATAGTGAGCCCATGACAAGGCTTTTGGGGTCCCACTGTAAACATTACAGACATGTATGCTCAGTAAGAAAGGCCACAGTCTTATGTCCTCAGATTCTGCCTTGCACAGGGACTCTCCTATGTTGGGTCACTGTCCTCTTACAGATCATCTGTATTTTTGACACAGTGGAGTTGCCTGCTGTTAACTGAAATATGTTATAAGAAAGTTTGTAATAAAACCTTCCAAAAAATAACAAAAATGTTACAACAACCTGAACAGTTCAGTCATGAGGACTTCTGCAGATAATGACATATCAGTCTCAGTTACAATCTCATAACAGGCAAAATTCCCAAAGATTGAGGGATCTCAGATTTGAATGTATTTTAAATAATCCTGTACTGATGTGATTTTCAAGAATGCTCGGTATACAACAGCTCTCATGTTAAGTGCTGAATGGCACACAGGAGAATGAGGTGTTCTCACTTGCTTTCCTGTCTGAAGAGGATAAGTGCAGCCAGTGAAACTGGAGGTGTTTAAACTTAACCAAGAAAGCAACTGCAATTCACATATGGAAATCACCATGACAAGCTGTCACTGAGGCCAACAAGATTTGCATTCGGACATGTATGCAAAAATAATGAACAGGGGTAAACACAAACAATCCTTAGACAGGAATGTACCAAATATTTTTTACACAGCACAAACGCATAAAATTGACAGGAATGGGGTACAAAATCCCATCATAGAATGATTAGTCCAGAATTATGTTTTCCAGGGTATCTGCATATCTCCTATAAGAAGGGCTGGTAATATAGTGAAGGGACATGTTCTCATGTTCTTCATTCTGCCTACTTCTATTACTATTGCGTGACATACAGCAGGAAATTACCTGAGTCCCAGCTGTCTACAGACTACTTCAGCATCCCGGTCATCCCACTGGTCGTCACAGATGGTTCCCCACTTGCCATCATGGTAAACCTCCACTCGCCCTTCAAAGCTCTCCTTCCCCCCAACTATACGCAGTGGGGCACCTACACCTGTGCTGCAAGAAAGGCAGAGAGAGCACACCAGAACAAGACAGAGACAAAGCACATCCTGCAGTTCAGGGTGTAGAACCATTCTCTAGCCAGAAGAGCTCTTGGGATGCTCTCTTACCACATCCTCCCTAGACCCCCCATAAGCATCCATGATTGCAGCCCCCAGAGTGAGGTCCAGAGTACAGTTCCTTAACTGGCTGCTGTGGTGACCAGGGTTTTGCTGCCTACAGATAAAAACCTGGCTTGATAAAAAGGGGATGTGGCTATAAGCATCAGCCATCTTTCAGTGATTGAGATGTATACCCATTATGACTACTTGAGATTGGGAAGAGATAGACAATTTTCCAATGGAAGGAAGAAAGTCACCTGCATAGCAGGTGAAAGAAGAACATTTTCCAATTATTTTCTCTCCACAGCTTCACATTTTACATCTTATCAGCAACAGTGATAGAAGATGCAGGGAGCAAACTTTCCCATGAGATTTACCTTCTGGAGGAACACAAGTTACCACAGCACTCCCCTGGTTACAAGCTCCTGACACAGCTTCCTGGAAGGCACACTGCAGCAGGGCTTCCTCATCTCCATGGCAGTTTGCTGACTGCAGGTGCAGGGGGACAGGCCATGGTCTAGGATGACTCTTCTTCCCAGCTGTGCCGATCTCACTGGTACAGAGGATGCAACAGAGCAATAAAATGTCACAGCCAGCTTGACTTACAAGTTCCCTCAGTGGTGACTCTCCAGTCCAGCTGTGACATTTCACATCCCAGTGTGCCCAGTTGATTGGAAGTGCATAAAGGAGTGACCATTTACAGTCTAATGGGAAAGCACAAGCAAGTAGAGAGCACTTCCTAACCCTTCTGTGTGCCTGCCTACTGCAGAGAAGTTGGTATAGCCAGAAATTGCACCCTCGTTTTAGAGCAACAAACAAACCCATTAACAGAATCAAACACGAGACTATCTGAATCACCTTCTTCCTTCTCTGTGGACCTTATCTCCTTGCTATTTGGAAGTGTGACTATCCAAATCCCAGATACCCAAAGAGGGTTCGTACTCCTAAAACTTCTGTTAGATCACTTAGTAACTCCAGCTGATGATAATAAAAAGGGAATGTGATCTCACAGCTCACTTTTCACAGCCTGGAGCATGAAGCAGAAACTATTATTTTAAAAAAATCTTGCAAATGCTAATTGGGCTGGATACAGCCACAGAAAGGAAACAGTTCAAAAGGACCCTGGTAAGTGTGAATTTAGCCCACAAAACAAACTCCTTTCCACCAGCCAATGCACTGTGCCAGAGGGACCGTCAACACAGAGGCTGCTCTTTCAAAAGCCACACACGCATGTAACTCTCACAACCAGACTGAGGTTCCCACCTGAGACCTAGCTGTCTGCAGACAACACTGGCATCCCAGTCAGTCCAGTGGTCAGCACAAATGGTACCCCAGAGTCCACTGAAGTACAGCTCCACACTACTGTCTTCAGCCAACCGCACAGCACCTTCCAAAAGAGAAAAAAAAATACCAACCAAAAACCAGCTGCTATCTGCTGATGGAAGTTTTAGACAAGCAAGTCTAAAGAGCTGAACTGTACTTGGCTTCTTTCCTCCCTGCTTTGCCTGTGCTAGCACTAAAGTGATGTGCATGACAGAGTGTGGATGTGGCACCTTCCCAGTCCCAACAATGGCTGCTTGGGGGGGATGGTTGGTGTTATGGTCTTTTCAAATCTATGGTAACACCAGCAGGAAATTTGGCTTCTGCCACAGTTCCAGGATTCTCCTTCTGGGGATGATTTCACATGCTGTCTTGAAAGGGTGTATGAAAATGGCAGGCTATCTAATTACTCCTGACACTCCACTGATCTATTTCCATCAACCATTTCACCTGCATAACTCTGTTGCTACAGTGAGATGTTCAGTAACAGCAGATGAATCCTCTTTAGTTTCTCTAAGAAAAGCAAGTGCCAGTGTTTAGCCCTTTCAATTCTCACCCCACCAAAAATATCTACCACTGTTTATAAAGCACATCTCCTCGCTCAGTTGTGTACTTGCAGAAGGACACTCCTGTCGGTAGTACCTCAGTGCAGGCACACAGCACCACTACACTTACATCCTTCCCTTTAATGATACCATCTTTGAAAGCACATCCACTGGCAAGGGAAAATACTGTCAATTCATTTATTAAACTGGTCCTTCAACTGTTCTGCAAGATGCAGGAAAAGCAAGGAAGGTCAGCAAGCAATTCATTTCCAAGAATGCTGCACAGCAGCAGCCAGTGCATTGAAAGAGCTTAGCTCCTTGCTTGCCTCAAAGTAAACAGCAGTCCTTGTGCCAACACTGAGGAAGTTTAACACAAGCCTGCTTTGCCACAGAAGATTTTTTTCTTGTTATATTTGAACTGCTACACTTACCTGAGGAATGCTCTGATATGGACCTTAAAGGAGCAGAAGTGGGTTGTTTTCCACATAACTAAAACTGTTTCCAAAGTGGCATAAGTTAGCAGTAGAAAAAAAAGACGTCTCCTTGTATGAGAATAAAACATCTATACAAGGCATTACAGCTACAGCAGCTTAAATCCACCCCCTACTATATACAGACGTTCTTCTCCCACACAGGCTAGCCTCTATTACTAATTATTTCAACAATTCAGAACAGTCCTTGTACTGTGCTTCTTTCACAGGGTGTTTCACCTGCCACTTGCAAGTCTGTGCAGCACGCATTTCTGGCCTAAGCCCTGAGGCAGTGCAGCCATTACCTTGGTTACAGTCACAGTTGGCCCAGCCGATGGCCCCTGACACAAGCCGGTAGAAGCACCAGGGCGTCGTTCCCCCATCTGGGTTCCTGCAGTAGTTGTGGTCCCCCAGGCCACGGTCTGGGTACTGCTGAACATAATCAGGGAATTCTGCCCAGTTGAGACACTGTGCCCCAGCCTCGGTGACAGCCAGCGAGCCATTGTAATAGCCGAGAGGTCCCACAGCACACACGCTGGGCACTGGGCACAGGAAGGGAGTGTTAGCATCACTTAGGGCATCACACACTGTAGCTCAGACAACATGGGAAACACCAGCTGGGTATGTGAAACACTGCCCATCTGCAGACTCAACTGCTGCTTGCTTGATTCCAACTCTACCACTCTTCCTGCTCAAAGAATGTTCATAATAGTCACTATCTAAACCACAAATCAATCTTAAGCAATGAACTGCCCAGACAGACCTTGGAAAAGCATTAACTTAGGGGCCAAACGTGACAATTTGAACTGGTTCCTATTACTGTACATGCAATACATGTACTCACTTTGGAGCGGCACTGCACAAAGCAGGAAGGTGGGAAATGACACTGTAGTTCATTGTACGTATGTTTCCCATACACATCAGCAGATCACCTGGCTTATCTGAATTTGGCCAATGTGTTGGAAAGGAAAGGGAATTTATTTTGGTGGAAGTGCAGGTGCCAATGTTTCAGTGCCCATGTGAAACAGACAGTGTAAAAATATCCAATAATTAATTAATTACGGTCTTTAGCAAAAGAAGAAAACTCTCCATTCATGACCCTGAAATAACAAAGTGGGACAATAGCCCCAGGTTCTGCGGGCTTTTCAGAGTCCAGAGGATGGGAAGAGTACTGAGAAAGGGATAAAATTTATAGCTCTATTCACTAAGTAAAGAAAATGAAGCCAAAACTTTCAGAAAACCCTTCTGCACCTGGGGCAAAGAGCAAGGGTACAAAGAAACTTTGCTTCATGTCTTTTGCCTTCCAGCCACTGCCAAGCGCTGAGGGGATAAGTGACAGCTGAAGGTTAAATGCAAAGTACAAAAATGAGAAGCAGTTGCCAGTCAGTGTCTGGAAAACAAACCATATATTCGCCATCAACTGGGACCCTCAGAGGGAGTGTATGAGAATTCAGTAGTTATTACAGCAGAGGAAAGGTAAGCATGCAAAAAAGACCAAGGCAGAGAAAGAGATTAAAGGAAAAAAACATGTGGGAGGAGCAGGGAGCTGCAGGAGCATTCAACATGAAGAAACAGAAATAGCCTGGCCATGTTGGTGAAGGAAATAAACAGACACTGGGGCAAGAGGAAAGACTGAAGAAGTGATGGAAAGAAAGGAAGAAGGCCAAGTAGCAGTGTTTCATTGTGCCTATGGTCTCAGATCACCACTGCAGGAAAGAATCTGCCCAATGACTGAATTAATAACTTCTTGTTCTTACCTGCACTCTGCAAATGGTTTTCGCTGGGCTTGGATCCCAGGAAGGCCTGGGAAAAGAAACAGAGCAAAAGCAGAGAGATGATTATCCAATGAAATAAACATGGGCATGTCCTAAAAGCAGCTCAGCTTTAGGCAAACACACCCCAGTAACCAGCCTCTTCCCTGGTCTCCCCATTGCTCCTCTTCAAATACAACCATAGCTCTGTCCACTAACAGCTAGATGAATAATTACCGGCCTGCAGAGATTTACCCTTGATCTAAGGACATTACAGGATTCTGCTTGTTTTTTTCCAACAGAGTTGGAAGTCTGAGTAAGATGCCTATGGAAAGAAAATCTAGAAGAAAATCATTATTATCAGTAAGAAAAATAATAACTACTCATTCTCCCTCTGTTTATAGGGCAAGTCATCTACAGCCACAGCAGCAGGGTGACATGAGTGACAGGATGATGCCCCCAGAATACCTGTTAAAAGGGTAATAAACTTCCATGTATAAAGTAGGAAACATCCAAGGAAGAAAATCCAACATGGCTTTTTGAGGATTTTGTTTTTAATACTTGAAAATATGATCTGTCTTATGGTATTATTATCCAAATGGGGTTAAATAGCTAAAACCAAAAAATACGAAACAAAGTCCTCAGAATTCTAGTGTCCTGTCTGGCCCCAAAATTGCATTTCCTCTTATAGACAGTGTTTTTTGTGGTTGTAACTTGACTACAGACTTGAGAGATAGAGATCTTCACTCAACATCACTACATGGTGTGCAAGCAAGTGCAAGACCTTCACAGACCCAGAGTGAAAAGAAGAAACTGTACATGCTTCTGCTAGCTCCTTGTAGTTTAATTGCTTTCTAAACACTTCTAATGAATATTTCTAGTACTTTTATATGAACAAAGGGTTGTAATTCACAGAGCAGAGATGTGCAGCTAAAGAATACTAGCTATTAGTAATGGTTGTGGTTTTCTTCAAAATGCAGTCATTTTGCCTCTCTCAGCTTCACCTCTCCCTGAAAAAGGGGTAAAGTTAAATTTGGAGCTAAACCAAATCCACTTCTGGAATAAGCAGAGATAATTCCCACAGAAACCTGACCTACTCATGTCAGATATCATTTTCAAATCAAGCTTACGAATATGGTCCAGAAGGTGCTGACAACAATGGCCAAGATCCAGCTTTCCCTTCCAGAAGTCAGGATGGGATACTGCATATGGAAGATGAATTCCTGACATGGTTCAGAAGTAGCAGATCAGATCTCAGGTGCGTATGCACAAAGGGATGCACAGATAAACCCTTTTCAGCCAAAAATCCATCTATTGCCTGTATCAGGCTGTTGTAAGCCCACATAATGGTTTCTGGACCAACAATGCTGAAGGACTTACCTGAAGATCTCAACACTCTTTGCAGAGAGTAGAAAGTGAGCTAAGCTGTATTTTTGTGACTGCACCATATTCCAGGTCTCTCAACCCCTAGCTTTTAGTGTACACCTGCAGACACACATAAACCTGCCAGTGACAGAGGGATGTGTCAGATTAATAATGGGATATATATGAGAGACTGGACTTGCTCTTCTTGGAACTGGACCATAAACAAAAGTACTGCAGTCCAAGTAATAAGCTTCTCTTCTAATGAAAGATTAGTTGCTGCCAGTTTCTGTAGCAGCTTCCAAAATACCCCAACTCTGACCATCATCACCAATTAAATTCAGTGCAAACAGACTGTGCCGCAGGCATTGCCCCACGTCTGTGCAGCTGTAAATCATCTGTCCACAACAGCAAGAGAGACAAGCAGCAAAGAACAGAAACAAAGGATCTCTCCGGCCAGGGTCACTGCAGTGCCTGAGAAACACTGCAGACCCAAGCCAAAGCACCTGCAAGCCCTTGTGCAGCTTGCTTTCCTGGTTTGTTTCTTTTTCTGAATTTCATATGCACAGTGATCTCTCCCCAAGTCCCCAGTCCTTCCCAGAGACCACAGCTGCCTAAACTAAAAAACTTATCCAAGTAATAACAAGATCCACTTACAGTGAGGATATTAAAAGAGCCACATTACTTCTTACAAGCAGATAGAAAAATAACCTTTTCTTACCTCCACACATCTGAGACAGGATAGCAGACTTGAGAGCCCTACCAGGAGCCCGAGTATTTTGGAGATTTCCATCCCTCATGTACAAAGTGAGCAGAAGGTTCTTCAAGCATCACATTCTCGTTCAGCAGCCAGGCTCTGCTTTCCCACGCTAGTCGCTCCGCATCGGAGGGAGAGGGGTGCCTTTTCCATTTCTACGCAGGGAAAGGGATGTGAGGAAAGGGATCAAAGCTCCCAGCAGCATCTTAGGATTTCACTTTCCCGTTCCTCTCCCCATCTCTTCTCCTTGATTCTTCTCTTCAGAAAGCGGAAGAAGAGGGGAGAGAAATAAGGGAGCAGAACATGCCCCCGAATTTCTCTAGCACACGCGAAGACGGGCGGAGGCGAGTACAGGCGGTGGGGCGCTCCTCAGCCCGCTGTCCCCTCCTCTCCACAGCCTCCCCCGTGCTCCAGGTACGCGCTGCTCCCAGTGCCAGCCTCCGCCTCCCCGCCCCTTCTGCCCAGCGGCGGGGCCAGCCGTCCGCTCCTCTCCTGTCCTGCAATGCCTCCTTCCCGCAGCTGCCTCGTCCTCCTCTTCCTAAGGCACAGAGGCTGCAGCACGACAAGGAGCTGGGGCCGTGTCCTATTGCAAAACCCCCAGCAACAACTGGAAAAGGCAACGGCGTGTGCGCGCACATTTGCCAGAGATTAGACTTCTTGGAAGGAAACTGGACTTTATCCCCCCCACCGCTGCCTCCTCGATTAGCAGCTTGCAGCTTCCCGAGGTCAGCTCTCCTCACATTTGAACCCAGGTAAATGGGACCCAGAAAACTTCATGTTAAGCAGCTTCCAGATCTCCTCCGGAAAACCCACAGGTGGCACAGCCCTCTCCAGTGTGCATTCCCAATTTTCAGCCCTGTATCTTGCCAACATGGGTACTGCCACCAGAGAACTTTGCCATCAAGTGTCTCCTTGACCTTGGGCTATATTTTCCCTCAACTGGCTAGGATGCTTTCCAGAGGGTTAATGATTATTGTATTACCATGAACAATACTATCCTATGGGGGGTTTTAATGTTTTCAGCTTGCTGCTCCTTCATATGAATTAGGGTTCAAGGCTACAAGCTTTAAACACTACTAAAGCTAAGAAGGCAATCAGTTCATTTGAAGCTGTTCAATCTTGGAAATCTTTCTTTTACACGTTTCTTGTGCTGCTTCCCAGCTCAGTTTAATGGGAGTTTACTTATATTCTGATTTTGGAGGGATTAACTCGTGGTGTTCTACAGCATGAAACATGAAGGTCACCTTAAGAAATGAGCTCACTTCTGGCCAAGTCTGCTGAGTAGCACTTCCAAAGACACCTTCAGCATAAAAACAAGGAACAGGCTGCTAAAAATCTACTAGTTTAACAAACGGCCTCTTTTTTTCCTTCCTGCACTTTTGCCCATTACTCACTTCATGTGATGGTTTTGTGTTGCCTCATTCTCAGTCACTCATCAAAGGGCAAGGACATTTCACTACATGCTGGATCTTTTACAGGAGTCACTAAGTGGTAGAAAGGAGCTGTTTCTGTAGTGGATTTAGCCAAGAATTACACTCAGTTAATTAGGATCAAATCTCCTATATCCTCATAGTGAGGGAGGCAGACGATCAGGGCAACAGAGGATGGAAATAGCTTAGATGCTACATCACACTGTAATGCTCAGGCAGCACTAGCACAAAGGAGCAAAACAAAATAAAAATATGGGACCGTGTTAGAATTTAGAAACACTTACCCCAGTGAACACACAAGGAAAGGATATACTGAAATCAGGAACACAAATTCTGTTAGCATTCAGAGAAATTAGCTCCTTAATGGAGGTTGTTGATGCTCATTCAGAATTCCATCCTATGAGACGCTCGCTCACTGTTTAGGCCTCTGACACACAGAGTTTAACACCTCTATCAGAAGCCTGCACTGGGTTTCTCTCACTTTACCCTCTGAGTTGCCTCCCTCTCAAGGCAAAGTTTTCCTAAATAAAGTGATTTAATAGATAAAGTAATTTTAAAGGAAATACAGACCAGTTCACCAAGAGCAATAGAAGTTCAAGCCTGTATTCATTTTTTGGAAGAATGACAAACTGGAAAGATATAGTGGATTTTGCAGTTGTCTCTTCTATGGTAGATTGTCTTCTGGAACTATTTCCTTTTCACCCTGTTTTTCTGGCACATGTAATGACATTTCTTGAGAGAGGTGGATCTCAGATTCTCAAAGGCTTCTCATGACTACTCTCCAAGGTGGAGAGGAAGACCAAAAGGGAATTATACCAGTATAACTACAGTAGTTTAGACCAGTAATATATCTACAGATAATGTAAAACTGAACTTTCCTGTATGGGCAAATTTGAAGAAGCTGTAAATATCTAAATCCACTGTTTAACATTAGTCACCTTCTCACTCTGATACATGCATAGTTCTATTACAGTACATCTATGATTCTCTACAGAGTCTGCCTTGATTTTGCCAGATTATTCTGTACTGACCCTTCTGAACAAGAAATGCCATCTTCTAAAATGTTCCTGGCTCTCTGGAATTCAACCTATTTCTCCTGAACTGGCAGGACGACTATTCATCAGATGAAATATTAATGCTACCTCCACACTGAAAGCCTAAAAGGAGTAGTTAACAGCAATCTCAATCATACCCAGAGCCAGTATAATAGTCAAGCTACAAGGTACAGGAGTAAGATCAAGGAATTCCAGCAGATTTGCTTAAATCCTGTAAATCCGACTTAGGAGGGTAGAACAGCTAGTCAGCTTTTGTTTAATTCTTTCTCCATCACGCATTCACATACAGGTCTCTGCAGCAATGTTCTTAACCAGTGTGCTCAAAACCAGAACTCAGTTTTCTTTACTCCCCAGCAACAGCATCATGGGGTGGTACAAAGCCCAGCTCAGAAAGAACAGTGTTGCTTCCTGTGGCTACACACATGAACTATCAATGGAATGATCCTCAGTGTGAGCATTTCACAGAATACATTTAGACACCCAATATAAGCTTAACGGTGATATACAGGAAAATGGGCAGCAGCTGAAATTGCCAAGGACAATCAGTAACTGGAGGGGTTTTGGTTACAGCAAAAGAATTGCTCAAGTACTTTTAAAGGAAGGTTTGTAAAACCTGGGTGCACCTGAAAAGCTTTGCTTCCTTCCTCTCAATAAATAAAAGGATTGGAAAACTTTAGCATAGTAATTTCAAGTAGACATGTAAAAGGTTAGACAAAAACCCAAACAACTGAATTTGTGATGTTTACCATGAAGAAGTATAATCCAAAAATAGCTGTTCAGATTAGTGGGAGCTGTGCAAAATTTCAAAAGTAAAAACAGAAAAAAGTATTAAGTGTCTCTATTACAGCCTCTTATGTAAGACTGTTCTTCACAGACACTACAATTTGGTACCTTCAGCTCAGGTGCTACCTTAAGAGATGCAAAACTATACTTGTATTCCAAGTTTTAATACAAAGAAAAATCATCATCAACAGAGGTGAATCAGTTCCTCACTCCCAATCTAACTTGTATCCTCCAGAAACAAAGGAACAGCAAGTAGCATTCCTTTTCACAGTGTCTTCTGAACAGAAAATGCAAAATGTCATAGAACCAAATTGTTTTCCCAAACTCAGATGAGGATATTGTGTTCTTACTGAACCCAAGTCCTCTGAAAGACTCAATTATGCCATAATAGCAACAAAAGAACAAGCTACCCTGTGGATAATCTGCTAATGAGCCACTGTAAGTAACAGTTAAAGGAAAATTGCTTCAGGAACTTGAAAGCATTCACCTAAACAATTTTTTTGTGACACACAGATACCAGCCTGGGGCTCCAGAGGACTCAGCTCCAGTAAACTCTACAGCCACCTGTGGGTAATCACACAGTATTATATGTGTGTGCCTGACTCCCCTCTTAGTCTTTTTCTACAAACCCAAAAGAATTACTGATATAAATAGTTATAACAGTTCTCTGAGACACTGCATTTTTCTCACCAAGGAGGTACTGGTCCAGGAACCCGCCTGTAGTTTTGTGGTACTGTAGTGGAAACCGCCCTCTCCCCTATCAAAACTAAAAATTAATTACATTATTTCAATTATCAGTCCATGCTTCAACTTTTTCTCCCCCTTTTAGTTTTTTTACAAAAAAAAAAGAAACATTTTGTTGTAGATTATGAGTTGCCCAAGTCAAACACCGGTCTTGCTTTATCACAGACAAAATAACCAAACTCATGTGGCACCATACCTATCCCACCTGCAAATCAGAGGGCCTAAATCACAAACTTCTATGTTAAAGTTATATTTGATACCAGTGTATAACGTATGTGTTGGTTCAACACAGCCTGGTTTTTGGTAGGGTGGGAGGAAAGCTGCTAGAAACTTCAATGTTCAGCACAGAGCAAATCGCTGAAGGCTCTGACAATGGGCAGGTTACTAGCCCAATTAGACAAGTTGGTAACACCTCTGATGACATATTCAGGAAAAGAAAGAACCAGGGGAAGTTCTCTTTTCTTCTCCTGACGGGAGCTAAGAACTTTTCAACTGATGGAACCTGAGAACAAATGAACCTACAGACACCAACTTTCTCCTGAGTCAGAGAAAAGGGAAAAGTGAGGAGATGTGAGAACTAACACAGTGGCACTGAGGTCAGTGAAAAGGTGAGGGAGGAGGTGCTCCAGGTGTCAGAGATAAGATTTTTTCTACAAGCTGTGGTGAGGACTATGGTACAACAAACTGTTTCCCTGAAATTCATCAGGTGCATGGGGGGATGCAGAGATCCACTTGCAGCCCATGAGAAAGAGTATCCATGCTGGAGCGAGGGGATGCTGAAAAGCTGTAATCTAGTAAGGAACTCGAGAGGACCCTTGCTTCCAAACTAGAACTGCTCAACCTTAAAACACTAAACCCCATGAACTAAAATGACCCACGCTGGGCAGTTGTGGGTCATTTTAGACTCACGTGGGAGGGACTCGCATTATAGCACGTTCAGGTGGGACTGCTACACGTGAAGTTGAAACCACGCTGCAAAAGTTTGTAGAGAACTGTTTCCCGTGGGAAGGATCCCACAGCACAGCACAAGAAAGAAACTCTTTTCCTTAAGCATACTGAAAAGAGATTTTTAAGAAGTGAAAGACTCACCAAAACTACCCCATGTTTTGTCTCCTTGGGTGGTCAGTGGAAAGAGGATGGGACTGGGAAGCAAAGGTGTTCTAAAGGTTTATTTTAATTCTCATTACCCTTTTTACTATTAATTGTTAATAAATTTTCTTTATACTGTTTACGTTTTAAACCTGTTTTGCCTTAAAGTGTTTTTCCCCTAATCCTTATCTCAACTCAGAGAGTTTTCAATTCCCCCTCCTCTGCTCAGCTACAGCAGAGGAAAGTAAGTGGACAGTTTTTCATGGGTGCCTGGCACTTAGCCAGTGTCAAAACCCTGACAATGAATTAACAAGGTATTTTGCTGGAGATTTTTTTCTAAATTCTACAGCCTTTCTTTACAGCAGTGGGAATTTTAAAAGTTTCAAGAGGCATTAAATTGTGTATACACACATGTAAGAGTATGAGCCATGAGATTACTATCAATTTTAAGATGTCTCAGTGTTTGGGCCTGAAAACTTTTTGATAGCAGCTCCAGAGCTGAGCAAGAAGCTTGCATGTGAGGAAGTCACTCCCTGTTAGGAAATGTATTTATATGTTTGCCTAGAAGGTTTTATTTAACAGTGATGACCCATGTAGACTAGTTGAACAACACACTGCAGAAATCCTAACACCACAAGACCCAAGAGTCCCATGAACAAAATCAGCTGATACTCAAGATGGGTGGTTTTTGCTCTGGAATCAAAGGCAGGGTGAAGATCCCCAAACCACTTGACATCAATCACTCAGTCAAGTTGACTTTCCTCTTTTTTGACAAAGACCCCAACTTTAATTGCTTGTCCACAGTCCCCTTCATAAAGTACATTATACGTAGCGTGTGATCTGAGGAAACCTCCTCAAGAGCTTGTTCACTTTGCTTGAAGGCAAGTTTCCCCTGGATGACAGGGTGTCCTCATTTTGATTCTTGCGCTCTTTCTGAAAGAGAAAAAAAAACCCCTCAAAATATTTACTTCCATTTATTTGCAGAGCTGATGCTCCTTCCCAGAGACTACTGCTAACTGTATGGAGATGTTTCTTACAGAAACATGCTATTTCTTTAAAGAACACTTACCATAGCACTTTGCTCTATAATGACAAGCTGATGGCATTCAAATAGAGGAATTAATGACTGACACCTTGCAAAGATTATATCCTCCCATATTCTTAGTTATCGATGATATAAACTTCTGGTAACAACTCAGATTTTTTACTTTTTGTTAGTCTTTGATTTTGTTTGATTCTTTGTCATCTACCAAATAAACTGTGGATAATTTTTCACTTATGCTGTCAAACAGCAACAGTAAATAACTATTTAAATGATGACACTGTTACTGAAAGAAAATGGAAACCTGAAACCAGTTTAAGGACAAGTTTCGTATATATACAAATCTTTAGTCTATTTTGAATTTTTTTTTTATTTCAAGCTTATAATATAGTATTATTATAATATGTTAATATATAATACATAATCAGAAACCTCTGATTTCCAAACAGTATCAGATTTATTTTTCAAAAATGTCTAGCCTTCAAAGTCAGAAACAGGTTGGAAAAGACCTCCAAGATCATTAAGTCCAACCTTTGACCAACTGCCACTTTGCCAACTAGACCATGGCACTAAGCGACACGTCCAGTCATTTCCTGAACACCACCAGGGATGGTGACTCCACCATCTCCCAGGGTGGCCTGTTCCAATGCTTCAACATCTCTTTAGTGAAAAAGTTCTTCCTGATGTCCAGCCTGAACCTCCCCTGGCCCAACTTGAGGCCATGTCCTCTTGTCCCATCACCAGCTGCCTGGGAGAAGAGACTGACACCCACCTGACTACCACCTCTTTCCAGATAGTTGTAAAGAGCAATAAGGTCGCCCCTGAGCCTCTTCTCCTCTAGACTAAACAACCCCAGCTCCCTCAGCTCATCCTTGTAGGACTCTCTAGATCCTTCACCAGCTTAATTGCTCTAGTTGTTCAAATGGGTCCCAATCAAATTGTTCAGAGAACATTACTCTTGCTGGCACACAAAAAATGACTGGAGGCTTCCTCCTTCCCTACTACTAGCCTTTAAGAATATAAAAGGGGCCTTAGTTACTTCTGCCTTTGCCACGCAGTCATAAAACATCTGGATCTCCTTGGCACAAGGTGCATCATTGAAGTCATTCTGTTTCCAGCAGGCCATCATTACTGACATCTCTGTAATGCACGTTGCCTCTAGAAGGGAAAGACACAATCAGTAATCTCAGGTGTTTGGGAATTCATGCTAATATGTCCAAAGAAGATGGGGTAGAGGCAGGTGAGAAAATGCAAAACTAAAGATCCCAGCTTTGCTTTGGGCAGAGAAGTTGGTGCTAACAGAAAGCAAACAGCTACAGCCATGTAACATCTGACTGAATTTTTAAGGTAAAGGCAATACTAGGACGCAGCGTGCCTGACTCACACACCACGCAAACTTAGGGCTGTGAGAAAGCGATCCTTCCCACAGAACCCGGGCGCGAATTGCATGGCCCAGACCGGCCGCTCCCCTCAGCTGCCCTGCGGAGCACAAGGCACCGCCGAGCCCCGCCAGCAGCGCGGCCCTTCCCGGGGCACAGCGGCAGCTCAGCTCCCGGGGCAGCGCTGGCGGGGCCGGGCCCGGCCTTCCCCTCGCCCGGCCTTCCCCTCGCCACCACTCCCCGCCGCCGGGAGCTCACCTGTCGGCTGCTCCCGGCGGTTCGCCACCTTGTCGGCCAGCGCCAGCGGCCGGGGCGGGCGGAGCGCCGGGGGCCGCCTCTTGTTCCGCCACTGCCCGGACACCCAGCGCGTCACCCAGGCGGGGTACGCGGGCGCCGCCATGTCCGCCCGGGCACCGCCCGCCCTCCCCGGGCGCGGAAAGCCGCCGCTGGCGCCGCCGCCCGCTCCGCCCCTCCTGCCCATCAGGCCGAGGATAGGCCATGGAAATGGAGTAACTCCCCACAGCTTCCGCCCTGGGCCGAACCGCGCAGCCACTGCCCCATCACCATCCGGAAACCCCTTGTACGGCAAAAGTAACGAAGGAAGGAGCGAACACTCTTCAGCCAGCAGAAGAAATCATGATTTTTTCAAGTAATTCAGATGGAATTAAAGGAATCACAGAATGGGCGAGGTTGGAAAGGACCACCGTGGGATTGCATCCAGATAGTTCTGGAATATGTCCAGAGAGGGAGATTCCACAGCCTCTCTGGGCTGTTCCAGTGCCCGGCCACCTGCACAGTAAAGTTGTTCCTCGTGTTCAGGTGGACCTTCCTGTGCATCGGCGTCTGCCCGTTGCCTCTTGTCCTATTGCCCAGCACCACTGAGAAGAGCCGGCACCCCTCCATCCTTTTGATGTTCTCAGATACCGGAGACATGGATGAAGTCCCTCTCACTTGGCTCTTATCAAGTTCTTCTGCAACTGTACGGAAACTCTTTTGTTGAAATGCTTCGAACTCACATCATTTAGCTCTCAGCCCCTAATTTCTCTCCATTACATTACAGCTGGATCTCCCCTGCATTGTTCCTACTGTTCCTTCCAAGCAGATACTGAAACTGCTGCTTTCAAAATGGTAGCATCATTCCCACAGCCTCATACACAGTGGTGGATAAAACCTCTTGTTCCCAGAAGATTCTTCCCTAGGTCCTGGAAGTCCTCAACTCATCTGGCAGGTGCTCCTGTCCCCAGGTGAAAAAGGCAGGCAATGCAGAAGGCACAGGAACATTCCAAAAGCTGGGATACAAACAGGTCTCTTGCACAGCAAGAAAAGGTAGATGCAGATAATTGAGGAGTTAAGATGCCAAACACTGGGGATGCAGAGCACTCAGATCCTCGTGGAGCAGTTCCTGAATAAGCCATTTTACCACTGTATCAGGAACAGCTGAAGTTCTCTGACAATATAAAGAAGGCCAAATCAAAGATGCTTTTCTTTGCAAATTTTTTTTTAAAATTTTATCAGACACTGATTTGGATTAAAATATATTCAACCTCCTAGACAAAACCCAAAGCACTCCCCTTTGCCTAGCCAAGGAAGTTAATGAGACT
This sequence comes from Lanius collurio, assembly GCA_020086605.1. NCBI lineage: Eukaryota > Metazoa > Chordata > Aves > Passeriformes > Laniidae > Lanius > Lanius collurio. The sequence goes on from JACBWW010000010.1 coordinate 13,199,021, forward strand.
TTAGAAATTCTGTTAACTGGAGCTAAACATCTCCAGGCTTATACAACAAAATTATCAATATTGTTACTAGAATTTACTGCATCTGCTGACAATAAATCCTGGTATGTCCAATTTTGTAAATATTTTTGTGTTATTTTAAAAATGGTATATACTTAGAGTTCAAATTAAAGAGAAGACTTTTCAAGTAAATAAAAGATTTCTTTAAGCTCTCTTCCAGGAGTAAAGTTTCATCTCTTAAGGTACAAATTGAAACACTTTTTCTGGATGTTCTGAAATATTTTGGTAAGCGGGATGTTTCTGTATTGCCATTTTTTCGAAAAGACAGGAAACAAACCATCCCTTGAGCTTGACTACCGGTAGAGAGGAAAGAAAACAGGCTGACATCTTCAAATTAGGCCAGAGGGCTTGCATTGTGCAACTCTAAACAATGGAGACTTTGCAAACCCAAGAGAGGGATGTGAAACATGTTTCAGTATTCCAGTTCATGTGAGGTTCAGCTACTTTTGGTTTTGCCTCTTCTAGCTGCCCTTACTTCTAGCTACCCACCTTCCCCTGCTGCATTTGCCTCCTGCAGTGCCCAACTAGATGGGCACAGAAACAAGGAAAGACAGAAGTACGAAGACGTAATAGCTGAACTGCACTCCCTGTAAATCAGCCTCCTTTTTGCAAATTGCATTAGCTAATGGTGGCAGCATGTTCAAGTCCTTTCACCTTCAAAAGCTGGTCTCTCATTTAATTAATTCCAAGAAAAATGAGGTGGGGGAGGAGGGGAGGCTGAGAAATAGAAAGTCAAACTACACAAAGAGAATTGTAATAGCTTCCTGTAAGTTACTGCTGTCTGCATTAGAACTTTTTTTTTGGCAGCCTGGTATTGGAGCATCAGCCTAAGCAATTCCTAAGCAGACAGAATAAGGTATATGATGGTGTCTGCTCACACCATGTGGAGACATCTGAAGCAGGACACTGCTTTATTATTAAACATTATTTTTTAATATTTCACATTATTTTTAAGGGAGAATGCAGAACTACAAAAGGGGTGTATTACTCAATAGCCAAGTCTTTCCATAGCCTGTTTTTTCTCAGCTGATAGCACCAAGTCACTAATGGATGGAACAGAAGTGCTGACTTTATTTGGACAGTCAGAAACCAAATTCCCTAAACACTGAACCCCACAGATATTTCACTGTGAATCCTGAATGTACAACTACAAAAATCATTTAAAACTTTAACTTTCACTAATTAGCATTTACAACTTTTTTTTTTGTATCAACACATTTAAAGCTGAATCTTAGCTTGCATTTCAGCTGGTCAAAACCAAAATGAACCACAGAGCTTAAACTATTAATATTAGATTTGAAATGAATATATATCACAACTGAATAAGGGCCATGTATGATGCTACAGTAAATGTTATGCCACAATTAAATACAACACTAACAATACTGTGATAAAATACACCCTTAAAATGAGACTGTTATCTTAAATACCTCTTTAAGAGGTGAGAAATTACACCATGTATTCTTCACTTTCTGATGTAGCTATGTAAAACGTCCAGATACTGCCTAAAAATCAACTAGGGGATGAGGCTAAGAAATGAATTCTATTGGGGAAAAAAGAACAGAGTTTATATACATGTCTTTTTGAACTGCCTGGATCCAGCTTTCAGGTAAATTCCAGTATTTTCACAAAAATTTATCCTGAATACACCAGTTCTTCTCATACCAGTTCATAATGCTTTCACCATAATTTATTCTCATTTGTGTCTCAACCTGACATCCTTAAACCAATTGGAGATTTAATTGAATTTAAAGCACTTCCACTTTAGTAGTGAAACTAACCAGTTTGCTAAGATTCCAGGTGGTTCAGACTTCACTCCTGCCTGCTGAGCTGTTGTGTTTGGACAGTATTAGCACTTAATGCTCTCATTAGCACAAGGTATTCATGGACTCACAACGAGACTCACACCCCAATCCCAACTCCAACCCAGCCCTTATTCTGTGCTATCTCGATCAGATCAACTGCCCAGCATTTTTCTGTCTACCTGAGTAGTTCTGCCATCCCTAAGCCCTAACTCCCAGGATCTATGAAATTCATCCCATTTCCACTGCAAATTACCTGTGACTCCTTATTTGCTCAGAGATGCCACAAAGTATCATCATCTGCTCTGATCCATTCCAAAATTCCCAGAACCATCTCTAGCTGAGACACTTGCACATTAAATGGGTCTTTTCTGCAGTAAAGAATGTATTTAACAGCACATAAATTAAGATGCTAGTGGTGTCAGAGCTCTGGAACAAATCCTGCAGCTCCATTCCTCTCCAACCTTGCTAATTCCCTCTGCAGGGCCATCTATCTCTCACTGCCATCTCTGAGACAATGAAATATAAAGAGAAGTACAGTTGTTAAAGCCTGATGCAGACTTTGGCTCAGCTGATCATATCACTAAAAGGATTTTGTCTCTGATTAATTTCACCATGTCAGTAGAGGTCTCCAGGCAGAATGAAGGAACCTGCCACCCTGTATGTTTCCAATTGATACATCTTCCCAGAAGGTGCCTGGAGATCCATCAATAACCTTAATTAAACACAACCAGATAGATGACAACTAATGATTAAGGGAGTGGCTCTCCTGGGACTATGGCTGAAGAGTGTGTATGGCACGACAGTAAGCCAGGCAGATGGCTGCTTGTCTAACACAGCAATGCCTGTTAAAACTCTGATGTCCTTGATGGCTGAGTTCCAATTCAATTTATCCTGTTCCCAGTCCTTTAAGAGTTGTTCTTCCACACCACTTAAAACTACCCTCTGTCAAAGTGCAAGAGGGGCATTTCTGTGATTCTCCAGCTGCTGCTGCACTTTGCAGACCATTTCCAGAGAAAGCAGCTCATTCTCCTTTCTCTTTAACATATACATCCACTGTTGCTTGGTTCTCATTCTACTTACCAGACAGAACACAGAGATCTTTCAGTTTGAAAATTATTAGTGACTGAAATAAGAAAAGGAAACTCTTTCTGAACTCCTTTCAAGATCTAGAAATCATCAATGTTAGGTATCAAATCAATATTTTTCAGTGAGGTTATAAGCTTCTTACAAATTGCAGTCCTTGTGAAAGGACAGAAAACAAGGACTACTAGTTCAGTAAATAAAATAACTGGCTTCTTACTGAAAAAAAAATAGGCAGCACTTGGTATCACAAAAGAATGAGAACTATGGCTTGTCCAATCAATGCAATGCATTAGACTGCTAGATTTTTAACCTTCAGTCAGACATTTGTTTCTCCTCTCTCTTGACTCAGAGGGCACAAACTTACCCTAACTTGTCAAGTCAGTTCTGAGACACAGCATCAATAGAGTCTACTGGTGTTTCATGTGAGCAGTAATGAGGAGATATTTATTTTTAGAACATTAATGCTAGTGAATAAAGCTATCCTGACAGCTCTGAAAGCCTCCCTCTAGCCACACAGTAAACAGGCACAATGCATGACAAGTAGTGAAGCCACTCACCCTAGTCTGTAGGATCCTGCCAAAGCATTTACACAGGTAATCATCTTCAACATTTGGTATCTTTGATTGAGATAAATGTTGATCTATCATGTTCAGTCTGAGTATCACATAGCCTTCCAGTAGTTACAATATGAGTGATGACATTCAGCCACCATCTAGCTGGTTTGGATTTAAAGCAGTGAAGTGAGAAATCCAGTTAGCAGCCAAGAACAGAAATCGGGAACCTTTTCCCAAAATAATAATGATGCAGTGACCTTCCTCCTAGTCTGCATTCACACACTTGCATTAGTAGAAAGACAACTAGGAGGGTAAATTGAATTCACTTTGGCTACGACTGACAGTACTTGTTGGCACTATATAGCAATCCTTTCAAACACATTATTAAGTAAATGAATTGCAAACTCTTCAAGGGTATGAGACCCAGCTTCTCCTCCTGTCTCCTCCAAGTAACAGGAGAGAATGAAAGCAAAGCCATGGTGGCAGAACCACCTACTCAACATTTGCAGTCCTTGCTGTGCAGAGCAGTAGATGCTGTGAAGGTCAGTCAGCAGCCTTGAACACAACTGCAACCACAACTCTACCCACCTGAGGAAGATTCCCACCTCTCCTGTCTCTGAAGAGTTTGCCTAGCACCTACACAAGGTATTCATACTATGAACTGAATAAATATTCCAGCCTTAATACTTGCATACCATACATAAAAAGTGAAATTAATTTACTATATTAATGGAGGCAACAGATGCACAGTTTATAAATCATGGAAGTATTGTGACACAGAGGAGGTGATAAATCTAGTATGATCTATTACTACAGAAATAAAACCACTGCAGATACAAAAGAAACAAGGCTTGGGTGAGCTTTACATCTGTGAGTGGTAGCTAATACCCAGTATCGTTTGAGTTCACCACCTCTAAGACTGTAAAAAATAGTTAAACATAGAAAGACACTAAACACACAGAAGAGAAAGCTATGACTTGTGACTCAACTACAAACTGAAAGTTGTACTTTGAAAAATGGACAAAACCCATAGAATATCTGCAGTGAAGTTACTTTCAGATCTGTACTCCTTTCATACCCACGTTTAGAAGACAGATGACAATCAGAAATACTCCTGCTTGGCAACAGTCATCAAGCTCAAAGCAACAGCCTTCTGTAGTACAGACACAGAGCAAAGCAACAAACCAACCCTGCAGGGCTAACAAAATAACCTTGTTGGCTCTTGACTGTAATATACTGAGTACAGAAAGTATAGAGTGGTGAAGGAATACTTGGCTGTGAATCAGCAAATGAACAATAAAGGCCCAAGGAAGAAGTTTTTACCTACTTTGCTAGCTACTCTTCAGCTTGTACCACGACATCATCAATGCTATTGTTAGTTGAGAAACATGCTCAGACAAAATGGGGCTTTGGACATCACTCATCAAGCACTAAGCACGTGCTGATGCACATACTTATATTGGTGCTTCCTCCTGTTACTCCTGTAAGGACAATACATTAAATGCAGCATGTCTAATTTTGGCAACAGCAGATAAATTAAAATAAAGACCTGGAAATTATTATAAATGCTGCACTTCTGGAAAATCTACTTAAATTACAGGAAAAAATAGTAAAAGCAGCATGTGCTAATACCTGGTTCTTATTTTTTATGTTTAATACAAAAAGCAACATCACAATTTCTCCTCCTGGCTATTCCACCAAACGAATAAGAAAGTGTTTTGAGATATAGCTAATTAGAAGAATGTAGTTAAAGAAGACTGAATTATTTTCTATAGAGAAACATGAAATGAAGTAACTGAAGGCATTAATTCGAAGAATTAACTTAAATATCATTAACTTGTTTAGTAGAAGTCAATATTCAAAACTAAAGCATCCTTCGTTTTATCTTAATTTACTTCTCAAGTACATGGTGGCCTCTTTAATCCTGAATACACATATCTGTAATTTTAATCTAGTTTGAGTAATCCAGTTCAACAATTAACTCAGATATATTCTCTTAGGTATTCATGTCTCCTGAATAACTGAAAAAAAAAGGAACTTCAACTGATAAATGCATTTTAGCTGAAGAACCACTTGTTACTATTATTAGAGAAGAGAGATTAAAAACATTCTTCTTCTAAAAATAATTAGGTGAGAACAATGTATAGTATTTGCCTTTTCTATATTTATAAAAATCCAGTGATAGTCATGAGTCTGAAGTCTTCACTGTCACTGTGATTTTTGTGCCCTGATTTTAACATGGCAATATTGTTATGTCACCTGAGAGGCAAACATTGAGATGATTGTTACCTACACTGGCATTATATCTATAATACCATATCTGTAACATTATGAAGGGGAATTTGAGGGGAAAGAAAAAGATACTAAGTGATCCATGCAGCACTGAGCAATAGACTTAATTAGGGAGAGAATGCAGTTCCTAACTTTTACTGACAGACATCAGACTTCCCACAGCAGTGCATAAACTGCCTTACAAAGTCAAATTACCCAACAGACTGCAGACTTTCATTACCAACAATCTGTCTTAAGCACAGATAAACTCTGGCTCTTTAGTCAGTGGTTAACTTATGAAAGAGGAGGGGAAATGGAGGAAGAAAATAGCATTATACCATCAGAGACATCACTGCAGTGTAGCCATATTTGCCTGTGCTTTTAAACCTGTGACACTAAATTAATTAGTTTCCCTTCATTGCAAGAACAATTATTTCAGAAAAACACCCACTATGGCAGGAAACAGTGGAGTTTATTTATACGTGTAAGCAATACAGGCTACACAGCAAGGAAGATGTATCCACGTGTTGTCACTTAGGAAATCTGGTCACAGACCAGGACCACAATGTGTTAAGACTTGGTAGACATACAAAATGATCTCAGTGCACCTGGCTCTGATCACCCATTTCAGCATACAAAGACTTCAATACTTTTATCCAAACTGCAGAGAGCACTGGAAAGGCACCATTTTTTAAATGTATTTATCTTCGCAGAAAGCTACACATACTCAAAAAGAAAAATCCAAGGCCTCTGAACTGCTAGCATTAAGGAGATAACAATGAATCAAGATTACAGATTTAAGATTTGATGGAAACGTAAAAGAACCAAAGCATATGAATTTTATTTTGTTCTACACAATACCAGGTAATACACTTTCTGGTGTGAAATACTTAATTGAAAGTTGCAACTTAAATAATTTGTTTTCCCATCCCATTGTACATACTTTCTGTTAAGTCAGCAAAAGAGGAAAATGAGGCAGAGAGTAAAGTGACCTGCTCATACATATTCAGTTACCTTGAAAAGAAGGAGTATCTGAGGCATGTTACTTGGGGAGAAGAGATTATTGCAGCAATTTCATAAGGCACGACTGCTCTTCACAGATGAGTATTTGTAATTACTTCATTGGAAAAGCCATTTGCTAAAAGCAGCTAAAAGTACATCTTAATGAAGAGAATATGTGACTGATAAAATACTTAAAAAAACAGTATTTTGAAGACTTAAAAAAATCCCTGAAATAACTAGGGCACCAAGAGCCTGAAGTCATGTAAGATACAATATTAAGTATAGTAAATACAAAAGTAAATTCCTCTTTTGCCCCCACATGTTGACACCTGCAAATCAGGAGTGGCTTCACACCACAGAGCTGAAACTCAAAGCAGTTGCTAACATTTCCACTGCTGAAATCCAATCATAACAGAAACTTACTTCATGCACCAGAAAAGATTGTCTCTGTGAGAGGTTTTTTGGTTTTGTTTTCTTCAAGGCAAACATTTGAAGTGAGGTAAGAATTCAGTCTCAACTTTCAATGCAATTTTCAAATCAAGCTCTTACAAAGATGGGTCAGTGTTGCCTTGTCCTCTTGAGAAAAATCTCATGCATATAGTCCCAAAATCTTCCCTGATGAGACTCATTGTGATGAATCATAGCAGTGAGGGCCTCACCCTGATCAAGGCTTTGCCAATAATCCTGCAGCCACATTTCTTTCCAACTGAAACAAAAAAAGAGACACCATCACAAACAATTAAAAAAACCAAATTAGTCTGCAGCTGTAATAGTACTGAAACCATGTTTTTCTTTCCCTTAAGAGGAAAACAGGCCCAGAGATGGTCATAACAAAGTATGTTGTTACTGTGCCACTGTGCTCCAAGTCATTTAAAGAAACTTGCTTTGAGTATTCTCTACAGCAAATGTAAGTTCACTGTTAGCTTTATAACATTCTAAAAATATCAGCATATACTGTAATGTTAACCACAGAGACTAAATTACTAATTGTAGAGAATAAAAACTTCTATTAAAATAAAATCTATCACAGAGTCGTTGTATTATTTTGAGAGTAGCTTTCCCATGTCAGTATGCATATAACAGCCTAAAAATCAATTTTTTTTTCAGATAATCCATTTTAAGAACTGCAAACTCAGATTACACATGACAAACATCATTATATCCCCTCCACACAGATTCTATTCCTTATCTCCAGACTATATGGTTGAGTGTGGGCTGTCTTCTTTAGTGCATAGAGTCTCAAACTTTTTGTAATACAGACTGTATCACTGCAAATTTCAGCAATTCTCTTCCACTTCATGATCACAGGGACTATTTCTCCCACTTGTATTATATCAAGGTATGTCAATTATCTCTTCTCCATTATTTCTGCTACCCAGAAACAAATGACAAATTTTGGAAAAAAGGACCAAATATGTTGCGCTTTATAATATATCCTCATGAATTACTCAATACTTGTTAACCTGTATACAGATTTTTTTGCTTCTTCTCCCTCCAAATCAGAGAAATAAGTACAGTGGCTCCTGCCTTCCCTCTGTGCACCATACACTGAATCCAGTGTGACTGCACTGCCCAGAAACAGCTCTCACCCACCACTCCAGGAAGGCTGAAAGAAATGCACAACACATCCCAGTGCCTGTCCTTGTGGAGCGGCAAACAGCTTGTACACAATGGCATCAGCTTCTGTGGTCAACAGCATCACCTGTGATGGCTCATTTCTGCAGAGCACACCAACACAGATCTCAAAACAAAGCTTTAAACACAGATTCCAATGTGAAGGGTCACAGATGGAGGTTTACTTCTGCTTTAAAAAATAAGTATGTGCCAAAAGGTGCCTTTCTAAAATGCACCATTGGAAGCACTGTGAGATCACACTGCCTACCAGCTAAATTCATTAACCTTTGTTCAAGGACTGTTCACATGAGTTACTTGCTTTTCACAGCACTGAATAAGGGCACATGTTAGGAAAATGAGTCTACTTGCAAGAAGTCTTAGACCCAGGACTAAGTGGCAGCAGACAACAGAAGAAAACATTTTCCAGATGAACTCTACAGAAACAACACCAAAAGGAATTCCAATATCCAAGTGGAGACCTTATTGAAAGTAATTTTAAATTGCTGTTGTTCTTCTTTCTTTTAAGAAAATAATTTCACTCTAATTCTGTGAATTGGGAAATATCAGTATCCCAAGATGAACAGAAGTGTACAAATCACCAGAAACTACCAACTACAGACACCTGAAACATTATTACCATGAGATATAGATCTATCTTTAAACCTGAATGATTATGAGATTCTACTTCAAGGGCCATCCTACAGTGTACACCTGGAAAATCTGATGCCCTGTTAATGTTTTTTCTCATCAAAACTAAATTTTGACATCAACATAAAATGGAACTAGCAAAGCCATGATAGTTTCACAATTCCTTTATCAAAGGCACACAAGTTTCTCTTCCTATGCCACCACAGAAGAAAACTTAGAGTAACTGGAAAGAAATTGTCACTTAGTGTTCTTATAGTTACATTCTGAAACACCCTACTTTTGGGAAATGAACCCTTACCAATGAAACAAACCAAACATTTCTCTTACAAAGATGGGAGTTTGAGAATAACTAGAGATTCTGGTTTCTCCTAAACAAATATTATACTCAGCAGCAGCACTACAACTCACTATTTTCTGTACAAAGCAGCTAAGAATTCAATAGATTGTAGTGACTGACCATAATCTGACACCTACAACTGCTTGTTTTACAGCCTTTTTCCTTAAACTCACTTGGGTGTGAAACCCAGCAGTCCAAATGCAAGTGAGGCTGCAAGCATAAGGATTTAGAAACCACATTTCCACATATACAGCTAAAGGCACTACAGAGAGACATTCTGATTGCTGCAGCATTCTGTCAATTTAGCACATCTATCAACCCTAAAAACAAATTACATCTGGGAATAAGGGTTACAGAGCATGCAAATGTGTAGTGTAACCTTTCTGTAATTGAGTACATGCTCTAAAATAAACTCCTTTGCTGTCCTCTGAATTCAGAAGGCTCCAGAACTACAAGTCACAGTGTGTGTTTATAGTCAGACCTTGCATGTTGCATATCCTCTAGCACATGTATCCCCACTAGATCTGAGTCATTTTTCCACAATAATGTTTTCTGAAGTAACAAAACACTCCATTGACTGGCTCAGTAGGCAATCATCTAAATTGATCACACTGTTAAATAACATTACTGTCAAACTCAGACAAAATATGGGCATGTTTAGCTAATGCTTTGATGGTGATTTTATGCTATTGTCACACCACTTAGAATTATAAGTAATCATGTTCCATTTTGCAAATAAAAATGTTTAAAGCTTAGATGCTTATCAGATAGAAACCACCATATTTCACAGGAGATGCCCACGATCATGCCTTGGAAGCTATGGGCACATATCTTTATAAAGTCAATAGCAGTGAATATAAAAGCTTCCCTGGAACATTTTTTCCAGACACATCTCATGCCTACAAATGGGGAGCACAACAGTGAGACATGAAAACTTCCATGGGATGAAACTGTAGCTTCAATTATGGACCAGCTGTTCCAACCTCCCTGCCGATGACCCCCTGTGAAGAATGATGCAAGCACCTGAGCCTGCAAGTGGCATTGGCAGCCACGCTGTGTGTGCCTTCATAGGTACTTCTCTACTGCCACCTGATGCTCAAACAAGAGAAAACCTATGAAAAAGTAGGAATATTTCTACAGAGGAGGGTGCTATGTAGCACACTACAAGGAAAAAAACCATTTGCTACTGAGACTGAGAAAAGGCGTGACTACAAAAAACCTCCAGTAAATCAGTCAACCAACAGAAAACAAGGGATAAGAAGTTACTCAGTCTAATCTCTGTCCTGCACAGTCCCTCTCCTAAATAAGCGGGCTGGCATCCTTGAACACTGGCCAGGATTTTGTCACACAAAATAGCATTAAGTCTTGCATTCTGGATGAGCCTCATTTCTGCTCTAAAGTCTACAGGAGTCAATCAGGCCTGCACTGAACATTGGCAACCCCATTCTTAATGCAGTACATTGTAAGGAGGTACAAAGCTGCTTTTGCCTCAGGGCTGCCAAGTGCTTTACCATCACTGTGCTGAAAAACAACCCTCCCTCAAGCAAAGAGGCTGAGAGAGGACAACCACATTGCCTGAGGTCACAGAGCATTTTAACAGAATACTGTGAGTATCTCCAACTCCTCTTTCAACCATTAACACCACTGTCCAAGCCTCTTGTTCAGCCTCAGCTGAGTACTCAGTTCAGTATTAGCAGAACTCCTACACCATCCGCCAGACATAAAATGTAACTGGAGATGTAACAAGTACAAAGCATTATTAAAACTACAGCTCCTGTTACCTGAAGCTTTTTTCCTTCAAGAAGCATAATATTGGCACATTACCTGTCTCCCTCAGAGAGGTCTCCAACACTTCCAAACCCAGGGGCTGGCATAGGACATCCCATATGCTTGAACTGAGCTATATGAGGTCTTGGAGCTGGAATTTTCCCACGAGACTTTTTGTGTTCCTGCTCCTCTTTGACTCGTGTGTTCTCCTTGTCACAGATGAAACACTCGAAGCCATTCAGGTAATTGGGCAGAGTCATGTCATTCACACCCCACTCCCGCTTCTCCAAGCTCTCTAGCAAGAACTGGTTTTTGATTCCATCAACGTTTTTGTACTCTAGATACTTCAAATATTCCTCTCCATTCTTGTCCAGGAAATCAAGATACTTTGCCAGCTCTTGGGGGCTGTCAAAATCATCTATAAGAATGATGGAGAGGTTGTTTGGCATCCAGTCTTGCACAGCTGGGGAGCCTCGGTACACTGGGACAGCACCCAAGTGCATGGGACGCCACAGCTTCTCTGTCATGTAGTCGTCACATATGGCATTCTCCAAGGCCAGATGAAACTTGTACCTGGCAATAAAAGTCATAAATTCAGAATCTTCTGTAGTGGCTGTAGAAGTGTCTCTCAGTCGCTCACTGGGGAGCTCACGGTTATGCAGGCATTTGCCATAAGAGTCAACCTAAAATAACAAACAGCATCTTTACAAAGGGATTTGTTCCATGGGAACTTGTTTTCAGACCTAGTAGTTCTTGTAAAATTCCTAACTTGGATCAGTTCATAGCTACCTTAATTGAGCTTCACTTTCACTCCGAGTTCTTTCCCTTGTGACTATTCCTAGAGTTCCAGTTCTACTAGCTTTAGAGGAAACCAAGTGCTGTTTCAAATGCAACATTAGCCACACTACAGACTGAGGGGTGAGGGGAACACACAGAGGCCACCCAAAAATGCATTTACTACTGGATAAATCAGAAACCAACAAGTAAGGAGCTGCATTCTCTATGTCAGCTTAAACACCTTCTTTCTACTTAACCGAGATTCAGTGCTCTTCCAAACAGTTATTAGACATAGTTCCAGCCAGTCTCAGCAGGCTGACAAAATTTTTCTATTTGTTAGACTCAGAAAAACTGATGCACAGAGCTAAAAGAATACTGTCTGAAAATTCAAGACAATATGCTTAAATTAGAACCTGCATCATACTTTGACAATACAATAATTTAAAAAAAAAATTCTTTTGTCTTCGCTCCACTACTCAGTACATTATGACCTTTCACAACAACTGAATCATGACCAATAGAAATAACAGAAACCACTAGAAAAACATGTTTCTGGAAAAGTCTAAAAAGAGATTTTTTTAAAAAATCAATCTAATATTCTTCAAACTTTTTAAGGGAAAAAACGCAGTATGCTTTTTTCCTGCTTGGAAGAAACTACATTATTTTACATTATGAAGCTACTCACCATCAGCTGTACCACAGCAGTACAAGCCATCATAGAAACAACATGGTCCTACCACAACACAGGTAAGGATGAGATCCTCAAAACGGAGCAACCTGCCTTTTAACTGCACTCCTGTACTTTCAAATAGGAGCGAGACTCGTAAATGGACAGTCTTTCTGTATGCTAACTTCAAAGTCCAGAGATTTCAGCAACTTCCTGCACAAGACCGAGCTTATTCAGGCTTTGCCCAGCTTGTGGCTGATCCCAAGTTTGGCCAACTTCATAACTAACATCTGCATCAGGCCTACCTACTGACATGCGGTGTAGTCTAGATCACGCTTTGGGAAGGAATACAACTAGTTTTTCTGTCCAGCTTGTAGTCAGCATGCATCCCGTTATGATTCGTGTCTTGGCTAAAAACAAGGACAAACAAACCCCATTAAAAGGAGGCGGTAGAGGGGGGCAGCCGGGTGGTCCCAGCTCCGACAGCAGCACTACGCCACAGCTTCCCCGTGCACTCGGCCCACCTACCTGGATGTACTTCATGAGCTCCCGCACGTAGCGGTCCCTGTCCGAGGGCACATCGCAGTGGGACTGCATGTACAGCACCGGGCCGTAGCCCTTCCGCCGCCACGCGTCCTTCTCGGCCAGGGGCACGGCCGGGGCCCGCAAGTACGCGGTGCCGGGCAGCCACTGCAGCGTGAGCGGGTAGTCGGACTCCCGGCGGAAGGTGGCCGTGTAGTTAAAGAGCCGGATGCCGGGCGAGTGCGAGAGCACGTAGTTGTTCATGGGGGACTCCTCGTGGAAGAGCGCCCAGGTCTGGTGGGGCAGGCGGGGCAGCGGTGCCTCGTACGCCCTGAAGTCGGTGCCATAGAAGATGAGCGCCTTAGTGCGGCGGTGCCGGGCCACCCGCCGGCTCCGGGTGACGAGGCAGGAGCCGCGCCGGCAGTCGATGCGCTCCGTGTCGCCGGGGAAGTGCGGGAAGAGGCTCCCGCTCCACCACAGCAGGATGGGCAGCGCCTTGTTGCTCCGCGTGTCGTTGTTGCCGGGCCCGCGGTACGACGCAGCGGCGACGAAGGCCGCGCCCGGGGGAACGGCGTCCTGGGCCCACCCCTCCACCCCGCACGGCTCCGCCGGCCTCTCCGCGGCCAGCGCGGCCCCCGCGAACCAGGCCAGCGCCACCACCACCCACAGGTCCGCGGGCCCCCGCCGCGGCCTGGCACCCCCCATGCCCGCCCCGTCGACCCCAGGTCGTGCCCCGGGCCCGCCCCAGGAAGCGGCGCCGGGCCCCGCCCCCGGCGGTGCCGTCACGGGGCGTGGAAGGGCCCGGGCGCGAACGGCGCCGCCTTCCCCGGCCCGCTCACCTCGTAGTGTCGATGCAGACGTGAAGCGGCTCCGAGGGGCAGCGACGCGTACCCCTGCTGTGGCGCAGTGTGTAGCCTTGCTGCAGCGGCTCGGCTCCGTGACCTATTCGCAGCTCCCTCCCCGCCTCACCGTACGATGACTGTAAACCTCTCTGCCTCTACCGCTCCTCCATCCGTCTGTGCTACCACTGGATCGCACAGTGCCTGCAGCTGCCGCGACTGAACGCACCAGCAGAGCGAGGGCTCCTGGCCCAAGGAAGCAGTCAGCTGTTATATGAACAAGCACACAGCTTAGCTTCTGCTGAAGACCATAAAGGGAAGGAACGGAAAACAGCTTTTACTAACAGAAATCTGAGATTGTGTTTTTGTTTTTTTTAATATCTACAGGTTTTAAAGCTCCCTTGACAGCTTCTTTTCTATACCAACCTTGAATAACTCCTATGGTGTTAAAATATTCTGTAAATTCTGGGTTGGGCTACACTATGTAAATCGAACAGACATATTCTAGAACTACCACTCAGTTGTTCACAGTTACACAATCGCTAGAAGCTTCAAATTAACTGTTTAAGAGATAATATTTACAAATTATCAGTTTTAATACAGGACATTAGTATGGACACAAGGAAAAGTATTCTTCAGCTGTGTTAGAAACAAGTGAAAGAGGGAATAGTTTTTTTTTCCTTTGAAAAGTCTTGGGTGTAGACACTGCTTAGGCCTGCTCCAGCACCACCACAGCATCCTTCACTTGGGCTCCAAGAGCAGGTAACAAACAAGGGCTCTCCAAGGCAAATTCCACAAGCATCAGAATGTGTCCTGCACAATTTACTCCACAAAATTAATGTACAAGATCCACAAGGCCCAACATTATTGCACCAGTTCTGTGGCAGATTTTGGACATAATGTATATTCTATAGGAGAGGAATCTCAAAAATATTCTACAGCAAATTTAGTATTATTGGATATTTAGCAATGATTGTCTTCTGCTTTCATACAGATTTGTTATAAGGTTACCAGCAAACTGTACAACATCAATATTCACAGGTACAGTCAAGTTACACTGCCAGTTCACTCTGAATTTATTTTTGCAATTAGCAACACCCCCAGCAAAAAAAACCCAAAAAACCACCAAAACAACCCAACCCCCCCCCAAGACCCCCCAACTAATTCACCCAGCTCCCCTTAACTCTGAAATATGAGCTCTGTTAAGACTACAGAAGTCATTAACTTGACATTGTCACAAAGCAAGGGCAATACTTGCCTAAGTAGACCAAAAACCCCCCACCCAATCAATGAATAAACTGTGTTAACAAAAAAGGGCATTTCTCTGTGAAATGGAAGTTCAGACAGGGCAAAAAGTCAAAGCCAATCATCTAGACAATGTAACACTGAGATTAAA
Organism: Lanius collurio; assembly: GCA_020086605.1. Taxonomy (NCBI): domain Eukaryota; kingdom Metazoa; phylum Chordata; class Aves; order Passeriformes; family Laniidae; genus Lanius; species Lanius collurio. The sequence goes on from JACBWW010000010.1 coordinate 13,214,360, forward strand.
CAACACCTTTTGTTTGTTGACTCTTGTTGAATTTCTTACCATTCAGTGTGAATAACAACAACAAAAAGAAGGACTGAACTTGGTGAGCAGAAGATTGGATTGTAAAGGATCAATGAGCTAGACTTCAGCCCTTCCCATTTCCCCCCTCCCGCAAAATACAGGGTTTGGAAAAATAAGCAGTGTTTATTTACTAACAATGACATAAAATACATCTTAATATATTTTTATTTCTTTACAAATTAAAAGATGCATTGGAAAAACAAGTGAAGAAAATGAAAGGTTCATTCATTATTTCATTTCCACCCCCACACCCCCCAATATTAATACTAGAAATTAGTACTTGTGGAAGTCTGTGGTTGCTGCGCATTATATTTCTGGGAAGTTCTTTTTTTTCCCTCTGATTAAAAATCCTCTAGATTTTTTGGTTGGAGGCAGACATGGAGTAAAAAGTCAGCCACATTCATACAAAAACACTGAAAGTTCTGTCAACTACATCTTGAAAGAGTTTCTCCATTACAATTTTCATATTCCCCTTTCTGTGTAGTGATGGGAGGGAAGACAAACTAGCAGCATTAGAAGAAAAATGGATTTATATACATGCTACAGGATATGGAACTAAAACCACAGCCAGATATTTTTCTGATTTTAACAAGGACTTTCCTATGAAATATCAAGCCCAGATAACATGTTCTCTAATCCATCCACATTCTTCCCTTCACTTTTAGTGCTATTGGTAGCTTAAACTCCTGGGTATTGGAAGAATACCTGTTAAGTGTTCAAGCTAAAATGTACAAGCCCCCTTTCAAAAGTGAATAAACGAAGCCCTTAGAATTCCTAATTTGATTATACTAGCTCCCTCTTCACAGGAGTCTTCTCATCCACCCTTGCAATGGAGCAGCAGAGCAGCCAAAGTGGATGGATTTATCTGTCTGAGGTATTTTAGTTTAACGAACAGGCTTATAAAAGGTTTTGTGCAAGCTGATCAGTAGATAGAATGGGGAGGGTATAAACATCCAGTAATGAAACTCTCTGCTATGGCCCAGGTGCTTTCAATAACCGAAATCAGGTACTTGCAATACCTGTTACAGTACAGTCTAAATCTTAAGGTTTTGTATCCTCTTCCTTGTATTCCAGGGTACAAAGCAATCTCAAATTCACATCAGTATAAATCAAATTCCTGCTTGTTTGCTATGATTTACAAAAATATGGTTGAAAATGGCCATTTCTTTATTATCCAGTTCCCACATAGCCCCCTAAAACCTTGTTAAAAGTATTTTCTGCTTAAGGTTAAGAAGCTTTTGTTCCCACCACCATCTGACAGACAGATAAACTCTGCAGGAGAGGTCATGGAACATGGATTGAGTAGGACAACACAGAGCCGTGCAATGAGAAGGAAAGGAGTCACCACACATGTCAACAGGAAGTACCATCTCTAACCTACACCGTTGAGAAGCTGTTGATTTTTGCCCACTTAACTATTGATTACTCCATCACAGTTCTGCACAGCAACTTATAGTACAGGAAAGATTGTGGAGAGAAATTTGCCCCGCTGCCTCCTGGCTTACCACTCATCTTTCATGGCTTTCTGGTTCAGACAGCCACATGATACATCTGTGCTCTGACCGACCACGTTTCCCTCTTCAGAGGAGACATAAAATGTTTGGCTGCTCCAGCTCCCATCACCTGACCTGCCTCTTGTTCTCCCCACCTGTGCATCCTCTTCACACTTGGAGCATGCACACACACCCACACAAATGCACAGCAGCTACCAGAAGTTTTGAAGAGTTATCGCTTTTTCACCCAATGTTGAATCATGTACAGTGAACTGAAAAAAATCCTACATTCATTACAACAGGATTAGCGAGCATGGGGTGGGGTAGGGGGTGAACTCCTGCCAAGCACAGGAAACAATTTAGATGCAAATAAAAGACCTGGTATCAAAGGCCTTTTTTTGTTTTTAAGCCCTCACCAGGAAAATATTTCATCTCTTATACAGGATTGGGAAAGGTCAAAAGGATTTCTGCTTATGCAATGTGTATTAAAAATTATGGAATTGTACAGATTTCTATGTTGTCCTTTTTGAGGGCACTGGGCCTTCTGATCAGGTCATTAGTGGAGACTGAAATGTCACTGCTGAGTTCTAGCACCACTCACTCCTCTAGCTCAGTAGCTGCCGAATCTCCTTGTGCATGTGACACAGGAAGTCCACATATGAAGCTCCTCCACTCAGGCTCTTGTCCTCCACTAGAAAGTGTTTGAACAGCATTTCTAGCTTATCTTCTTGCTTCACAATTATCAACTACAAAAAACCAAACAAATAAGAACAAAACCAACACTGAGTAGCTATTAGAATTAATCTTCATGGGGAAAACAGAGCAAAAAGCTAAATGGCTCAAAATCCCAAAGATAAGAATCATGGCATATGCGGTTTATGTGCTTTGACTTCGGTAACTCAGCTGGGTTAAGTCTCAGTCTTCCTGAACAGAAGGAAAATACCATATGTGTGGTTCATAGAGTTGTATATTGTAATAGGTCTGAAAAAAAAAGTTTTAGAACTCTGCTAAGGACAAAACTCCAAAACTAGTGAAATTTATCTTCAGACTCTTGTTATGAAATTGGGAAGAGTAAGTTCAGCACTGCAGCATTACCAGGCATCACCTGACTCTACTAAGAGGGAAGGGGACTGAAAGCTGTAAATGGGGGACATTTTTACCTTCATGTAGCGGGATCTCTGCCCTTGAAGCCTATCAACAATAGATCGTACTTTCTTTGAAAAGGGGTTTTCCAAGACTGGCAGGGTACTCTGGAATGAAAGATATAAAATTCCCATTAGTCTTGGGAAGTAGAGCAATGCTAAACAAAAGTCAGCAGTTTTGGCATATTGTATAAGGGTAGAGAAATATCTACCCCCATGGGCATACAATCGCTTTGACTTCAACTACTTAAAAGAGAATATAACATGATATCTGAATTAAAGGTCAATTATTTATTCCATTAAGATATCAACTGTTCTCTTCACTCTTAATGACGTGACTTGTCAAATAAATCTAGGCAAAAGCATGCCCAGATTACCAACATCTCTGCTAGTTTCATCCATCTGTGCTTCTCTCATTTCTATTATGAAAAATGTAACACTATTTTCTCTACTGGCTTTCTCATTGTTTTAAGTTTTGGGTGACTATCACAGACTCCAGCCCCCACACTGCGATCCAGCTCACCAAGGCATTGCTAATTTGACTGAAGGATGACACTCCAAAGAGGTTCTGGATCAGGCCTTGCTGCACGCTGACTCCCACCCACACAAAGATGTTCAGCCCATTCTCCAGCAGGTAGATGTCACCCTTGGAGAGACGCTCCTCTGAATTCCGAATGGCTCCTGGCAAGGAATCACTGTCAACATCTGCTTTGGTCTGTTTTAGAGGGAAACAAAAATTTAAGTAAAATAAAGGTTATAAAACAAGAACATCTTATGAAGTCCTGAAAATTTCTGCCACAAAGACACCAATGATTTTCTCATTTCTAGGACTTATAAGACTGCAATAATTGTGACTGAAGTAGCACCTTCTTTAGTTTTCTTACTGAAAGTGACACAGAAGCAGATCAGAGACGCTTGGTCAGCAAAAGAGAACGTAAGACTTTTATGAAAGGCTCTAAAACTCAAATATAACTTCCTGGTGTAGGAATGTAATTAGGTTTTAGTATTATTCCAGCAAATGTGGTAATGAAAAGTCAGAACAGTACATAGAGTTACCTTGCAATGACGAAAATTGCTACAAAAAGTTGTAAGCTTTAGGACTTTTTAAAAAGACTATGAAAGGGTCAAAAGTGTCTTCTTTGTCACTAGCCCTATGCTTACAGCTCAGGAAAAAAATATCCCCTGAGAAATTCACAAGATGCAGTAATGCTGGGTAAAATTAAGTGAAATATCCCAACAGATGGCAGATCCCAAATACTTTTCAAATCCCTTTCCCTTGCTAAAATAAAAATGCCAGTCCTTAAGATGAGTCAGTGAGACAACAGCAAGCCTCAAGTGCTAATAATATCTTGAATTACTCACCAGGGGCAAAAGCCTGGGATAAAAGAAAACATTTGTTTCAGCCACATCCATGGATGTCACTAACTGACGGATGTAGGCTCGGTCATCTGTTGTGACCTCTGGGCCAGGCTGAAGGACGTCACTCTTCAATACACAGTTCAAGTACACAGGAAGCAGCTTCATGCATTCAGGGAGGATGAGCTAAAAGTCACAAGCAGACAGAAGTTGGTCAGCTGTCTTTCTGAATAAGCTTATGTTTGACAAAATGAGGCTTGCATGAGCCAACAAAGTGTGGTACAGCCGTGAGAGTGAAAGCTGATTGTCTACTTATATCATGGATTGCAAAAGAAACATAAAACCTATCCCTGAAGCAGGCAGTGCTCCCTGGGCTCCAGACAGATGTCCAAGAAGCCATTCTCAATTATAGTTTTACTTACTGAGTCTCTTCTTTGCAAATTTCTGCTGAGCAAAGGAATTGACTCTTTTTGAGCAGGCCACAGAGGAAGAAGCTGTTACCACTTTTTAATTCCTAAGCCTGGGATTCAAGTGAAAGCACTGGAGTTTACCTGGCCAGCAGAAGAGGGACTAGCACAGTTCTTTCGATAGCAGGCTAGGATCTGGGCACACTGGTTGATCAGTGCATCTCGTACAGTCTTTACTGGACTACTCAGGACTCCACGATACGCTGCATAGAGAGAGGAAAGAGATGCTGTCAAGTGGTTGCTCATGAACAGCAAAACCCCAACACTACTTCCACAAAGGAAATCTAAACAACTATTGTTTATGGAAGCCTTCATTCTTCCTGCTTCAAATTTGTAGGAAAGAGACAATATATTCCTGCTGAAAACCTGAAGAAGCTCATTTACACCGTTTTATTACATAATCTTGAACTCTCTATCTCCCATGTAATGAAAATACACTTACCAAAATTTAAAGTATGGGGTTCTATAAAAACTCCTTTTATAGACCAGCCATCTTTCATTAATGGTCTGAAAATGGACAGTTTCTTTTATTTTAATTAAATAAACAATAAACATACACAACTCTCAATATCTATGGGATTTCTAGGCTTTTACTGTGAACTAGAAAGGGTAAATAGGGTACAGTGCATAAGTGTATGACATTTAACTCATATTTATGAACCAAGGCCACCATTTCCTACTGCCAGAGCAAAATTTTGCAACAGTTAAGGAATGAACTAAAACAGCCCAAAAATAAATACAAGGATGATTTCAGAAAGCTGGCAATACAAACTGCTATTAAAAACATTTAGAAAATAATTTGTATGAAGAATAAGCCTACACCCTCCATCTGTACCCCTCGTCCTAAGCAGCAATACTATCATCACAGCTTTATGCTCTTTCTCCTAACTGAAAGACTGAAGTAACAGAGCTGCCACCTGACATCTGAAGCAGGAAGAACAAACAGGTGTCATTGGGTGACAAAACAGGCATTTTAGCAGCAGTTAAAAGCTGCAATTCTTGTTTCAATGTTCACCCTTACCATACTTAGCCAAGTAGTTGATGAGGGTGTCTGTCTCACAGTTCCGATAGAGGTCAGCCAGCTGCGTGCAGCAGTTTAAGGAGAGGTTGTGAATGCGGAGTCGTCGCTGTCCTGCACAACTCGTATACAACAGAGCACACTGCAGGAGACAAAAATGCCAGGAGACAGAGAAATGAGCTCCTGCTACAAGAAGAAGGGCAGGGTTAGAATATACTTCATTAAAAGCTAGGACTCAGATGGTCAGGTAACTACGCAAAAGCCTTGGACAATAAGCTAAAAGCATTTGCTAAGAATCCGGGTCAATGAAGCAGCAATTTTTGCAGTTGTTTTAAGGGACCTGGTCTTAGAAAATGGGGACTGTAGTTTAGGTAACCCTCAGAACAAGTATGCTGGAAGGTCAAGGGTAAGGTACAGGAAGAAAGAACAAACAATTCCTTGAAGAAGTGTCTAATAATTCAGTTCAATTGTCAACTCACTTCTTCTACAAAGCCTCCCCCCTCACCTGAAGGAGTGCACCACTGTCTTCACTCAATTTATCATCATGCTTGAATTCCACTGTGATTGTTTTATCACAGTCCAAACCTGCCATCTCTACATCAGTTGTGTTGCTCATATAGAAAGCTCCAAAAAAGTCAGTTGCTCTAATACCTGAAAGAGGGAAAAACCCAACATCAACCACCATTTTCAACAGAACAACAAGACAGTTAGCCTTTGGACCCTGACACCAAGTTATCCTGACAGATTTCAGCAGGATCTTTGCAGTCTCAATAAAAGTCTTTGAATTCCAAAGCTTTAGCACAGCTTTTGGTACAGCATAGTCACTATGTGTTTTAAATTACGGAAAAATCTTTTTCTTCCCATGAGACACACTTGAAGTGGTCAATTTATGAAGATTCATCCATGCTAACACCCACCTGTGCTTGTGCGCACTCTCATTACAGCATCGAATCCCACTTCTTTCTGGACATCTCTTCTCAAGTCATTCAGGAATCTGTACTGGTCTGTCTCCAGCTAGAAGGCAAGCAGTAATTGAAGTTTCACACTTCCATAAATCAGACTTGCTTCATAAACCATAAAGAAATTTAAAACCAGATGCTACCTCTTGTGGTCTTTAGAAGTCAGTCAGGATACCAGGCTCAGTGGCCTGCTAATCAGATATTGTGCTTAGAGGTAGCAGCCTAGCTCTTCCTGTTGGGTTTTGTTATTAACAGAGATGTTTGTATAAAGACACAAAGCTACCAAATAATTTTGCTGATTATCTTGAAATTTAAGTAGCCATTTACTTCCAAAGAAGTACTTCTTCACTGTGGTTCCCACTATTAAAGAAAGAACTCTTAGCGAAAAAATAATTCTTACTTGGATCAAATACCAGACTGAGCCAATGTCAATCCTACCTGGAAATATGCATATTTATAAATGGAGCCTCCTGTCTGGTAAGGTACTACACCCAGGGTGGCCACATCCAGATACTGGTTTGGAAACAGGAATAAATCCACACAGCAGCCCTGGGCCACACAGTCCTTGGCCAAGTTGTTGTAAAAGCTTGTCTGTGGTTGAAACAAAGTCTAAGAAAGAAAATCAGAGATGACATCAGAAGTTTGTGCAGGAAAAGGAAAGCAAGATCCAGTTTATAATCCCAGTCAATACACTTTTATATTTCAAGTCTTTCTTCACGGAAATCAGAATCATCTAAATTCTCCTTGACTCTGCCTTTGAAGAATTGTCAATTATTATAAAAATTACTACACATTTTGCTTTAATTGTAAATTCAGCACATTTACTTTAACCCAGATTTGGTATTTTACCCTGTGTAATAATCTAGAGCTAACTCTTCTTGTTCTCAGACTAGAGCTGTCCTTATGATGTCAAGTGTCCACAGCCCTGCTTGGGAACAGAAGATAAAAGTGCAATGTTAAAAGGTATTAGCTGGGACAGTTGCAGTATGTGCTATCCTTGTAATTTTTAAAATATTGTTTCAGTTATTTTATTCCATAAAGAGCATAATATACACCCTTGTGTAAGCATCATGCAAATCATTATTACCTTCTCCTTATCCGTGTTGATCAGTTTCCTATCATCCCTGTTCTTTAACTTCCCTGGGGCCTCTGCAATGGGCAGAGAGGTGTGGAAAATGAAGAGCTTGCCAGCACACTCAGCTGCCTGCAGGAAAGTGAGCGCAATAACAGAGGTTAGAAACATTTACAAAAATTTTAAGGGAAGCAGTGATTCAAGAACAAACATTCAAGCAACTTCATCACTCTTTTTATGTCAGGGTGACTCTACCAGACACACAGGCTCACTGTCACTTGGTTACATGACTAGTGTCCAATGGAGGGAGCACGATTTACTGGTCAGTTACAGAAGAGCATGTTTGAGTTCTACTAGATTTGTCCCAGTTCCACAGCAGGGGGAAAAGAACTTTCTCCAAGGAGACAGAACAGTAAGCAGGACCCAGATACAAAAGATTTTGTGCCAACATGTTGCATTGCCTTCTTCCTTGATTTGCAGTTACCAAATTTGTGGAAATAAGTCACAGAAATGGCAAAGAATTTTGTAATCTGAGTTTCAACAGACCAGCAATTTTAAATCAACACCCTATGCCAACACTAGCTAATGTTTAGTAGCTATTTTCTCTGACACATGCAGTATGTAAAAAGTCAATTAGCAATTTTTATTATTTCTTGATTGAAAAAATTTAACAAAAACTGAGTTTAAGAAAGACTTTCAAGGATCATTCTCCCTGTACTCAGCACTGGTGAGGCTCCACCTTCATGTTTCGGGCCCTTCACTGCAAGGGCACTGAGATGCTGTAGCATGTTTACAGAAGGGCTATGCAGCTGGTGAAGAGTCAGGAGCACCATTCTTGCTTGAGGAGTGAGTGAGGGAATTCAGGTTGTTCAGCTTGGAGAAAAGGAGGCTCGGGGGAGACACTTGCTCTCTACAACTATCTGAAAGGAGGTTGTAGTCAGGTGGGAGTCAGCCTCTTCTCCCACATAATATGAGATAGGACAAGAGGAAATGGCTTCAAGTTGCACCAGGGGAGTTTTAGATCAGACTGGATACTGGGAAAAACTTCATTATGGAAAGGGATGTCAAGCACTGGAAGAGGCTGCCCAGGGAAGTGGTGGAGTCACCATCCCTGGAGGTATTTAAAAGATGTGTAGTTGTGGTACTTAAGAACATAGTTTAGTGGAGGACTTGGCAGGGCTGGGTTAAAGGTGGGGCTTATCATGTAAGTCTTTTCCAACTAAAATGATTGTCTGGCTGACATGACAGACAAATAGAGCTGCATCATGAGTTTGGGGTGAAGTCATACAGGCATTCAATTTGATCAGCAGTCACAAGTTGGAGTTAAATCATGCATGTAATTATGTCTGAATGAAGTACTAGAATGGAAGAACTTTAGGGGAAAGGTTTACTTGGTTAGCACACTGCTGCAGGCAACTTCAACAGATAGCATCTCTTCTTTTGTTTAAGATTCTACAGAGTACAGGATTAAAAAGACACCAAACTACAGAACACCTCCATGAGACTTAAAAGACTTCAGCACTTGTTTTTTTAATGCTGGAGGCTCTTTTTTTCCCTGTAGGTTTAATAAACTGTTTAAAGTAAAAGCCAGACAGACAACTGAGAGTAAGTCATGTTTTTGCACTTTGAAAAAATTACTTAAAAAAGAATTGGGTAAAGAACATAGAGATAGCTGCACAAAACAGAAGGTACAAGCACTTCAAAAATGAGCCAAGTATGCCCTACATGCAGTGCATCTACCACAAGGAGCTTACAAAATCTTTAGAATTGTCTTATTAGTGTGTGTTACCAGAATATGAACTTCAGAGTAATTGGCTGAAAACAATTTGTCATAACAATGCATTTACTAACCTTCAGTGCCTCCAGCCCTGCTTGAATCACAGGTGCAAAAACAGTTTCTGTTTCTCTGGTGTCGGCAAACATTTCTGGAATCTGATCCAGCAAACTAGCAAAGAACAAAAAAAAAAAAAAAAAAAAAAAAAAAGGAATTCAAGATTCCATTTAACAGGAAAAGCCACACAGTTGTAGTTGATGACCTATAAGAGTGAGGTGGTTTAAACAGAAGTGCCTAACATATCTGTAAATTTGCATAACTTTTACAGTATTTGGCATCTCATCTGACAAAAATGCTGTATTGTTCTTCATTGGCTTCTCTCACCCATATCCTCAGCACTTGCTGTATAGCCTCAACTGATGCCTATTCCACAGCTCTTCTGTATTTCTTCTAATATATTCCAATATATACAGGTAAGTAAATTCTTAGGAAATACTAGTGACACTTGGCTTCTGTTTGCCAAGCATCTTGTGTACTATCCAAAGATTAATAGGTTTAATCCACAGTTTTGTATTTAGACTTGTTTAATCCACTACAAAATGGGCTAGAAATTTTCTCTAAAAAGATGCAATTCTAGGTCTAGTTCCCAAAATGTAGTTAGCTACACACCACAGAATAATTACAGTTCAAATACCATGGTAAATAGTTTGCCAAAAGTTCACTAACTTCTTTCTTTCCTTTCAGATTTTATCTTCTTATCCCACTTAGTCTATTTTCTCCATGGAAACAAAACTGGACACCCCTGTTGTCTCAGTCTGCAGTTATTTAAGCAGTTGCCTTAAGGACAGTGATGCAATATTCTTATAACTTTCACTCTGCATCATCCAAGTTGTGTTTTGTTGTGTCTTGGTTTTAGTTAGTTTGTTTTTTTCTCCCCAGAAATGCCCTTCTGCAATAAATTCCTGTAGATAATAAAAAGGTTCCACGGGACACAGTCGGCTTAGGGATTTCTACAGTTCAAGGCAGCTCCTGAAACGTGCAGTTTATTTGCAAGGGTCATGGGTGCAGGAGCTCTGCTCAAGCTGCCAGCCACAGCTTAGAGCCCCAGAGAGAGTGAGAGAGGTAGAGCAGGAGACAGAGACTGCGAGAGACAGATTACTGCAGAGGGACCTTGTGAGAGAGAGCTAAAAGTCTGGTTACATGATATCATATCTCTTCTTATACTGAATATGGTAACAGTACAACATCCAATCTATAGAAGACAGAAATCCTTATAGAATTTACGTACAACCTATCCAAACTACTACATTACCATACTGTGTTACATTTTAACTCCTAAAAACTACTTTCTAAAACTACTTTTTTCTTCCCTGCCACGCTGGCAGGGTTTCTCTGACCCTTGGACTTCTGTGCTTGCTGAAGCATCCTCTTCTTTGCTAAAGACATTGTTCAATCAAGAGGGATTCTCCTTCAGCTGGCTAGCCCATTGTTTTTTGGTTGTACAGTAACTAACAGCTCGGTATCTTACATCTCAAAGCTAGCTTTCATTTCTATTTCACTTACAGGTTTCATATTTTCAGAATCTTTTGCCAAGCAGTCATATTTATAAGGTTTCCCTATTTCATCCTCCCTAACAAATTCCTTTATATACACTTTCTGTCCAGCTGGACTATGAGCCAAATACACCCTTAGCCCTTGAATTTCCCCATCCTACTTTGCCAGCTTAATCTCAAAGAGTATAGTAAGTTAAAACACAAAGAGTACCTTAACATGACAATTAAGCACACAACATCTGAATCTACTAAACAAAATTTTACTACATACATTGTAAATCAATTTCTATTACCTGGCAATAACTGTCCTGGACTCATTCACATTCACCAGAAAACCATCAAGGAGTGGCACAAACATATCTGCCACATCTGAGACCACCATCATTTGTGGCTGTGCCAGTGAGCTCTTCACGTTATAGAAGTGTAACACTTTGTTGTAGGTGACAAAGCCTACTCGAATGGCTGATTCCTCCATGTTGCCTTCCCTGTAAGAGACATACTTGCCTTCACATCCAAGAAGATAGGGAAACCATTACTCATAACCCAACACAACAACGGAAAAATTAAAGGAAGTAAAATTTATTTTCACTTAGAAGGGTATAAATAAAGATGTTCTGCTTCGCCTTTTTCTGAAGCAAAGCTTGACAGGATTATCAAATAATTTTTCAATTTCTAGCATTTTTAAAGAGAAAAAGTAACAGCATCCCCCATTTTAATTGTCAACAGTAATTCACAATATACCTACCTGGGCAAGTAATCTAGGAGTGACTTTAATTCTTCACATATTAGCCTCACTAAGCCACTCTTCACAGCATTGTAAGACACATCAATCATAAAAATGAAAGCAGGTGGACTAGGAAACTTGTTATTCTGTGGAAGAGAGGGAAAAAAATCACACTATTGCCATGTAATGCAGCACACATAACAGCTACCTAACATAGACAAATCAATGCTGGTCAAAATTTAGTTGCTTTTATGTACCTCTGTAAGCATGAGCAGCAGTTGTTTCTTCAGCTCATTCTCCTGTCCTTTTCCATCTAACAGACATGTTATCATATGTTTGAAATGGACTAGTATTGAATGCCCTAGACTGACTCTACCATTGATCAGAGAAGAATAGTTATACCTAAATAATCCCTTTACATGACTGGGATAGATTGGAAAAGTAGACAGGGAAGATTCCTTCCAGATCTCAAGATTTTGGAACCTGACCAGACTTGTAATAGGTGATTTCACCAACATAAACTAAAAGATTTTCCTTGCCAAGGATTACAGCTTTTTCCGTCTTAAAAATGAGCCTTTCTTTGGGAATGAAAAATTTGATTTAGTCAATAGTTTACTGAAGTCTATAGGTCATATTGGAACAAGCACTCAGAACAAAAGCAAAACAGAAGAACTTGCAAAAAAGCTGGGAAGATCAGATCTCATTTGCTTTAAAGTTCTTATACTGTTAGAAAATAACTGGACTTTTTGTCCTAATTCGAAATAAAACGGAGGCATTAGAAGGCAACCAGTATAAACTCACAACATTTAGACATCTATTTTCTCAGCATAATGTTTCAGCAGAGATACAAGCTGCTTTAATAAATACCTTGCACCTATTTTCCCTATTCCTTAGAAGTTAATTTAAAAGCAAAACAGCTTTGAAAAGATACACTTCCACACTATTCTTATGCTTTTAACCACTTTGGCTGTATTTGAAATTGAAGTTCAATAGGTAAGGTCTGCCTTAGGTAACAGGTGGCACATTGTATAGTTACTATTGTACTTGTCCTGAATCCTGAACCTCTCCTACAATCCGTTTTTCTGCCAAGGACTACTGCACAAGAATCCCTTCTGCAGAACTCCTAAGGTAAGCATGGCTATAGCTGCTTATATAGCTCCAGAAAAAAAAATTACAGAGACAGCTATTAAATTATATTACATCATGTGTGATCAGGACTTCCTCTAGTTGTTGGAAGTAAGCAGACAGGCATGTTATTTTACACAATAAAGTGGGTTGGATTAATGCCGTTAATTATCTCTGCCAGCTAGAAATCAGCCCCACACAATTCATGTCTTTCTTACTTTCAAGAAAATAGTCTTTTTACTTAAACGTAAAATAAATACAGCAATAAACACGTTCTACTGTACCTTGCAATAGTCAACTGTTGCTAGAAACTCATACGACCCCAGTGATAACTCAGGTCGGTCATAGAAGTCTACTCGCTTTCCAGTATGATCCAAATGTTGGAAGTAGTGAGGTGGCACTGGGAAAGGAAAAATCATTAAGCTCAGTGATATGCCCATAATAAACACAGTGACTAGAGAGTCAACATGACAACAGCTGTTTCAAAAAAACCTCCAGGAAAGTGAACTAGCACTCTGGGCTAGCACACAAATACTAAAAATATTAATGCCATTTAATAATATCACTAAAGCAAAAAAATACAAACGTATTCCAGTTTGTCTCATGCATACTGTATAGTTACTGTTGTACTTTTCTTGAATCTCCTTTCCATTCTCATTTTACATTTCATATCAGGAACATCACTACAATACACTTTTAGGATTACTCTGAAAGATCTACTCCAAAGGAAAAATATAACTGTCCCATATAAGTAGTAACAAATTATGTAAAACAGAGTTTGAGGCAAACTACAGGCTATGTCATTACTGACTCAAATCAGGCTTACTAAAACACTGAGCTCCTTATTTTGCCATATGAGTTAGTTTTTCCTTCCCATGCTGCACAAGAGTAAAGCCTCCAGGCACTCTCGCACACACAGACTCCCACAATCTTTTTATCAGAATAGACAGAGTTCTTCTTACAGTGGATTAAGAAGGAGGAACAGAAGTGTAATCACACGCCCAGCACCCAGTAGTTTTGTGCTGGAGCAAGGTACCAGAAAATAAAATGGGAGTTAAGCCAAATTTTTGCCCACAAAAGTCAGCTGCAGAAACAAAGTATTTCCCTTTTGCCCCAAGAACTACCATGACAGACACTCCCTCCTGCAGAACTGCTCGGGAGACAAAATGTATTGCAGCTACACCTGTCTATATAGCTCCAGGGGAGAATAAAATGACATTACCTAGAATGACAGTATTCACCACATTTAAACTATTCTATACATTTAAAGTTTCAAAAGTTCAAAAGAAAACAAAGTGATATCATCAAGACTATATATAAGCATCACTCTTGTTTCCCAGTACACATCCCATATAAGCTAATTGCCTGATGGTTTTTGGAGAGAAAACAAAAATTGCTCTCAATTTTAGGTACAACTACACTGTGTTTTCACAGTATTGCTCTTATCAGTTGTCTCTCAGCATCCCTCTCTTTTCTGCCTTTGCTCAGTTGTTATAGGTACATACAGCTGCTGAGTGAGGACAGAGAATGTATGCAGGCAGAACATCACCAGACAAAATTGGTTTTTAAAGTTGGCCATTTCTAATCCCCATTTTTTGTTAGTACGAACACTTGTACAGCATAATTGAGGGGGTAAGAACATTAAAAGCCATCAGTGCTACCAAATGGAACACTGAAAACATCCTCATAAGGTCTGTTGTACCTTACTTTCCACTGTGCCTTCAAAACAAATCTACAAATGTTATGCTATGAGCAGCCCATTGTGACTTCTGCTTAAAAGGAAGCATGTTTTGTACTAATTTAGAAGAGCAACTAATATTAACTGGCCTGCACTGAAAACTCTTTTTCTGTTGTAGCAGATTTAACTGCAATCTAAGGAGTATTTGTGAGGCAAAAAAAGGCTTTGTGAGAAAAAAAATCCTAACACATGCTACAGACTAGATCCGTATCTCAGTCTGTTAAAAAAAACCCATACCTTTGAAATATCCTAAGAAAATACAATGGTCTTTCCAACCACCAAGCATTATGCTACAAAAACCTCTTATTAAAACTCAATGCATAAGCACCTATTTGAACACAATTTCAGAAATGAACACTGAACATGCTTTACAATAAGTTTTTACAAGACTAGACACATATTAAATCACAGTTTTCCTTATAAATGATCATAACATGATACATATTTGTCTGCATCTTGTTCAAAGACCTTTCCAGCAGAGCCCAAAGAGTGATTTCCAGAAAAACCTTACCCTCAGTGACACAGCTGCAGAAACAACACTGGAACCTCCTTCCACCTTCAATGAATTGCATAAAAGGGCACATGTAAGCTTTGCACCTATTACATCGGACAGGACCTGATTCTCCATGGTCTACCAAATAAGGAAGGGTCTGTGGAAGCAAGAAAAAAAAACATGGAAAGAAAGGTCATGATGAGACAGTTTTAAGCTCTGCATTGTGGTCATTTCTATCTCCCTGTACATGGCATAAGATATAGCATTTGGCAGCTGTGGGAGAGAGTGCCTGAACAAGTATTTTGTAAGTGCTTTTCAATTCAAGCTCTAGCACAGCAGTACTTTGCAGGCTAGAGCCATTAATGGGCTATCCCTAGCCAGTAGCTTGCTTGAAGAACATGACCTCAGTGCTTCGCAAGATGTATCTGAAGTGAACATGAAAGACTGACAGTGATTCTTCACCCTTATCTCTTCCCCTTGTAAAAAGCAAGCCTTTTAACAAAAGCAAAGCCAGTCATTACATTCTTGACTATATGGAATGCAGAATGTATCTACCGTAAAAAATTCCATCCGGTAAGACTTATTTTTGAACTCCATCATGGAATACATTATAACCACAAGTTCTTACTGTGTTGACCCCACTGTACAGCAAGTCCTCAAAACTGTTATACAGTGACACCATTTTTGAACTGTTACTTATAATACATTCTTTTTGCACCCAAACCAGAATAAGATGCTTGGCAACTTCTCAACATCAGAACAAGCAGGAACCACTTTAAAATTATTGAGACAGAACTCATGCAAGTTATTGTGAAGACAGCTCCCTGCCAGGAGGTCCTGAGGAAGGGGACCCTGGATGTACAGGGCTTGCCCCTGCTCCCTGCTCACATGTGCCCGGATGCTGTGTCTGTATTGATTGGTGGGGATTCCCGGCTGGGGAAAAGTGCCAGGGGGTCCCACAACTCGAGACATCAGCAGGCCTGATGCCATGCAGCTGGGAGAAATAAACATCTCCAAACATCTACCCAATATCGTTCCGTATTTCATTTCTGCACATCTGTGGTATAATACTTGTTGAGAGAATTCCCCGACAACAACATATGGTGGAAGAATGTGGACATTCGACCCCTGATGGCAATTTCTGAATGGCCAGGAATACAGCAACACTGAATTGTGAGTAAATTCTGATTTTTTTCTTCTTGTATGGACTTGGCTGTATTTTCTGGACTACGGAGGAATCCTGGGAAATGGGGCACTCAAAGCCACAGAAAGAAAAGGAAATCCCAGCATAGCAAAAGGAACAGTTCTTTGAGCGGCCTTTTAGAAGTTTCCCTCATGTTTCCAAAGACTTGTTTCCTGACATTAATTCCCCTTTGATGGATATCCCAGAATTTTGGATGGCTCAATCAGAACATGAAGCTCTTGAGAAGCATGTGCATGGTCCCATTACCTCTATGGCAGAAAGTGATTGCCATCACATGGCTGAGCCCATGCAGGCAGATGTGCCCAGCGCTCTTGGGAGCCTGCACTTTACCATGGATTCCCCCTCTAGCTTAGAGGCCCGTGGCACTTGACTGTGAAGGCGGGACCAACACCGTGGGCGCCGTGGGTCGCGTGCAGCAGAGAGGCGACCCCCTTGGGCAGCCAGGAACCAGCGCGGGCTGCAGTGTTAGGAGGGGAGCCAAGAGCAGCGTGACCCAGAGGTACCCACCCGGCCCCGCGTGCGAGGGCATATCTAGAGCTCTCTAAGGCATCCTCACGGTCAAGAGTGAAGGAAAATTAGTGCCGATTGCTTCCGAAAAAAGCCGCGCACACAAAGCGGCACAGTGGAGAGGGAGCAGCCGCCCGGCGCCACATGGCATGCGGCAGCCCGAAAAAGGCGCGCAAGCGGCGGCCGGCAGCGGCCATAGCGGCAGTTTCCATGGCAACACGGCAGACCATGCTGTGCCACCCCGAGCTGAAGCGGAACCGTGCAGAGCCCAGAGCCGCACCAGAACGGGGCCAATTGCTGGTCCCAGAGAAGCTGCCGCAGGGGCCCCGGCCAAAGCACAGCTGTGGCCAGCGGTGGAAGAGCCGGCAGCCACGGTGCGCAGTGGCCCAGCGCAGCCCGGCCCGCACGGCTCCGAGGGCTGCCCCGAGAAGTTGGGACCCTGCAGCAAGGGCGTGCTGGCAGTTGTGGTAGCCCCAGCGTGAGAGCAAGCGACAGCAAAACCACAGACAGACGGTGAACAGCAGCAACGCGGAAAAGGATAAAAGTTATGGCAACTAAGGTTTTAGGGACTGCAAAATGGTATAATGTAAAGAATCATTACGGATTTATAACCAGATGGGATACTAGGGAAGATGTTTTTGTGCATCAAACTGCCATAATGAAAAATAACCCCAAGAAATACATTCCAAGCTTGGGAGATGGAGAAATTGTAGAATTTGACATTGTGCAAGGAAGAAAAGGCCCGCAGGCAGCCCACATGACAGGGGCTAAGGGTGTTCCAGTCAAAGGCAGTCAGTATGCGCAAAATTATAAACCATATCCATATCAGCTACCTCCCTTTCCCACTCCTAATTTTCCCTTTTACCCTATACCCAATGCGAACCCTTTCCTAAATTCATCCCATGCCTAATTCATCCCTAATCCATTTTTCACCCTATGGCTTACCTACGTAATTCCCTTTCCCTACAATTGCTCTCTGATACCAAAGGGGGGATAAATAAGAGGGAGGGAAGAAATTAACTGTCATTGTTAAGAATTCCAACAGGTACAAACGGAAGAAATCCTTTCCTGCCTCAGTTTCCCCATGGAAGATGCTCAGAGAGTCCTGTCTCCCCTCTGCCAGACCTAAGATGCTCCAGAGAAAAATCTATTCGGACATTTGGGAGCTGGGGAAAATAGCTTATTTTCCTTTGAAATTGTTCTTGTCTTTCTATGTTGATTCAGTTGTTTCCAATGTTAAGTTTCAAATCACTTTTAGTAAAAACAAAAGGGTGAGATGTGGAGATAACTCCCTGCCGGGAGGTCCTCGGGGAGAGGACCCTGGATGTACAGGGTTTGTCCCTGCTCATGTGTGCCCGAATGCTGTGTCCGGATTGGTTGGTTGGGGTTCCCAGCCGGGGGAAAGTGCCAGGGGGTCCTGTGACTTGAGAGACCAGCAGGCCTGATGCCATGCGGCTGGGAGAAATAAACATCTCTGAACAGCTACCCAATATCATTCCATATTTCATTTCTACACCTCTCACGGCATAATACTTTCAGCGAGAATTCCCTGACAACAACAAGTTATAAGCTGCATTCATAGTTCAAAGCACCATTTGTAACTAAAAACTTATCTCAAAAATGTAACTACTTATTTTTAAGTTTTCTGCCAGTAAAGGTGTCTGGTCTTAATTCTGTTACCCTAAATCTATGCTCTTTTTAAGAGACAACATATTCACTGATCAGGAGATGAGCAAATGCTCCAGTCACTTTCCTCTTCATGCCGCAGATGTGTTATGTCTTGTCATTCAACCCCACTAATCTTTTAATGACAGTACAATGGTTTTGCAGCCAGCATTTCTCATTTCCTATAGCCCAGGCTGACCTCCTCAGAGGAAACAAATTTTCAAGTTTTCTGACTGGCAGGCAATGTTGGTATTGTACTTCAACACAATTGTTTTTCCTCAGCCTCTCCCTCTGTAGCATGCAAACAAACTACAAGGGTGCTGGAAACAGGCAGCACTATACATAACTTGTCATTAACCACTTAGTCCCAGAAGACAGAGATACTTCTTTCCAAAGCTTCAAGCTTGGTTTCCTGAACAGTGCATAACGTAAGGCAGAGGTCTCAAATTTGGCAACCAGATGCTTAATTTTTATCCATCATAAATTTATCTGAATGCTATTGTTTCAAAAGATATTATTTTCACGAAATATTTATCCTCTCATATGTGAAGCTTTAGTTTATTTGCTCTGAACAGTTTATTGCTCTGAACAGCTGAGTCTTCATCTGTTGGAAGGGCCCCTCCACAGTGAATCTGCCCTTGCCATAAAGAACTTCCAAATACTAGAAGCTGACTGGTCTCCAGGGCAATTTTCCAATCCTAGCCTTTTTTTTGGACACCACAAGTGTTTGTTCAAAGCATAAACATACCAGGAGACCACACAATTATTATTTGTAAAGTTTTGCTAAAAATGTGTAACTCCACAAGCCTCCAAGTTTCCCAAGACCTCATTTTCCTATTGTGTTTCTTTTAAATTTCAGCCACAGATCAGTTTTATCATAAACCAGTTTTTAAAATTCAAACCATAGTTTAGGAACACTAATGAAATGGAACAGGAAAACCTTAAAAGAACCCTTAAACAGATCAGATGAAATTGCTTTTCTCAGCAGATGCTACACTTAGGTTTAACAGGGCACAGAATACTGTAGACTTAAGTATTCAAATTTAACAAGCCTGTTTGTTTTCATGTCACTCACTGCTCCAAGCAGGCTAACACTACACAGTAGCCAGAGTATTTAGACTACTTAAAAAAACATCAAACTCTGTAAAAGTCTCTGAGCTTTCACGTTCTCAGCAACCATACCCGACTGGGTAAAAGGCTAAACAGCCACACACTACACCTAGAGGGAAATAAGTGCTGCAGAGAGAAAGGGCAGAAATACAAGTGCAGCTCAGCACTGCCCAGTACTCAGTGTTGTGCTGTCATCCCACACGGTGCTGTGCATGCACATCCATATTAAACAGCTTAACCAGTGCTGTTTCATAAATTCTCATCCAATCCCACAACTTGGCATTCTAAAAAAGACTTAATACCTGTGATTAGCAACCATTTAAATACTTTAGACCAAGAAAGAAACTGAGATCAGCTAGAAGGGTATGCCTTTATGACCATCCTAGTATTTTGGTCATTTAGTCACAGTGTTTGACAGCTACTGCAAAAAAGCTGAAATTATCATGGCAGTCAAAATATTAAAAGTTTTGAACACAATGTTCTTCTGCTTTACAGATCTCTATTGCACACCTGTTGGAGAATCAATGTTCACCTGGTCTTCATTACCTAAATATGCCTTCTAAACATAAGTGTTAAATGTTGACACCTGAGAGCATTCTCCCACCGTGCACAGGGCATATGTAACTCTACGCATGGTTCTCACCTCCTCTGGTGGCAGAGTAGCCAGCGGCTTTATGACGGCAGCCAGGGGAACTTGGGATTGTTTGGCCATGTCAGAGGTGCAGGGAATATTGTAAGATGTGCATCTGATGTAGCGGGGGCTTGCATTACCTGCGGAACAAGTCAAAAAAAACTCACAAATTTCAGTACAAATTAGATTTATATTCAAGAACAGAGACAAAAATACCTTAATTTATGTTATTAAGCCACAGACACTAAGAGTTTACCTAAACATTCAGGTTCAATCTATGGAAAACTTGAATTCCAAATAAAATACCTCTTCATTATTAACTACGTATAATAGAAGACCTTAAAACAAATGAACTTGACTCCTGGTCAAACTAAACCTATAAAAAGGCATTTCTATTCCACTGTATTCACAGACTAAAATATAATGTAGACAGAAAACTCTACTCTAACATTTCTATTGTTCTGTTTTATAATTTTGGCTGAAGAGTAAAATACTTGATTGTAGAATCAGACTCTGAAGTTTTTTCCAGAACTTTAAAACTCAGAAAAAGTGTCAGAGACTAAAAGATAAACATCTTTTCTCTATGGAGCCCTCACATCCCACTCAATTTTAAAAAATACAGTTGCCAGTCCAATTCTAATGGTGTTGCTAGTAGATTTCAGTTCTTACCTATATTTTATAAAGTTCTAAAGAAGAGGCTTCATTCGCTGCTTTCTGGTATCTCTGCTAATGCTGGTCCTAGGTATCTGCCTTGAAAACATTTTTTACCTGCAAGTTGATTACTAGCTACCACACAATCAGGATAATCTAAACTGAGATCAAATCAACACAGCACCTAAAACTAAGCCTCTGTTGGTAAAACACATTTCCTTTAAAGACACTGTTCTGTCACTGACTCCTTGGGATTTGTGTTCTGTTTGATTGTTTAGGAAAAGAAAAATAGTTTACCTTGATCCTTGACCAAGAAATTCGTAGTAACAAGAGGTGGGACCTGCCCTCTCACGCCAGTGACAAATGGTTCTGACCCACGGTTATTTCTGTCATCTTCAATCACTTGAATCTGTGATGGAAAACACCATGCTATTATTTGGAGGCTTGGTTTCCAAGTACTGCAAAATAAAAAATCTCTAATGAAGTGGAAAGGAGACCTGAGGCAAACATTGCTATCTCTAAAAATAAGAAGAGCAAGCAAATTTTGTCAAGCAGTCACCTCTCAGTTTGATTTCAAACTGTACTTAATGAGTAACAATAAATTACAAGCTGCAAATAGTATTTTTCACCAAGTATTCTTAGTAGCAGCATATTTTGTGTTTTAAAGTCTGATCTGAACTCATAAAACTTAGATCAAGAAAGGAATTTTTGGTAGTATTCCCCTGTATGGTTCTAGTCAAATAGAATTAGAAGCTTCTGTAATCCTCAAGATGAAGTTCTAGAGGTAATCTGGCTTTTTCTTTCTGTTATGTTCCCATAGTATGCCTTTATTTCTAACTACTTCAACTCTGGCCTAAAGACATATGGCTTGCAAGCTCAGATGGAAATCTTCAAGACTTTGTGGTGCTCAAGGGTTTGTGATTTGAATCCTGGACATGTGGAAATTTAAATTTCAATAGACTTGTCAATGAATCAAACTTCAAAGCCTGTAAAAATCTTAAATTTCTTACTATTTTAAATTATTTGCAACTGTAAATTTCCTTAAGATAACGGAAATGTATTAAATAGTTTTACTTTACTAAAATATCCACTGCCATTTGTACTTGTACACAGTTCAAACTAAATTTCCATAGTGGTGACTAGGTGAAAGAATTAAAGCTAACAACCATTCTTCTACTCTTATTTTGCCATCAAAAACACCTGCCTTTACCTAGAGTAAATTCTGACATGCAGAAGTTTGCATGCCAAAACTTCCACCTTCTCACTATAAATTACAAGCTGCCAGCAGAGAGCCTCCCATAGCTTCAGACAATGACTACTCTAGAATAAATCTAGTTCTGTTCAAAGGTGTACAGGCTGACTGATGTTGTTGATCTCACCACTAGTATCTATTAAATGATGAACTTTGACTACATGAAGAAGAAGTGATAAAGGGTAACAAAAAGCCAAAAGTTTTTTTTTTTCTTCCAATCCAAAAGGTAGCTGCTTTTTTCTTTCTTTAGGTAAGATTCCCCAACATAAACATTAAATTTTCAAATTCAAAATTTAATGGTTATGCATGAGCACAGATAATGAGAGAATGTTTATAGCTCCCCATGCCTCATACTAAACTACTAAAAGATTTTTATCAGAAATTAACATTGAAAAAACTCCCGTTCATCTGCAATTTTAGAACTTCACAGCACTGGCACAGTACTGGTATATCAACATGAACAGTAATCAAAACATGGTAGAAAACATGGCTACAACAGCTCATGCTGTGTGCATGCTGACATGAGACACACATTGTATGGACAATTACACTACTGACTTACACTGAAAATGACAGTGGGAATCTGATGAAGGCAATATCCTAAAGATCAAACAAAGCAAAGGGGAGACATTCTTCATGATCTGTTTCTGAAACACTGCTTTCTATTGCCTCACCATTCATCACAAAAGATTTTAACAACCTCATGTGGTGTAATGTTACTCATTTTGATAAGGCAAGCAGAAGACAGCAAGAAAAGGGTAAAAGATTAATGATGGAGGGTTAGCAAGGTGAAGTTCAGGTTTCAGGCATGCACAGATGGTCACCAACAAACAGACTACAAATTGACATATATACAGCACTTACTGGACTAGGAATTGCATCTGGGTCTATTCTGTGCCTGGGTTTCTGCTGGGGTGGCAGCTCATTTAGTTGCTTTTTTTTTTTTAATAAGAAATAAGAGTGCCACAAAAAAAAAAAAAAAAAGAAAAAGAAAAAGAAAAGAAAGAAAAGAGAATAATAAACCAAAAAGTAACAGTGTTACTTCTCTCTACCCAAACCTGTAGCACTGGAATTAGATACATTTAGATACTGGTTCATGCAACAGGACACATCAGCTTCTGCAGCATACATTGATCCCAAAACCAGTCTTGCCGGGATATTTGGCTTGGCTATGAACACACTGCTAATGGAGGCAGAGGCTCACCTGCTCATTTTGGTTAGAAACTGGGGATTTTTATGCTTTAAGAACATGCTAACATGAAGGCAACTGACACAAGCCATTTGAGATTTCATTTAGTGGAAGAGAAGAGAGGCAGACAAGCAATTAAAGACTTATATTCTACGAAAAAATCCAGTAGTAAGCTTTACGTAAACCTGGAATCTAAACATGTAATCTTTTTAAAATAGAAGTACCTTCTGAATAACATCAGATCTAACTCAAGACTACATTCTCTTCATAGTTTTGAAGTACAGAAACAGCATCAGCAGCAGTGAAAGGAACAGCACAGTAGACTAGCGGCAATAATACCACAAGACTTAATATTACTCATCGTTGCTAGCCGTTAAGACACAACTGCTCATCTTGTCTCAGAAACTCCATTCTAAAAGACAATCCCAGTTTGAGAGGCTGTCCATATTTGACTGATGTAGCATCATGACTTCATGACCCAAAAAAACCCACAAACCAGCTTTTTGACAGATTATAGGGAAAGCACTACAATCACCTCCTACTAACCATACTTTAAACATGGATCATACAGTTCACAGACTGTCACCTCAAAACCTGAAATCAGTTCACCTTGGAAAGTCATTATGCAAGACTCCAAAAACAGAGAAACAAGTTTAATCAGAGCCCTCAAGGATTCTCAAAAGATAACACAGTACAGAAAAAGACCTGAGGAATTAGAACAGTGATTTCCATATGCAGGGCCTTTCTTTAGTCACCAAGAAAAACACTGCCTCTGGGCTTATTCATCACGAAAGACTGAAGGTGGATAGAAGAGAAAAACTTAAGCAGGAAAACAGACTGATGTTCCTTGGAATGAGAAACCTGTTTTCGGCTTTGGTCTTTGTCAGTTCTGTTTTATGCAAAGACACTGTGGAAGACTTGACACTGGTAAGAAAAGTAAGCTTACAGGGCTAGGAATGGAATCTGGATCCAAGCGTTTTGGTGGAGGTGGTGGTCCAGGAGGACTTCCATAATTTGGTGCTCCTGGGTAGGCTCCTCCATAGTTTGGCTGGGGACCCCTCACCTGTCCAAAAGAACCTTAACAAGAAAAGAACATCAGAATCGAACAGTGGTTTAGTATTAGGCATTTCCTCATTTGGCACTTCCAGCATTTCCTGCTATCATTAAAAAAAAAAACCTCCAGAAAAATAAAGTCATGTGCTTTTCAATTAATTATGATTAAACATACTTATCACAGTGTTTCAGCTTAGACTGGTACATCTCTATCAACAATCCAATAAATTGATAGATACAATCCTCAAAACTAGACTTAAGGAAACAGTTTTTTAGGCTATTAGCTTGATGCCATGAAAATTTTTCGCTTTTTATTTTATACTCCTTTCATGCCTTTTTGCAGCTTCCGTTCCCTATGCTTTTGTCTACATTCTTGGTCTTGTGTGTCAAACTAGGCAACTAAATATTTTAGAAGCTTTGTAAGTAGAGGTCAATGTGCCCCAGA
The DNA here is from genome assembly GCA_020086605.1 of Lanius collurio. Classification (NCBI taxonomy): domain Eukaryota; kingdom Metazoa; phylum Chordata; class Aves; order Passeriformes; family Laniidae; genus Lanius; species Lanius collurio. The sequence continues at coordinate 13,239,041 of JACBWW010000010.1, forward strand.
CCCCAAGGTCCTCTCCAGAACACGTCCTGTAAATTAAAATAAAACCATCCAGGGGAAGGTTCCTTAAGGAGCGGGGCTCACTTGAGCATCTCATTGGGGAATTTTGATAGATATGCTAATATAAAAAACCTATAATGTTATACCAGATCTTTTTGGAGGTGCATTCTGTGGGTGCACTTCAGTGCACCTAACCTAGACGGATGCACCTAAAGATCCTTAAAATAAAAGCAAAAGTAAAATCCCTTTTTCCCCTTCTAACCGTGTCCGACTCTTGATTTTAACACCAAGAAGAGGCATTAAGCTCTACCTCACCCCAATCCAGCACACTATAAATAGTTACACTGTAATTATTTTTAGAGTTTGTAATTGTTGATTACAATGCACATTAAGATCATGCACTATGAACATTCACCTGTAGAACTGTCTAATAGAAAGTGCACACAGACAAATAAGCTAGTGGATGATCCCTAATTCTTTAAATTAAAGAAATGCAAGGAGTTCCCCTGGGCAGTTTTGGCTTGTCTGAAATTACAGTAATAGGCTAATGTGTGATTTTCTCTTTTGTTTTGTAACTACCTCAGGATATTTCATATAATTTTAGACAATTCCAGTCACTTACAGAGTAACAGCATGATTTAACCCATTAGTATTTTTACAGTTCATAGGAATTTGAACAGATATTTTTAGGTAATTTACCTGTCCAGCTACACAAAGCTGCATGGGGGATGGGATTCTCAATCCTAACATTTACACATGGTTACTTTATCCCAGATATCTGTAAGTGTTATTGATTAAAAACCAGCCAAAATTGGTTTGAATAAAGAAAGCTTAACTGGTCTTACTTTTAAGTACATTTAAGATGTGCAAGCTTCTACAAGGGAGAAAAATACGGTTATGAGAATTGAAGGAGAAAACACACAACTCCTTTTTCAATATTTAACAACTCCTCTCATACACATTGCATATGCACACTGGCCACAAATTTAAAAAGTATAAAATAAGGCTTTTCAGTATTTCCAATGTCTACTTTTGAAGAGGTGAGGTTTCAGACATCAAATTAGAGTTCATAATAAAATTCTGATCACAAGTTCTGGTAGTATCATGGCACTAATTGCTAAACACTTTTTTGGCCAAGTAAGCTAGAATTCCTTTGGTTACATTAATCTTATTAACACCTGCATTATAAAATAACTTAGAATGACACATGATATTATCTTAGACATGAGCACAGGGAAACAAAATGGAAGCTTTGAGGTACAGCCAGAAGCCCACAAGTGACAACCTGAAATCTAGTTCTCAGTTTGCAGCATACTGAGAACACATAACTTAAAATTCCTATACTAGGAATACTCACCGTTCTGCTGCATTTGGTATCCTGGCTGAGGAGGATGAGTGGGAGGAGATGGTCCATGGAGACCACCCATGGGAGGCCCAGGGTGCAGCCCTGCCATAGTTGATGGAGGTGGTGGCGAGGATACATGATTAGGCTGGGATGATGGTGGTCCAGCAACTGTCTGCCCAGGCAGTGGTGGGCCTGGCATGGCAGGTGGCCTTGGAGCACCTGTGGTAGGAGGGTAAGAGGAAGGTCCAACCCCTGTAGAAGGGGGAGGTGGGGCAAAACCAGGAACTTGAGTAGGTAGGCGCTGAGACGACACTGTCTGACCAGGAAACGGAGGCTGTGCCAAAGGGAGACCCTGGAGACCCTGGGAGACACTGGTAGGAGGGGGTCCTTGGCTCGCACTGTAAGGTGTGTAGAGACCAGATCCTGTTGCACTAAAGCTTCCTGAGACTGGGGGAACTGATGTTGGGGGACCTGGTAAGAAAAACAAAGATGTAACATCATTTTCTCCTATCCTAAAGACAATTAAGATGCAAGAAAAACCCATTTGCTCCAGATCACCTGAGTAAGTCTACCACTTTCTCATCTTCAGATGAACTTACCAGTACTAGCAGAGACAAATCCTAAACTACCATCCTCCTAGTTTGACCAGAGAGCTGAAACTCCTTCAGGGGACCTGAAACTTGATAGTTTTTTCATTGCCTTCTCTCTCGAAGTCTGAGCTGCTTATTTTACATAATCAGAATACATTTCAGGATTCAAGGCCAGAAAAAAAGGGCAAAGCCAGGAATAAGCAAAACATGAACCACCACAAGTCTATCCATGGATTTCTTGAACTAAGTTTCTATCAAACTCCACACTCAGTTGGAGCCTGTAGATCAGTAATGGTTTTGAGCTTTGTGGTTTTAATAGCATGAAACTAGCAGCTCTGTACTCTTTCTGAGAGTAATTTTTGACAAACACATTGCCAAAAGGCCAATCCCCTAGCTACTCGTGATTTTCCCAGAAAAATCTGACTTATGAGATGCTTGTTAAAAAGTACTTTAGCAAAGCAATTTTTAAATAGTCAGACCAGCTTACACACAATAAAGACAGAACTCTAGTCTTCAATTTAAAAAGTCCTCGAATCTACAGCAATGAGACTGTAGAATACCATAGAACAAAGTATCTAAATTCAGTTTCTACTGTTTAAGTAAGCTTTTTCTTGACTTCCAACAGAACCCTTCACACAACCATTCAGAGTATTTTCAGCCCTTTGTGATTTACATTTACAAGGCCCTTTTTCCTTGCTTTATTTTTTGAATGGTCTGCTGCACAACAGTGGCAAGGCACGTAGACTCTCAACAGACAACTTAGAGGTAGACTGTTTTGTGTTTCTCAAGATTCACCTAGCTGAGGATCAGTGTTGTTATCCTCCTTTGTTATTCATGTCCATCAGTGCCAGCACTTTCCCCTACAACGGTCTCAATGCTGTTTTCCCCAATTAGGACTTTACTAGTTAACAAAACTACTTTTTACTATGGCAGATGTCAACACCCAGAGAATTCAGATAACCATATGGTAATGAATCACTGACAAGAAAAAATCTTTTATGAAATTACTAGCAAAAATGAAAATCAATAGCATACTTCTGCAGCCAGGAAACCTTACCATAGCCCAGTCCAGCTGGGGGAGGAGCAGAGGCTGCAGTGCTGCCAATTGTCATCCCTGCCATGTGATTGCTGAGTTGCTGCACGCTGGCTGGAGGGGGCCCGTATTGCTGGAACGTAGATGTCTGGCTGACAGGCGTGGGTGCTGAGCCTGGCAGAAACGGCTGAGAAGCAGGTGGCCTGAGAGAGAAAATGACAAACATAACTGATTCCTCATTATAGAAGAGGTTACAATTCTCTGCGCCTTTTAAAATTGTTCTATCACATAAATACTACCTAGGTCTCATATATTTACATGAAACACCGTAGCTCAGTTTTGGAAAAATAATTACATATCTTGCATGGATCTGAATCCTTTTCACAAAAAAAAAATCCTATTAGCTCTTAAAATACAAATGCTATGTGTTTGTTAATTCCATTTCAGTTATCGCAACATATCAGAAATGCTGCACAGTCTACAGGGTGAGCAACAGTAAGGCCTGGCATGGCTATGTAAGAATGCTCTGCTCTGCCACCCAAAAGGTTTGAACTCACCAGGACTAGTGCCACTTTCACCACAGAGGTCACTGCAGTATCTTTCTGGAAAAGATGCTGAAGAGCCTTAGATGACAGTAACTCAGGGATCCATAAAGGACAGAAGAGGACCCAGAATCAATACTAACACATGACCCAGTAAAGACAGCCATGTGTTCCAGAGATCATTTCACACTGCCAAGGAACAAATACTACAGTTGTGTGGATGCAACTGGTTTAAGATAAGACAGACCATGGGAATCAGACTTTTTTTTTAGGGAAAAATGATGACCACAAAGAATGTCTTAAGAGGAGAAGAGGTTTTTTTCATCAGTCATTGACATCTGCTCATATCCTTCCACAAGTTTTTCATCTCCAGATATATTCACTAACAAATACCCCTGTGGCAAAATGTTGCTCCAAAACAATAACAAAGTAATGAAGAAAGTCAATATTCACCACAAAACCCCAAAGTATTTAGTTTGACTTAGATCTAAAAAGTCTAGACCTAGCACAGGTCTACCAAGGCAGGATTTTGTTATAATTCACTCTTCTCATATGCACCTCTGCATCGGGGCTGCTGAGGCTGGAATCCCATTTTGCACATCTCCATGTTCAAACTGACTGTATGCCAGGTGGCCAGAAGGATGAGATGTTCCAGAGGTTGGAGGGGGAGCTCCAGATGTTGGCGGAGCTCTTAAGGAACCTACAACCATAAGGAGAAAAAATTAAAATATCACAAATTACAAAAACAAGGGCTTGAACCAACTACCATGAAAAATTCAAGTGCAGAATTGCTGCAACAATATTCCATGAACAACAAATAACTTATGCACGAATAAGTGTAACTAGTTACCATCTCCACACAGATTAAGCAGAAAAGTGCTGTGGAGGGTCTTCAAAAGACAACTTCACCTTTTATGAAGAAAAGAAAATTATCTTGTCAATAAGGTACTGAATCCTTTCCCCTCCAAGTCCAATTACTTTTTTCCAAACCATGAAGAGTATTCAATGGAATCCAATGTTCATTACAGGTCAGTTTTCCCTACTTCAGCGGTAAGCAGGCTATGCAAGCAGATTATGTTTTCAAAAACTACATGATTTACTGCATTTATATATAACATAAAGGGTGCCACCACAGATTGTTCTTTCCAGCCTCTCAGGGCTGGAGACACAAATACTTTCCCATTTTTCAGACTGAGCTGGTTCAGTCACTGCCTAAACATATTTGCCTCAGAAACCAGTCTTTCCACAGACCACAAAATGTTGGATACAATATCAGCAGACGAACTGCACTTTTTACTTCCAAAACTTCTCTTTTAATAATACTATATTAACAACACTGGTAATTAGAACAACTGTATGACCATGCCTGTTAACCACAAGGGAACCTATTTCATGTACAGGGTATCATTAAGTACCAATGACTGAAACTGCCCCATGAGACCAGGGCCACACACACACACAGTTGTGTCACTCTGACAGTGACCCACATGGCAAGTTTCAAATGGATTCTGAAACCTTCTTGTGAGGAACCATTACAAAACAGGAAATAAGGGGAGCCATTTCAATTCCACAATATAATTTATACCCTAAAGCATGAGGTTTCAACTCATACATTTTATCTTAGCTGCTACATCCAATTCTTAGCAAACGGGGGGATGTAAAGTCAAGGAAGGAATTAACTAGACCTTATACAAATAGCTGATAGTTTCCTTGGTTTTTTTCTTTATTACTAAACCTCCTGCCACTCTTCATTTTGAAACAGCATTTAATTACTCCTGGAGACAGTTATTATTTTTATATACTTTCACCTCATTAATCTTGTCTTTCCTAAACTACTGTGCAGCACCTTCATCTTACTGTTCCTCTGGCTAAACATTTCCTGATGTCTAACTATTCGTAGGGTATTTCTTTTGAATTTCTTTTGTGATACCTCCCATCTATTTCATACTTTCTTTCCTTTGATAGTACATTGTTTGGCTGCCCTATCGTTTCTCTTTGAAGGCATATTTAATCCAATTCCTGGAGGGATCCTACATACTTTTTGTTATATACATTAAATCAAATTCCTCTACCCCCAAATTTAACAGGCATACCATATGACAAATATTGCTTCCTAGAGAAAAAGCTTTGGAAGCGTTTTTTTTCTAGTTCTTATCACAAGTATACTGCTGTAACCCTGACCACAGACTGCTGAAACAGTCACTGAAAAAGAAATCACTAGAACAAGTATAGGTATCTAGTAGTTTATTAGCCTAATATTCATTTTTCTTGACAAATCCTCAAGCTCCCCTTCCAACATCTTTGAGATGTTCTTACTTATTAAAGATCTCAAAATGGAGGTAGCTGACAGCAAAATAGGAAATGCCCATGATTTTCATTAGAGCCCTGTGGTGGGCTTTGGTGGTCTTCTGACACCCTAATCTTCTAAACAAATTGACACCACTAAAAACAGTTCTTCCAAAATACCACTAGTAGGAAAAAAGAAAAGGTACAATATGGTTTCTTGCAGCATTTTTAATTCTTACATTTTGACTTCTAGTTGTGACAAGATGTTTCTTACTTCAAGTCACAGCTTTCAGAAAAATAATTATTCCTAACATGTATTTGGATTCTAAGTATAGCCAAGAAAGTCAAAAACTTGTATTTTCCCTTAAAAGCACAAGCTACACAAATCTCATTACTTCCAGTAACAATCTCTGGGTGATTTGAGGAGATTTTTCACTCTTTTTCAATGCTATCACTTCAAACCTCGCTTTCCCTCTCAAGTGTGAGACCGAGTTCTTTTAAACTAAGGATTGTACCTGACAGAACCTGAATGGGCCAATTCAGGTTTTGAAATCAGACTTCAGAAAACATTAGCCACAAGTGAAGTTTTATCTATGAATCAGCACGCATAAGGGATTTCTACTAGGGTTATTTCTTCATACCCTATTTATGCTTTTGGAATGCTGCCTACAAATAGATTGGGAAATGTCCCATCCACCTCTGCCTAAACAACCTTTGAGATAACTATCCATATTAAAGGGGAACTTGGCACAGAAGCAGTGACACAGCACAAACACTCCCACAGAAAGGATACCATTTACCTATGAAATTAGGTGCAAGAGAAGCGTCAGAGTTGAGAGATACAGGAGAGCCCTTCGAAGGAAACCCCAAGGAAGGAAAGTAACCTGGAAAGACAGAATACACCAGTAAATCAAGCCTGAGAGAAAGCACTGAGAAACAGCCTTTCCAATGCTGAGAACAGCCTGAAGTCCAGAAAATAGCATATACACAAAATTCATGTCATCTACCACCTTGTTCCTTAAGCTACACTTCCTCTCTTCTACCATGCATATTACAAATGTAGTCTTTACACTAACACAAATGTTAACAGTTTCATAAACTAAGCCTAATGTAAAATGATCCAGTCACAGTCAAATTGTTAATGGTATTCAGATAATTGTGTTTGCACTTTGAACTACATGACCACATCTGAAGGAAACCAATAGACTGACTAAAGGACCAGGGCAAAACTGTCCTGGTTCTTTCAATATTCTCATAACAAGAAGCAACTATTTTCAGCTAGCATCACAGCACTCCACACTTCTGGTCCCCAGAAAGATTATCATCACTGCCACGGCATTCCCATGATTCCATTTAGTTAGAGTCAGGGTTTGTCACATAAATCAGACGCAAAACTCTCCCTGACTAAGGATGGCACTGGCTCCCAACATTCCTCCACACAGTCTTCCAAGCAATTTTACTGTTATTTTAAAAATAAATCCCTAAGACAACTATTTTGAGATTACAGAATAACATTGGCAGTTTTCCTTTTACCCTTGCCGTTCCCTAAATTCCTGCCTCTGAAATTAATTCTCTCTCCTCTGCATTATGCTACAACAGGTCTTGCCTCAAAGAATTGTAGTAAACATAATGTGTTGGAGGTGGGGGTAGAAAGGATAACTGTCACTCTATTTACTATCACCTGTCTACTGTTTCTGATAATGTGGTGTTCATTTTACTCCCTCTTCCACGAGGATTTCATATTCAGCAGCCACTGACAGGTCAACCTCTGGCTGTTGTGCTAGTGCTCTGAATTTTACATTACTTCCTTCTAGAGACAGGAATCCTAAACAGCAGGTCCAAAATGCACAGCCTGACAACTGAGATTTCCTTAATACAGTCTGTTAAGTTCAGAAACCATGGGGTCAGAAAAAAAGATAGAAAAAATCCCCACAAACTGTGGATGGTCTTTGCTTGATAATAACAGTAAAGTACAAGAGACACCACCTGAGTAGTGCAATACAGTGTTATTATTCAAATAAAACCACCTTACTGCCCTCAGTGTCACACCACCTTTCAATCATTACTGGCACAAAACCTGCATTTTCAATCTGCACAAGTATATATGAATGTTTTCAAGGTATCTAGGCATGTCATTACTGAGCTGTCATGAACCATATCTAATTTTGGAACCACTGTTCCAAAATTTAAAAAGGCAAACCAGAAATAATCCAGAAGAAAAAAATTAATTCCCTTAAAGAAACATGCTTGTCAGGCTTGTAAAGACTGAAAATTCTTGAAGTAACTGATGCTCATCAGTTTCTTTTCACAAACACCCAAATCACTCTTCACACTGCTAACAGCTAAAACCTCTTTTATATAAATAGTTGCACTGATGTAACTTTTCCAAATCTGTGGTAATTTTTGTTCTTCTTTAACCCCTTTCTCTCCCTCACTAAAGCAAGTACAATTTCTCCCCATTCCTTCCATTGGACAGAAAACACAAGCTAGTCAATGGCTACAGCGAGCAGTCAGAGAGTGCTCAGTGGCTGAGCTCTGCCTCTCTTTCCCAGGAAGCAGGATATTCCTCCACTCAGAGATGATTTTCATTACTTTTATAAGAATTTAAACCTTTTGTGAAATTAATTCAAAATTCTCACAAAGTGCTGTTAGAAGAGATTTATTGAAAGCATGGGAGGAAGAGGATTAAGGAAAGAAAAGAAGATGGAGCAGCTGAATAACCCATTCTTTACTACACCACACTCAAATCTTTCACTCCGCTACTCTAACTCAAGACAAAAATCCAACAGTGCAATTATTCAGCACCAAAACTTCAGTCCCCCACTTCTGTTCATTTCAAGACAACGAGAGGCACTTTGGTTATTCCATCCTCATTGAATATGGGTTAAAATTCAAGATGTTGCAAAGATTGAAGATGTACTTGCAGGAGGGAATACTACAGAGAGGATTAGCATAACCAGCATAGTCCTAATTACCTTAGAACACCCATCCGAAACCTAAGCAAATATTTTTAAGTACATGTTATGCTAATTTCAGCAAAACTGAATTCATCCCTGTGATCTGAAAAGGCAGACATACTTGTGTTCAAAGCAATAGTATTTTCTCTTTTATATTTCATATGTTAAAGTCACTAGTGATTACCCAAAGGAATTCAGGTACTTGAAAACCAAGACTCACAAAGTTCTTTAATAAAGTCAGCCTTTCTTTTGAAAACAATAAAACAAAAGTTGAACTACTTTTTTTTTTAACAGGCAAAAAGGGATACGATCCTGCAGAATCAGTGAAATTCTGGAATACATTCGCTTGCCACATGTCTACAACCTTTTTATTGAATTTAAAGACATTAGAGAAAATAGCTGCAAATATGCTTTCTACCCAGAGTTGCATGTCTTAATCTTTCAGGATGGAGTGCAGATCCTTCTACATAATAATGTAAGGCAGGCTCAATTATAAATCTGTTACAGTTCTTAACTGCTGCCTCTCAACATAACCTCACCAGGAACACTCTTCTAGTCAGGTGCTTCAGTAACATAGGGACATGAACATAGAGAAAAAAGCAGGCTTTTTCTCAACCTGTTAATTTTATGAACTACCAAAAGAAGAGTAAGCTCTACTAAAGTGGACAAGAGACAGCACAACAACCTCACAATATGGGATGACATAATTTTAGCATTGTCAAATTATATAGAGAAAAAAAATAACAGCTACCACAAGAAAAAAGAAGACTTACGATAGGAAGTATACTGCAAAAATTCCATGCACACCACAATTCACATGTTACCAACCATTAAGCATTGACTGAGCAGTACCTTGTGGAGGGACTGGCTGTTGATATCCTGGCATTGGCCCATTATAAGCTCCATACTGTGATTGAGGAACCCCTGGCAACGATTGTGCTCCGTAGGCAGGCTGCTGGTATCCCTGATATCCAGGCTGAGGTTGCCCGTAAGGAGGCCCCGTGTGAGCTTGCTGGTTTACACTCATTGTATTCACATCCCCAAACTAATCTCACCTGCAAAAAGGGGGGGAAAAATGACTTTTAGCAGATATAAAACCAAAGTGGTCAGCTTCTCTACTGTTTTCAAATCTAAAACATTAATGGTAACTTACTCTTGCACAGCAATTTTTTCAAGTAACATAAATGCTTTACAAGAGCTATTTAAAACACTATTTTCAGAAACTATGTCTTCTAATCAACTTAGTCAGCATTTCATCCTGGTTAGACTTGTGATCATAATCTTCAATAGAAACACCATCATTTGCCATTCCATAGCAGATGATTATCAAGGTTCCTGAGAAACCTTATGAACTATTTTCACCTCAAAGAATCAGACCAACAGAAAATAGATTTCATTATATAGATGAGTGATTCCTTAACATAACACTTCAATAACACTGAACAAGTCCAGCTGTCACCTCTGTGTTAGTTTACGTGATCATATTTCCTTGTTACAAGCAACACACTTCACCATCCACAACGGCAGCTGCTTCAAGTGTTTGACAGAATCTAGAACAGGACTAGCATATGGGGCTATAGTATCTTTTTTGTGTTAGCAGTAGATGATTCAAATTCTTTGCTATGTACATACATTTCAGAAAACAAAGATATTCCAAAAGCAAAATGTTCACCTAGGAAAGATGTGCAAAATGGAAAATTATCACAGGCAAAGATGGCACTAAAGGAGTTATACCAAAGTGTAAGAACTGAAACAAGAGTGTCAGAGATGGGAGAGACATTTTTTAGCAAACATTTGCAAGAAATCTTGCTTAATAGACAGATTCCCAATTCCCCTAACTAACTGTATGAAGAGACTGACTGGCTTTATAACAAGAAAAGCAGTAATGTTATTGTAAGACACAAAGCAATCAAGCAATTCTCACAACAGCAAGCAGGCAGATAACCCATAGTGCCCTTCGTTTGTGGAGAATCAAGGAGATGACTTTAGGGGCAGAAGATTCCCTCATGGTGTGTTTCTCATAAGAATATTTTGCATCCTCTGTACTTCTTTGGACACTCCAAGTCACTGTTACCCTCTTTAGCTAAGACTACCTACACTAACACTAAAGAAATGTGTTTAGGGCAACTAAATTATTTACTAAAAAACTTCAGTTTATATAAAAATGCAAAGTAAAAGTAAAATAACTAATGTTGCCCTCGTATTTTACTCCAAACCCTATGATAAACTTGTGTGTTAAAGATACAAAGTAAATCTTAACACAGAGGAGACAAAGGTGCAACAGCCATCAACCACTTGAGGGAAAGCCTGACCAGGGATCTGTAGCTTAACTCAATCAGGTAACAGAACCCCAAGATGGTTTGCCTACAATTCGATTAGCACTGTCAAACAATGCTAAGGTTGGTTCTTCACATTACCAAAAATATGATGTCAAAATTATTTCAGCAACTGACACCACAGTTGTACAGCAAAGGTACTGGAAGAACTACAGCTCTGTAACAATAATCCACATGAAGAAATTCTTTCATACATATAATAAAGGGAAAATATATGTCACAATAGAAAGATTGAATTATTTACAAAAGAAAGCTAGCACAATACATAAAAAATACATTTAACCTCCTACAGCTAGTAAACATGACAAATGTCAATACCAAAATTATTAATACTTACTCTAAAATTAGATTTTAAACTTTTATGAAAGGAAATGAATGAAGTTTTACATTTTTATTCTCCAAGATGCATAAAGACAAAGATAGGGCTTTTGTTTAGAAAAAGATCTCCCCTTAAATATTTAGAGGTAATTTGCTTTTCAAAGTTAACATGTCATTTGTAACAGCTTACAAGAGCATGACAATTTTTCACCAGCCTGCAGTGGTTTTAAATGTGGTTACTCTTTTGCTGTCATAACATGCAATCTCTAAAAATTCTGGTTTCCCAGACCACCTTTGACTTAGTTCTGCAAAACAGTCTAACCTGAGCAGCCATGTGGCCAGGAAGTCTGGACTTTGGGACCTGCTCCCTTCCCAAGTTCCCTGAAAGGTTAACCTCTTCCTGCCCAGGCAGGCAATCAGCGTCACCACACTGCAATCACAGCCCTACTCTCAGCCACCTCCTGTTCTGTACAAACAGTAAACCAAGAGAGTGCCTCCTGCAAAGGCAGGGGTACAGGGAAGGAAGAAAACTTCTGGGCAGGGCTTTCTGACAAGAAAGGAGGGCTGCTTTCTCTTCTTCGTGCCCCTGCTTATTAGATTGCACATGAGGAACTTGGCTTCTAGTCACTGCTCCTGCAAAGAGGTTCCTCCTCCAGAAGAGCTGCAGAGTAGCAGTATTCCACAGGATAACTCCTTTCAGACCTACAGAAATCCCTGAACAGATCTAATGTTTCAACAAGGAATTACTTCAGGGCAGAAGACCAATCTTTCATGATTTTTCTCCTGTTTTTCTAAAGCATGATGGGACAAGAACTCAAGCATGTCCCTGGCAAACCACTTATGACTTACTGCTGTGAGTGTATATCCAGAAAGTGATCTTACCTGATGATCTTTTAATATTCCCTTTTCAGCCTTCCCTCCCTCACATGGATATCAGTATTTCCTGCCTGAGCAGGTGATATCTGTCAGCTTGTTGCTCTCTCCACAATACCAAAACCAAGAGGTAAGCTGATTTATTGTACATCTTACAGAGAAAAAGAGCTTTGAGATAATCTCCTACACTTTTGTGGAAAAAGTAGCTACACAAACAAGATGGTTCTAACTCAGTGTCCCAGCTGAAAGGTAGATACGCCTCAGACCTCTAGCTAGCCCATCTGCCAGCCAGCACAGGTTCACCTCCACCACACCACAAACTGATGCTTGCTCTACACTGACAGAGTCAAGGAGGGAGACTTAAGAAGTAGTCCACTGCTGAAGTGAGGACAAGGCTGCTTCATTATTTTGGTGCTAAACTTGCTCTGAACATAAGGCTTGTGGCATGCTTGCTCATCACTGATGTAAAATACCATAGGGCAGAACCAAGAGTATCCGCCTCTGAAAAGGTGGAAGACAGTTGTCACCAAATCCGTTTTCCCTCTTCCCCAGTATAAGTTATTTGTATCAAACATTCATTTTGTCTCCACTCAGAAAACATCTCTGTGTAAATTAGAACCTGGTCACTTGAAGAGATTTGGAGAAGGGGAGAATTTTGTGCTCTGTTTTAGGACATGAAGTGTAGGTAGGATGTGGAGAATGACAGAAATAATACATATACCAGAGAGGGAGAAATGGAGATAACAGGCCATTTCATTGGATAAAAATGCTGAGAATATTCCTTTGCACATAGTAACATTACCAAAACTAAGCCAAACAATACTGATACGTATGTTGAACACATTACTAGTCAGCAGTTATGATACACAAGGCTCAAACAAGGACTGATGCTTCAGAAAAAAACCGTACGACAAGTGGTCATTTCCATAAACAACAATTTTCCTGCAAAGCAGGAAGCAATCACTCTGCCATTTTCTCTTCGTCTGTATAAAGGCAGCTGACCATGAAGTTTTGATCAAAACAGTTACAAAGCTACAACTATACCAGAAGGCTCCTGTACTAGACAGACAACCAGTGAAGATCAGTAATAAACTGATGGGAGGAAAATACGCAGGAATAATGTGGAGGGTATGGAGTATCTAAATTTTTACAATAGTTTCAGGATTCCTCATTATCCACACAAACCAGACCACAGTGAAGTTCTTACAACATGCTTTAAAAAAACCCTAGTGATTCATATGAGCTCATTTTAACGAGAAAACCTTCTAAATCACTGAAAACTTCATCATTTTTTATAGTCTGCATTCACTGTTAACTCCCTATTGAAACTGGAAAGCTTGACCTCATCAGTTCTTGTTCATTTTCTAAAGGAAAGGCATACAGCAAAATTACTTTCCTTCAGAAAGATGCTAGTGCCTTTTTTTTACTGGTCTCAGAGAAGGAAAAGATTTGTTACAACTTCCGAGACTGATAATTTAAAAAAAAACAAATTCCAAACCCATAGCAACAAAAATATCCTATACACAACCCAAGACAACAACATGGCCACCTATGTTATCCTGAAACTGAAGGAAATATGTCTATTTACTTTAATACAAAAATCAAAACTATTTCCAAAAGATGGGATAGAAGGAGAGCACCAGCTATTCAGAATATTGCCCACAGTGCTTTTAATGTTTCTGTTCTGGAAGCAGCAAGGTTTTGCTACTCTTACAAAGACCTAGACTCTGGAGCCAAGAACACTCTTCGGAAAGGCAGATGTCCTTGCTTTTGTTTCATTGACAGCTTGACTATGACTTCTATGGGCACTCATGGAACACTTGGTTCTTTTCAGATATAAAAAATTCCTCAGGTTTTTTTCTACAGAAAATCCTGGAAAAGAAACTCATGTCCTAGAAGTCAGAAACTGCCAACTAATCTGTAAGCCCGCAGGCCATTGTAACAAATGCTTTCCACACATTTGTCCAAATCAACCCAAATGGCAACACTGGAACCAACTCCAATCTGGTTGGAATATGTGGCACTCTGTCTTCCTGCCTGTGCAGATTCCCAACTTGTTACACCACAGGGAGCATATTCTTAATCTATGCATTTTGAGTTACTGCCAGAAACATTTAACAGTTCATGAAAGGTATAAGACACACTTTTCAAAGTGAATCTAAGGGGTGATCACTTCTGCATTCTTCTAAAGAAGGGCCACACTAAACCCAGTTTTGTTAGGCTGATTCATCATCCTGGGCAAGGTACAGTACAGTATACAAGCTACAAGAGCAAAAATGATTGAAAACTGACTACGAAAAACCCCAGCTTAGTCTTGACCTAACCTTAAAACTACCACTATCTCCAACCCCTGCCATCACCACCAGATTTCTACATCAATAACATTTTATACTTTGTTGACTCAAGTCTCCTAGTGGGACTGATTCACATCTCTATCACTGTAACAAAGCTCCAGGAAAAGATCTGAAAAACGCTTTATTATGAGCATGGCTTCTGAAGATCATGCCTCCAGTGGAGGGAAAAGTCACTGACAATACAGCATCAACAAAATCACAGTGAAAGATCTATTTCTTAGCTACCTCCACATACATGTGGTCATATATGCTACTACGAGTGAAGTAATCTGAATAATTTCTGTAAACCTTGCATAAGCATAATTGATTAGAAAAAGTTACATGGGCAGTTTCAAATTTAGAGAAGAGGCCAGAAGGAAGAAAGGGAAGATATAGAATAAGACTAAAAACCAAGTTTGCTTCACAAACATTGTAACACTGGCCATCTTCAATCCACAATTTCTGTGCTCTGACTTCCTCTACACAAATACACATTACAAAATTTCCATCACTAGCAAGAAACAAAAAAAGGTCAGAATTAGCTTTTCCAAATACATACTGCCATTTTATACTGCCTTTTAGTGCTTTCTAAGTTAACAATGAATCTTGCTGAACATATATGAACAAGCTCTATCTTAACAATTTATCCCTAACACAGCTTTTCAAACATAAAGAAAAAGAAGCATCCACCTTCTCTCTTCTGAAGAGACTTAGCTGTTGATCACTGTTGGTGACTCTGTACCTTGCCCTTCCTTAGCCAACCATCAATTCTTCCTTTGATTTTTGACCCTCCTTCTGATAATAACTGTTACAGGAAGATAACATAGTCCTACCACAGCAGGAAAAAACACTCAAAGAGGTACAAGCACCAAACCACTCATCAAAAAAATAATCCTTTAAATAGTTGTTCACTGCTATAAACCAGCTTTCAGCCATGAAATGAGAGCCTGGAGTGAGTGCCACAGCATATTAAGAAGAAATATATATTTTTTATATTGATGTCCACTTCACAGTCCGTCTACAGCAATAAAAAGAGTCCTGAAAGGCACAGCTTCAAGCCAGAAAGGGTAGTTCCATTAGCAGGAACTTGTTCCACAAAAAAAATGGATAGAAATGTTTACGTTTTCACAGAGTGTATGTATATACATGATTGAAAGTAAGTCTCCTTTAAAGAGGAAAGCTTGGAAGTTTTAGACTACATATATTTCTATCCATCCCATAACTGGAACACCTACTCTAGAAGAAGGTTGGGGGGAAAGAAAAAAACAATGTTAAAGCTGGAGTTCCCTAAATTTACTCAGGAAAACTTCCTATTAATAAACAGTAAAAACTTTAGTACAAACCTCAGTCATCTTCCATTCCAGTGATGTGATTTTATACTGTTTATATAAACCAACAAAAAAGAATTTGCATGTTACATCTCAGATGGTGATT
This sequence comes from Lanius collurio, assembly GCA_020086605.1. Lineage (NCBI taxonomy): Eukaryota > Metazoa > Chordata > Aves > Passeriformes > Laniidae > Lanius > Lanius collurio. Next base: position 13,255,085 of record JACBWW010000010.1, read on the forward strand.
TCTGTCCAACATTCTTCACAACATTTGGTAAAATCGACTACAGAACCCTGTAACCAAAATGGGCCTAGAAATACTTTTAAGGAACTATCACATTAATAGCTAACAATCAACTGAGTACCACACTGAAAAAAATCTGTATTTTCAATGACAGTATAGACATTAATTCCTGTGGATATCTTCTGACATAGGCGTAAGCAATTCTCTTATGTTCCAGCAAGGACTTCCATTAGCCAGTAAGTTTAAAAAGAACTTCAACTACAGGTGAGTTTGCATGGTTTTGCAAAGTCTCTCCCAGAGCTCAGTATACTTAAAAAAAAAAAAAAACAAAAAAAAAAAAACCGAAAAAAGGAAACTAAGCTTCACTGTACTCCATCAAAGGTATTTCCTCGGAAGGAGTGAACGCAAACTCCAACAACAAATAAACACATTTAAAACACCATCTACATGGAGAGCAAGAGTCCCATCTTGCACAACCACCTTTTCAAGATTACACTTGTATTTCGATCATGCCATCTCCTTTACTTTCCTTCTTCCTTTTTTCAAAGCCACAGAGAAGCAACCACTAAGTTTTACTACCAAATCCAACCAATCTCAGCCGCCAGCTCTCCGCAAGGGACGGCCATCCTTTACAAATCTCGAATGAATGAAAGCTTGAACAGCCCAGCACAAACGCCAGGGGAAAGACCCATGGATTACAGGAGATTAGGGAGGTTGGGAAAGGGGGGTATTTGACTCGCGGCGCATCCTGGCCAAAAAGAAGCACTCGGTTCTTCGGGCAGGACCGACGGCCCGGCTCGCAGCCGCCGGGAGTCGCCGCACCTCACCGGGACACCGACGGCTCCCTCGGGGCAGCCAGGCAGTGGAAGTGCAGGCCCCGCCGACAACCGGCCCGGCCCCGCAGCTCCTCGGCACCCGCCGGGCCGCGGGTGGTGAGGACGCTCCCGCCCGGGCGCGTTCCGGGGAGCCCCGGGGCTCTGCAGAGCCGCCCGTGGCGCGCAGCACGGTGGGCCCAACGCGTCACCCGGCCGGGCGCCGCCGGCCCTCGGCGGAGGAGGAAGCGGGGGCAGCGCCTTGGGTCCGGGCCG
>JACBWW010000010.1:13256531-13286895 GCA_020086605.1 Lanius collurio
CTGGTGCTGGGTGATGTGATTTGGTGGTCAAGGTGGCAGTGCTGGGTAGATGGTTGGACTTGATGATCTCAGAGGTCTCTTCCAACCTTGATGATTCTATGATTCTGATTGTGTTGGTGTGTGCCCACCAGCAATATACAGCGGTACTGGGTGAGTGGTGCTATAGTACTGGCAATGGAGTAGTCAACCAAGCAATGGCATCACAGCAAAAGTACATGCTCCGGATGTTGTGGTATAAGGATATTAGTCACTGAGAGCTAAGCACATGGCAGAATAAGGAAGAGGTAAGGGTAAGCTTGTCCTCAGGACCTTAACATAAGGCCATGTTTTAAGTTTTGTAGCAAATGGGGAACATGGACTTTAATTCTTCTATAACTCCCTAGCTTGGGATGGCTAGGAGGTCTTGGTCCTAAAGAAAAAATACTGAAGGACTCTATTCCACTCTAGTGAGACCTCACCTGGAGACCTCCATCCAGCTCTGGGGTCCTCAGCACAGGAAAATCAGAAACCCATTGGAGCAGGTCCAGAGGAAGGCCAAGAAAATGATCAGAGGGTGAAGACCTCTCTTACTAAGAAAGGCGGAGAGAGTTGGAGTTGTTCAACCTGAAGATGGCATTGAGGAGAGCCTCTTGAAGGAGGCTTATCAGAAAGATGGAGACAGACTTTTCAGTAGGGTTTATAGTTATAAGACAAGGGGTAATGGTTTTAAATGAAAAGAAGGTAGATTTAGACTAGATAGAAGGAAAAAAAGTTGTGCCATGAGGCTGGTAAAGCACTGTAACAGGTTGCGCAGAGAGGTGGCAGATGGCCCATCCCTAACTAAACACTCAAGGTCACATTGGACAGGGCTCTGAGGAATTGGATATAGCTGAAATTGTCCCTGCTTATTGCAGGTGGGTTGGGCCAGATGATCCTTAAAAGTTCCCTCCAACCCAAACTCTTCTATGATTCTATAACCTGGGTACAAAGCTGCTCTTGGCCATTGAGTCTATGTAAGCAGTGCCCTGCAGAGAACTGTTTGAATCCCATGTGTGTAGCTAATCCCAGCTATTCTGGTCCCAGTGTCTAATATTACAAGTGGATGTAGGAGATGCCAGGGAGCAGCACACTGCAGAGGGAGCACAGTACAGCTGTAGTCTGCCTGTAGCTTTTGGGACAGGCACATAGTGCTACTGTGTAATAACACTAGCTGCATGGAGAAAATAGAAGTGGAGAGCACATTAATTTAAAGCTGGTTTTGTTAAATTCATTGGGTCAGGTGCTATCACCTGATCTTGCACAAGTTTCTGCCTGTGACATGACCTTGCCTGAAACTCATACTAATGAATCTTGAGTACTGAGTGACTCTAAGATTTGCATTTGGAATGCAAAGTGGAAATAAAATTTCTACTGAAATGCTTCCAGCTTTAAGAGTGTCAGACAAAGCTCTGGAGAGACAGGAGGTGTGCTATTTTCAGCCACGTTCCGGTGAGAGATCCATCGTGTGTGCGGGGGGAGCACAGAGGGTGAGATTGACATGACACGTGTGTAGGACAACTCTGGCCCCTTACCAAGGGCAGAATCAAATGTCTAATCATAGGCAGAGCAGCAGCTGAGAGTCCAGAAGAACGGTGAAGGCTGGGCTTGACAGTCTCAACTCTTGTGTGTGTGTGAACTCCAAGGAGAAAGTGAGCAGAGGAGGGCCTTGTGAGGACTGGAGAGTGGTAGTGTGAGTTGTGAATATGGGAATAGAAGATTCTGCCTGTTAAGAACTGGAGCCTGTACTGAAGTTTTGTGAAGACAAAATATCTAAAGCACAGAAATCATGGGAGCTGAAGAAGAAATGCTCATTACTCTGTCTGGAGGTGCCCCCTGGGGCTTCCGCCTGCAAGGGGGTTCAGAGCAGAAAAGACCCCTTCAAGTGTCAAAGGTAGGACCTTGAGATGTGAACTGTGGGAGTAAAGTTATTCTGCTGGAGTAAGATATTCCTACTGAGCTGGGCATCTTTCACTACTCTTAAGGAATACAGAACTTCTTACTGTGGCAGCAGATCTTAGAAGGAAAACTTGGGTGGTGTGCTCAAGCAGGGTGTGAGGTAGGCTGCAGGTCCTGGAATAGATGCTGTTGATGTTGAGACAAGTGTCAGGTGAAGATCAGCTTCAGTGCAGGTCTGTACAAGCTCAGACACTTTGTAAGCTGTACAGCTCTCCTGAGTTGTCAGCAGAGCTATAACCATAGTGACAGTGCAGGGAAAAGGGCTCAAATATGGAAACTTCAATACTCATGTAAGACATCCAACTAAAGAACAAATAAATTGAAGCAGTAAAAGCCATATTTTTAGTTAAACTGTCTGTAACACTTCATTACTATATTCCAGCTTTCAAAATAGATGCACATTTCTTAGTGCCTCTTCTGTTGGTGAAAGTTTCTTAATACTGTCTAAAGTGAATATTTGTGATTCTCTAAGCAGCAAATACTGGTTTAATTTCAAGAATTAAAGAAAAACAGTTGTTTGAATGGGAGATGAAATAAAAAAAAATGAATAAACATAAACCTTGTGTTGCACTACTTTTGATAAACAGCTGTTACTGTTGTCTTTTCAGAAAGACTACTGAATAGCTTAAAAATTAGTGGGAAAAAATGTCTTCTTTATTAAGCTCATAACAGTTGCATTAGCCTTGACAAAATGATATATTGGGATGTCTCACTGTAAGGCACCCAGCAGCAGGAATGAAAAAATGCTATGCCCAGCTTCTTCTGTCCTTAAGCAGACCATGCCTCTGACAGAATTTCGAAGTTAAATGTTCTGTGTCACTTGGCTCACCCCAGATCATGGAGTGCTTGTCTGTAACTACTGCCAAATGTTTTGGAATCCCATAGCTTGGCCTTGAAGTGAATTAGAGAAAGATGATTTTTCTCCAAAAAAAACTTCTGCACATACTCATAGAGCTTCAGGTGCTAAAAAGAAAGAATTAATATCCTTGAAACAGGTGTCTGGCATCAGTGGTTCTTAGGAAAATGGAATTTTCAGGGGCTACATTAACTCTGCATGCTCTAAGGTTATTTTGACTCTTGTTTTTTGCGCAGTAGACAAGAAACTGGGACTAAAGAGGGAGGAGATTCTGAGTGTCTATAACGATTACTCAGGATTGAACAGTGTCAAGAACTAGCCATTACCCAGGCTAAGTTGCATGTTAGAGTGAATGGAATATTGCTCAAGGATTAGTAGCACTTGCAGGAAGGTATTAACTAGAAGCAGCTCTCACCCAGATCTGGGTGCTGAACTTCTAGTCTAGCAATACAAATATATCTGTAATTTTACAATACTTAGATATTACATTAAGAATAATTATGGAAAATATAATTGATACAAATCCATTTGCGGTTCAAAGTATACATTATTCTTCAAGCAGGATTTTAATTTTATATAATTTTATCTTTTTTGTCTATTATTGCCCAGAATTTAATAGCATCCAGTGACCCTACATACTATCTTACAGGCAATGCCATCTAAATAGTCTCCAAAGAATGGATTTGTAGGTCCTTACCAGGTACCCAGGAAGATCATATCTGATTGTAACCTGCTTAGAAGAGAATAAACTTCCAGGTGTCATGTGATAGAACATACAGACATGAATAGCTGATAGGTGCCAGGAGGTAACTGAGTGGATACAGTTTGTATCTCAGAGATTCCAGTGCTGTCATTTTAGACAATTCCAACTTCCAAGCTAGAAAAGTCATAGTAGTAACACTAAGGAAAGATGCTTACCCTTGGATGCTGAGTCAAATGTACCTTTCTAGATGAATTAGCGATAAAAAGTTAATTTGGGAAATTAATCAAGTATAAAATATATATAAATGATACATGTTGTACTTTGGTAGAGATGCTGGGATTGCTAAGTCAGACTAGCTTAAGAGTCACTGCTTGTCTTTCTTCATGCTTTCTTTGTGTTTCCTGCAAATATTTCAGAGGAAGTTGTAAATTTCACCAATGCAGCTAATTTTCAAGTAATGCAATGTGGAAGGAAATCCTTTCCCCTCAGGTAGTTATTGGCATGCCCTGGAAGTATCTAAGAATTAGTAGTCATAGTGGTTTACCCTATACATAAACAGAAAATTGTTTCTGAACAACTAGTACCTTACTTGTCTAAGTCTCAAATGATTTCCTAAATAAGATTTGATAACATCAAGGCTAAAGACTAAATGTTGCACTAAGTGGGATTTCCTACTTGAGTCACTCTTATCAAAGCCCTTCACAATTCCTTGTCTTACATGGTCAGTATACACAGTTCAGTCTTCTTGCCTTTATGCTTTCTAAAGTTTACATCACCATCATCTTTTTATTGTTTGTATTTATGGAGATTATGATAAAATTAATCACTGATTGCTGTTCTTGGTATCTCTTTTGTTTGTTTTCCTGGAAATTCTTTGGGTGTACTGTATGCTTCCTCACATACCTAGAGAAAGATGCTGGAATTACATACTTGTGGACAGTCTCTTGGGTTGCACATAACTGGGCATGAGCCAGCAGTGTGCCCTGACAACCCAGAAGGCCAACAGCATCCTGAGCTGCATCCAAAGAGGAGTGGCCAGCAGGTGGAGGGAGGTGATTCTGCCCCTCTGCCCACTTGGAGCACTTGCATAAAGCTCTGGGGTCCTCAGTGCAGAAAAGATGTGGACCTCCTAGGGTCTAGAGGGTCTAAATGATCCAAGGGATGGAGCAACCTCTCCTATGAAGACAGCCTGGGAAAGCTGGGATTGTTCAGCCTGGAGAAGAGAAGGCTCTGGGGAGACCCCACTGCAGCCTTCCAGTACCTAAAGGGAACGTATAAAAAAGAGGGAGAGACATGTTTTAGATGCATGGATAGGGATAGGATAAGGAGGAATTACCTTAAACTAAAAGAGGAGAGATTTTGATTAGATGTAGTGAGGCACTGGAACAGGTTGTCCAGAGAAACTGTGGGTGCCCCATCCCTGGAAGTGTTCAAGGCCAGGCTGGATGGGGCTCTGAGCAACCCAATCTACTGGAAGGTGTCCCTGCCCGTGGCAGGAAGGTTGGAACAAGATGATCTTTAAGATGCCTTCCAACCATTTTATGATTCTATGGTAACTAATTTTGTGTTTAAGTAAACTTACGGCACCGAACCAGCTGTGCCTGCCTTGGGGTCAGAACATTGCTTCTTCCAGCAGTGCCCAGTGGATACTGAGGAAAAAGCGCAAATTTAAATAACATGAGCAATATTGAAATGCTAGCATTAGCACTAACTGATTATATGGTTCCAGATCTGTAACTGCAAATGCCTATCTTAAACTTGCCTGCAAGAGCACATACTGATTTCTTTTGTTCCACCCAAACAATCACTTGCAGTGTCCAGGTGCTAGAAGTGCCTAATGTAAATCTGAAGGTTACCATACTGTGTATTTGAAAGGTGTACCATTAATAATTCATCTCATAAAACCAGATACTATAAGAGTAGAGAGTGAGACCAAAAAATAAACAAAAAACTTTTAAGTGTCTGGGGAGCCGTCAGTGACAAAGAATAGATGATTTTTCAATGAGGGTTGTATTAAAGTATCATGCTGTAATGAGTAAGCTGAAAGAAAAGCAGACATTGATATGCTCAGCAGGCAGATACACAGCATGATCGAACATCAACAGAGGACATGAATCATTCTGCATAAATTACAAAGGATAGGAATATCAAGAATTAGAGAAACAAAGAGGGAAATAAAGACTAAAGAACACAAAAAGCAAAGGACAATCTTAATTTTGTTCTTAGTTACAGCAATGTCCTTTTAAGTGAAATCAGTTGAACTACTCTGGATTCATACTGGCTTACTGTGATTCTTAGTGAATCTTTTACCTCTTACCTAATGAAGCATATAAAGTCTAGTGGGAGTTTACACTACCCCTCAACAAAATAAAGCTGATTTGGTATAGCTCAGTAGCTGTGGTGCACATGACAACACAACATAAGACATCTTGGACCAGAAACAGTCATCAGGAAAGAAAGAGAACAAACATAAACACAAGATGCAAAAAAGATCCATAGATGGTAGGATTTTTATTTTAGAAAGGCTTAGGGAAAGTACATGGTCCTCAGATGTAGCTGTTACTGATGAGACGGTTCACTCATTCTGAAAAGAGAGTAAGAGAGAACAATACCATCAAGTTCCTGGAGGATTTCTTTGCAGTAAGGATCTGTGCATCAAATGCATTTGAAACAAAACAAAATGTAAAATAGTCTGAGAAAAGCTGTAACAACTAATGCCATTAATCAACCAAAGTAGAAACCTAACATGAAATTATACTATGGAAATAATTTTTATGAAGATAAACAGGACAGTTTTAAGATGATGCAAGTTCATGCAAACCTACCTTTAGTGATCCTGCTACAAAACAAGATTTATTCAATGAGGGGGTTTCTATAAAAAGCAAGGAAGGCACTTCTACCTCCAGCACAAGTACAAGTAATATTGACAAAATAGAGAAAACTGAGTTTTTACGGCTGGTACTGATGACAGAGGCAAAGGACCTGGGCATATTAGCGCATCACTGATGATAAGCCAGCAAAATTATGTATCTCTGAAAAAAAAAGATGCAAACATAAACAAATAAGCCTCAGGTAGCCATGTCTAACAGAGGTAGGATAACATTGATGTTACTGGCTAATGCACCTGGGGTAATTCAATGGAAATACCATAGTTACAGAATCAGCCACTTTCAAGGAAAAGAAATGTAATGTAGAGCAACCATAGAAAAGGAGAGGAGGAGAGAAGGCTTCTTTCACCTAACAAAATATTGAAAGAGGTGACTGCAATCTACAAACAGATGTTGAGAAAATATCAGCAACACTATTCAAATATAGGTGACAGCACTGACAGCACAGAACAACTAACCAGGGAAGTTCAGCAATGATTTTCCAATCTAGAAAAAGAATTTAAAACCTTTTGAGTCAGTTTATGAGCTGGAGTAAACAAAATGGCCTCTGAAAACTACAGAGGATCGGCCCTGGTAGCTCAAGAGCCTCCTTTCAGTTGGCTGTTCTCTACAAATACTCTGCAGCTGTGTTAGAGGAATTGTTAGGGGAAGCAGTAACACAGGACTGTATTGGTTCTAAAGCCAAAATTTGTTTTGTTGTTTAAGAGCAGTTAATCACAACCTCCTTTTTAGCTCTTTCCCACATATTCCCACTTTTTCCTGTATGGTTCTCTGCTGATAATTCACTGTTTCTAACTGTCTCCTCTGCAAGATACCCTTGCTGCCTGTTTGCCATGTCACTGTTCCCTGTGACACACAGCCTGGCTGCTCTGTGCCATTCACCTTTGCTCACGTGACATTATTCCTGCTGGAGGTGCCAGCTCTAACCCAAATAGGCCTGATGGCTTCCAGATTTGCAAGCACCTTCTCCTCCTCTCCCCTTTTCAGTGGGTAGCCTGTTCTTTATCTGGTTTTGCAAATATTTATGGTCACACCTAAAGAAGCACTGCTGGTGGCCTAATGTGTAGCAGTCACTAATGCTGGTTTTGGAGTGCCTCAAGCTGTTTTGAGAGTGCTCCTGGACACGTTTTATGGCTTGTTGGCACTTAGGCAGGTGCTACACTTGGCTGCTAGTGAGGGAGCGCAAGCTGTGGCACCAGTGAAACTTTCCAACAACCTGGAAGAATCTCTTGATGAGAAGTTGCAGTGAAACCATATGTGCTCCATCTATACCTGGTGCATTGAATGTACCTGGGACCATTCTCTGGCACTTATGAGTGTAATGAAGCCCAGCAATTAACATTTTCTATTCTTCCAAACAAAATGACCACATGCTCACAGGCAGTGGCTCTGGGAATGGTCTGTTCTAGCTCCCAAACTGTGCCTGGGAATTGTTCTGAACAGCAATACCTGATCTGAGCCAAAGATGTGCCAAGGATCATTTCAACAGTTTAGTGCTAGAGTAGTTGTGGCCCAGAGCTCAGGTTCATTTGCTGACATTATTCAGCCTGCTACTGGGGCTAGAACTACTGAATACATCTATGGAGGCCGAGCCTGGTTTGTGATGTACATTTATACCTACAAGATGACTAAAAGATGCTGCAAGTCACAGGATGGTCTCTGTACTGAAGTGCCCTGGATCCTTTGGATGAACGGGGTATTTCTCTAATCCATACTTGCGGCTGATCTGATCCTGTCCTTGCTGCCGCAGAACAATGGTGCTTATCCTCTTCAGACTATTGCTGAAAGGCTGCCTTTGGGTTAGTGAGTGCTGTCTTTTGGTGCAGTAACCCCCTCTTGCAAAATTATGAATGCTGTGTCCAATATTTTTTGCAAACAAAAGTGACCCTCATTATATTGAAATAATAGTAGGTACGTCATCTTCTAATTTGCCCTCTCTCAGCATAAATACTGTGGAGGCACATTATACTTAAGACTGCTACTGTTCAACAATTAGTAGCAGCTGAAAAGAGTCTTCTGTTTTGATAAGGGTTTTTATTCAGGGCTTGCAAGTGCTCATGGTCCCTTAGAGCGCAGTATCAGCATGCAGTGCGAAGGTTGGAAACACCTTGTTCTGGAGGACTGAAACCATGTTTCTGGATAACTCTGCCCCGTGTTCAAGAGTCTTTCCCTCCTTCTGTCCCAGTTCAGTGGCTGTACCTGTAAAAAGATGTTTTGGTTGCTAGATTTGCTTAGGAGCTCCAACTCCCTTAGGTTTAGATTCTAAAATCTTTTATGGCTCAGGGGCCAGGTTGAGCCTCTGGAGAAAGGACTTACATGGGACATGTATAAGCATGATTTTTCTGAACATTAGTTGCTTTTCTCACAGCTCCTAGATGTGGGACCTGGTACAAATAGTTGACAAATATATCTGTTCCTTCTAAATCCTTTCTTCATCTAAAAAATGCCCTATATCCTGCTTCTTGCTCTGTTGAGGGTAAAATGCTTATCAAGTACTTTTAGTATCTATTCTAGTACATGTGGCATTATTCTTTGTCATTGATATTACATTTCAATCACTTTTCAGCTAATCTACCATGAAGTAACAAATAGCTATGGAGATAAAGCCTCTTTTTATCTACCTAGCGGCACCTCTGCCTAGAAACTTGCTCTCAGTAATGAGACCTGTGCTAAACTTTTTGCTTAGGAAAAGAAAGTGGATTGTTTGAGGTTGTTTTCCTCTTTCCTCTCTTATATTATCACAACAAAAAAACTCATTTTAAGGCCCTTAATTTAAGTAATAGAAAACTAATAGAGAGAGAAACCCAACAATCCCTGATTGTGTTTGTTTTATATCAGCTGGCACAAGTCAGAATTAAATCTAGTGCATCTAAGAAGTTGTTCTCTCTTTCATGCACCAGCACACTCTAGGCAGTAACATATTTTACAGTAGTCTGACATGTACTTAACCAATTGACCAGCCACCAGCATTCTCTTCCACTACCAGGTCTCATTGCTTAAACCCCTTGCTCAGAAGCCACCCAAGTGTGTCCTGCCACTTAAGATACACCTTTTCACCACTCTCCCTTGCTGTGTCCATCCCACAAAGTATGTGTTCTCTTCCCTCTTGCTTTATATAAAGACTTCACCATGGATGCAGAGACACTGGACCTACTTTACCACGAGGCAAGTCATCCAGTGTCACCTCTTAAAAAGGAATACGATTTGCTTAGTGTAATTCTAAGAGATTAAAGTAACTATTCTCCTGTAAAATAGCTTCCAGGGAAAACATGGCATTGCCACCAGGATGTGATGTTATTTGCTACTTAACAGAGAAGGCATAGGAAACTGTATCTCACTGTATCTCTGTGTTCAGGTGGGCAACTGAGATAAAGAAAGACCATTCACAAATGTCCTGATTTCCAGGCTCCTGCTTTTTATGGCTCCCAGTCTGAGTGTTTTCTCCAAGGTCACACAAAAAATCATCCAGGTCTTCTGAATCCCATTCTAGCCATCTACCCCCTCTAGCCATCTCCTCACTCCAGCCACAGGGATATCCTTCCTTGCATGAAAAGATTAGGCCCTGGCCTTGGAAGAAAACCAAACTGTTCCAATAACCAAAATTATATCAACACACATCTTCAGAAAGAAGAAGGAGATGGAGGGTGTTTGTTTCTGCTTTTGCATCTAGCAACTGCTCTGTTTGTGGTTCAGCTGAGCAGGAAGTTCTAGGAGGAGCAGACCCACATGCTGGTTGACTCTTGCTTGAGTCATTCCATTTTGGTAATGCTTTATACCACAACAAGTCAGTTCTTACCCCAACATGAGAACCCTCTGACAGGACTACATTTTGCATAAGGCTGGGAATGAAATTTAAACACTGCCAGGTTGTATGGAGTGTTGGACCCCATGACATTGTAGCTTCTGGGGGAAGGGGACAGCTGTGAATTGAGAGATGCAATCAGAGAGTGGAAGGGCATTGGATGGGAAGATGAATTGTATTCAGTAGACAACTCTGACTTGGACTGGGGTTGCTAGGTTTCTGCTGGAAAGATTGTAGAAGAGTAGGGGAAGACTGATAATGTAATTTGTCTTCCTACTTTATAGTCTTAGCTTTCCCAATGAGAGGAACTGGGAGGTGGCTTGGGGAAGCAAGAGGAGAGATGGATGGCATGAATCTACACTGTGAACCGCTTCTATTTACCCACAGCCTATTTCCTTATGAAGAAGAGGTGCTGGCCAGCAGGGAGAGTGGTTGCAAAGTTTTAAGACAGGTTCCCTGGGCTGTACTGAGGCAAGATGTGAAGCCACTGAGTTACTATCAGGATTCCTCTATTCTTAGCATCCCGGCATGTGTTCAGCCCCCACATACCACTACCTAAATATAGTCCCTACTGAAGGACAGATGCTGCCAAGTTGCATTTGACCCCCTCCTCTCTTGCATTCTGTTCCTGAAAGCCAGGCTGAATTCTTGAAGACACGTCCAATAGTCAGCATGTTCTTTTGTCTGCCTAGGGCTGTACAAGGAAACTTGTACTGTATTGTTAAAGCCTGATCTCTGCCCTGGCCTTCCTGGCCTCTCTTAGCACTGACCTCCCTTCCAACAACTTTTCTTATTCCTTTCCTCCTCAATTATTGCCTTACTTTTTTTTTTTTTTTTTTTTTTTTTTTTTTTTTTTGATCCCAGTTGCCTCTGTCCTTTCCCTTCTGACTGACTGGACACAATCAAGGGGAGGAAGCAGGCAAAGTAATGAAAGAAAACATGTGTGTGTATGTGCATGTATCTAGGTGCTGCAGATACCCAAATGCCTTGACAAGAGCTCTTTTCTCACTACAGAACTCCTGCTGAGAGGGAAGGGAGATGGATAGTTTTCTGAGTAAATGTTTTCCAGTTCTGCACACTGATTTGTATTTCCAGTAGCATGAATCTGTATAATTCTGAAACTGGGACTTCCTAAACCCATCTGAAATCTAAACAGGACGTGAGTCCTCTCCCATGAGTCAAGGTATGCCATGTCAGGGTGTGTCCACTGAGGCATGGAGTGGAAAGTCTGACAGTCAGTTAGGAGAGGCTCACAGAATTTGTGGGTGTCCCCACACAAAAGGAGAGGTCTGTCCTCACCAGTATGTTCTAGAAGGTCGGACAGTGCAATCCCCCAGAGCCAGGTCTGGGGCCAGCCCATACCACTTGTCAGAATCTCAGTGCTGCATCTCATTTGCACGAGAAAGTTCTCCAGATATGTGTTAGAGGAAACAGAGAGGTCTTCTCTTTGAAAAGCCACTTTTCCCAACTTTTTCTGCCTCTTCAAAACAGCTGTTGGGTGACACCTTCCAAGCTTTCTGCAGCTTAAGCAGAAGTTCCCTGTTAGTGTCACTTCATGTGGCTCACTGGGTGCCCAGGAGAGGGCATCTTTTGGACATGGGGAGCAAGTGGCTGAGCCTGAGGGCAGCTTGACCTTCAGGATGGGCAGAGAAGCTTGGCTTTTGGACTGGGCAGCCACCCTGGCCTGGGGCCTCAAAGGCTCAGTGCTGCCCTCTCTGTACGCAAGACGTGCAGGCTACACGTTGTCATTAAAGTCTCTACAGCACAGAGCTGGCAGTCACATAAAAACTTCCAGGCTTGTGTTGGTCTCTGTCCAGAGGCTCTGCAGCCTCCAGCACACTGCACCCTGCTGTCATGGCTGTGGATTAAGTCCTGTCCTGTCCTTCTTTCTCTGCACAATCCTCTTCTGCATTTAACCCCTTTGTCTTCCTCCCTGGCAAATGCAGTGGGGTAGGGGTTTGGCATAAAAATGAAGCTGTGGATAGTTCATTTCTCTCTGATCCCAGGAAGCAAATTCATAAACTTCTGGGGAGGGTTTATAAATCTGTGGAAGACTGAGCCAGACACATGCTATTTTCCAACTCTATAGGTCTCTTCCTGTGCTGGAAGAGACCTGGTCCTGTTTTCCCAGAAAGGAATGGAGACATGGAAAAGTCCCTCCTGGATTGTAGAGCACCTAGGTACCAATAGTTGCTTTAGTGCATGTGTTTCCTGTCAATTTAGTAAAATTTGAGCACAGACCAAGCCAGACCCAGCATCCTCACTAACTATGAGAAAAATGCATTGCCTGCACATGGTTATCAGCCCACATGGACTGCTTGCATCCCACTAGCCTTCTCTGATATAAAGGTACCTGAAACAGCATCAGGCAGTGTTGGGAGAACACCCAGATCCTTCCTGCCTGGGAATCCCAAACAGTTGTCTGCAAAGACTTGCAGTACTGAAGGACCAGAGAATTGCAGGGAGCTTATTGTTGCTGTTCTGGCTGGTCACCAGCCCACATCCAGTTGGTTTCAGTGAGCAGGGAGGAATACCATGGGATGTGAGGAATGCTCAGTGCACCTGCTGACAGCCTTTAACCCCCAGTCCCCTCGCTTCACAATTGGGAGAGACTCAGCAAGTATGTTCCCATTAAGTGCTAAGCACCAAGTACTTGGCTATGGAGCAGCAGTTGGCCTTTTGGGGAATACTGGGAAACCCTCCTTTTAATCTCTTTTCACTAGCTGCTGTGTCAGTAGGCAGCACTGGAAGATGTGTCTGCTATGCCTTCTCAGTTAACAGCTGCATCTGAAGGAAGAATCAGGAAGCAGCATTTATACTGTAACAGCAGAAAAGTCATTCTTCAGCAGTAGTTCATTACAGACCTACACATGCTCATTCCAGGCTTATATTAACAAGGAGGGAGATAAAGGACTAAAATGACAGAGGCTGATGGATGTGGCAGCTGGGATGAGCCAGTCCCTATTTTAAGCATGCAGGCAAGATTTGGGGTCAAGTTGGAACGGCTACAGAGTGATAAAGTGCCACTGAACACAAAAACAACTTGAAGCATAGCCCTCCTCTTTCAATCTTCTTCCCCAACACCTCTCAGTCCTGCTGACAGGCTGACCTGGGAGGAGTGTTGCTCTTGTCTGCTCAACACAGGCCAGGAGAGTCGAGCCCAGGGCACTCACACATCCCATGAGTGCAGAGGGCCTGGGCCCTAGGACCAGCCAGCCATGCCATGGGACTTCCTTAGGGCTCCAGCTCTCCCCTCTCCTGCTCCCTGCTGCTCCTGCAAGAACAATGTCAGGGCAGCAATCCTCCCACATTCATTTCTCTTTCTTGAAGCTGCCATGGGAGTGTGGGCAAAGTAGCTTTATGATGTTATAGATGAGTCTGGTGGCTCAAGCAGCAAGGCTGTGAGATGTGGGCAAATGTGCCCTGTTGGGTATTACTTCTCAGCAGGGATCTGAGATAGTTTGTTCACTGCACCCTCTGTTAAACAGCTCTGCACTGATTTGTCTTTCACTTAACTGCAAGAGCTGAAGAAATATTCTAGAAGACTCTACAAATACAGTGTAATATTACCTTAGTCCTGACTTGCTCTAACCCAGTGATTATACTTGGCTATTCTTTTATGTGCAAAATGAGTACATTATGGGTGCCAAGCTGTGCTACAAGACTATCTCCATTGCTTGCCTATATGGGAGAGGTCTGTGGTTTTTGGCTGAGTGGGCTTTGGTTTGCTTGCTTGATTGCTCTAGCAGAAAGGCTACTGTGAGTTGGTAAGAAGTTTAACTGATGGATGATGGAAGGAAAGGGAGAGGAAACACTTGGTGGAAGATGGCCATGAGAGGCCAGACCTAGGAGCTAGCCTGGAACTAGTGACTCCAACTCCCTTCTCAGATATAGCAATGCATATCTTGCACAACTCCTGTTAAGGCTAAAGATTTATTCCAAGTTTACACTTGTGTAACAGGACACCATATGGCCTGATGCAGATGTCCAGAAATACACTGACCAAAGCCATTGGAGCAGAAATGCTTAACAACAGAACATGCCTTGGAACCACCACCTCTCCCCAGTGTCAGCTTCCCTGAGGATGGTACTTGCACAGGCTCTGCATGAGTCAGGGATCATACCAAGGAAGTACAGTAGGAGCACGTAGAAGGACACACGGTCATGTGCAGGCATAGTCTGTTCCCTCTCTGAAACACAGACTCACTAACCAACTTAGGAGACAAGGAACAAGAGGAGAAGAGTGTGTAGATATTGAGTCTTTCATCTGCACTAAAGGACTTGAACTGGGTTGGTGATGAGGTCAGGCCTATGCTCAGCAGAGGGATTCTTGGAATTAATAGGAATACAGAGACGAAAAGGCACAGCCAGGGCTCATCCAAGAGGATTAGTGCTCCACTCTGGCAGCACAGTAGCCTTAGGCCTTATTTTATTCTGTGAGAAATGGAGCAATAGAAGGGCCAGCAAGAGACAAGCAACTGAACTAAATAGCTGCTCTTCTTCCCTTCATCCCTATCATCTCTCCTGCTTTTTCAGATTCGAAAGAGAAGCAAAGCATGCCGTGGAGGCCTGTGGGAAAATGATGTTCTAGTATCAATCAACGGGAAGTCATGTGCTGGCCTGTCCCATGCTAATGCCATGCAGATCATCGATTCATCCAATGGCATGCTCAACATCCGTGTGAAAAGGTAACCTGCTCCCAAATGCCACTGCTGTGACAGTGCACACAGTAGGGTAGTTTCATCCAGCACAGCAGCTATCCACATCCAGCAGAAAGAAGGCAGGCAAGAAGCCTTTGGTTTTGCCATAATGCAAGGTGTACTAGGAGTACTTACCTGTCGCTGTAGACCTCAGACAGCAGTGAAAAAGAGATTGCAGATTTAGGTCAGGAACAAACGGCCGAAGCCAAGTTTAATGAAAAATCTATGTTTTATAACATAGTTCGCTAGAGGAAATTCATAATTGGCTTCTTGACCCACCACCTCTCAAAGGTGATAGGTCGGACGGTAAGACACCCATATCCAAAACATGTCTTAGTGTTCCCAAAACAATACCGTGAAAAACAACAGGTGCAAGGACAGAAAAGCAGTTTATTTAACATCCTATCTGTTTTCCTTAGGATACATGTGAAAGCAGAGTGTCTCACATACTTGTGAGAGAAGGCTGAAAAATTTCTCTGCCTTAGCCCTTTTTACATCCACACTTATCCATGCCCTAACATGGCTAATATGTGGCCATCTCAATGTTTTGCCCTGGCTCTGTGCTGTTCTCCAGAATGCCTGGCCCTGGGGCTGAACTGAGCTCAGACATCCCCATCCCTCAGGCTGAAGGGAAATGTTTGCAGTGTGAAGGCTATGCTGCAAAGAATGAGCTATTTAGTAACCAAGCAAGTAGATGCCAAAGAGGCAGTTCATCTCAGCAAGCAACAAGACACTCACGTTCATTCTGGGTAAATAACTGTTCTCTACAAATTGATTTGACTATGCATTGAATAGTTAAGGCAAGACAAGATTACCCAAGTATTTGTTAGAATGGGCTGTTGTAGTCCAACAGTCTGTATACTGAGTGCCACAAAGATTAGAGGTGTGTGGCTGAGCCCCCTTTTTTATGGGAAGAAATATCTGTGCCAGTCTCACGTTCAGGAGAATACTGGAGATCAGGGTCAAATTTAAGGACAAAAAATAGTCCCAGCAATGTTCCTCGTCGTCCCTGTGCTAAGTTAACCTAGTGTGTCAGTGCATGCTGGATGCGGCCCAAGCTATAAATGAATAAACCTACAAAGATGAAGGCAGCAAAGCTGTGTGAGGTTCTAGCTAGTCCACACTACTGCCTAAACAGAAGTCACCTTCAGAAAATCAGGCCCTGGGCTGGAATATGTGATTTTCTACAGTCCTGAAAAGACAGAGAGAGCACTGTGAGCAGTGGGGAGGGACAGCCACGCTTGTTGCTGTCATCTGTAAAGCAGGAGCAGAGGTGGGCAGTGCTCAGAGAAGGAAAGCCTGAGCATGTATGATCTTCCTCTTGGCTTCAGAGAAAGTGCAGGTGCCTTCTGGTGTGCTTGCTCTATACTGTAGCTGTGATTAAGCAGGATGAGTAAGTTTTATATAAAGTGTCCAGAATAGCTCCTGGTCCCTTGCCAAGGCCTTATCTCACACCATTGGAGCCTATCTGCAGCCAACAGGTGCCTGGGCAAATTTTAATGGGTCAAAATCAGCACACTTTGAATTAACAAAGTGACAAAGGCAGGCTTCTCACAGCTCTCTTGATGGAGCCAACACTGGATGGTTTGGAAATAATGTAATCAGTTGGCTTAAGTGGAGTAGTGGAGAAACCATCAAATATTGCATTCTTGATCACATGTCTATTCCCACTTCATATTTATGTTCCCAGAGAAAACACCAATCATTCCTGTTCAGAAAGGAGATGACTCTAGAGTTTGTGTATTTCAGAAAAAGAGGAAGGGAGAGACACTCACCTGACAGTACAGAACAAGAGAAACTGGCTTACAAGCAGTAATGATTTTTGATTACCTGGTCAAATGTTTAAAGAAGAGGAGGGACTGTTCTGTTTTGCTTGTGGAACATTGAGAGTTCTACCCATGGCAAATAGTATTAAAAAAATAAACCGCCAGAGAAATTTGCCCACCCTTAGCTTCCACAAAGGGTTGCATTTGACATAAATTTTTCACTGTTTAGAATTGGGATCCAAGTCATGAGTTCCGCAGCTTTACAGAGGCAATGCTCTCTGCCTGGCTTCATGGTATGCATATTCAGAAGGCAAATACTTAGGACTCTTATAGCTCTTACAAGCCTTGGTGACTTTGACAGGAGAAGGAACAAGTTCCCAGCTCCATCTATATGGGCCGGAGTCAAACTGCCATTGAAATCCAGACTGACTCTTGAGGAGATGGAAGACAGAGTACGCTCTTTTCCTGTTAGCATGGCCAATTCTCCTTCCCTCTGGAAGCCAGCAGTAGGGTTGACTGCACCAGTCTGCCCTGCACCTACTCCAGTCATCCTTCCAGATGTCTTAGAGGCTTGAAGTTGCTATGTCTAAGCCAAAGGCAAATGCCACCATGGATTGGGCTCACCAGCATGACTACATATGGTCATCAAAAGCCAGGCACTGGTAGTTAGCTTGTGAAGCAGTCCCACAGGGAGCAAGCTAAATATTAAGAGTGGTCTCCTACCACTGGATATCAGAGTCCTATCCCCAAAAAACACTTGGGCCATTATATCCTAAGTATTTGCTATTTACTTCCATGTAGAGGTCAGGGCTAACCAGTAGCACTGACTTCTTTGGAGCCCAGTCTGAACTAAAGCAGTTTGGGAGTGCCAGGATCTGCAGAACTGACACAGTCTCAGCTGCAGGAGCGGCTGGAGTGCAGTGTGATATCTGAGCACCAGCCATTCTCTGCTGACAAGCTGCAGGCTGAGGGGTAGTCACACTGTCCTGGGGAATGCTTGCTATGCAGGAATTCATCTCTCCAGGAGAAATGCCTGGGGAGCTGATTAAGCTTGGTAGATTTTTTATGGTTTTAGAGCATTCTGACTTTTGAGTGTTTAACACCAAGTTTCCATAGAGTAGTGAAGCAGAAAATCAGAATGATAGCATGTAGCTGATGTCAGAGACAAGTTTGTCCTTGGCATCCACACTTCAGGTGTCTGTACCACCTGAAAAACACCCGTAACACCATCTAAATCCATAGCCCTCTCTCATGTCAGGGTTTCTTTCCAGCTTAGCCACACAAACCAGACCTCGCTCACCACTCTTCCTTTTCCCCACAGGATAGTTGGTGGGGACCAGACTGGCCCATGGCTCCAGCGTTCCCCTTCTCCAGGGCAGCAAGTGCTCTCTCCACCATCCCTGCTCACCCCCCCGGCACAGTTACTCAGCTCTGAACCAGCAGGAGCCCCAGCCACTGCACAGCCCTCGCAGCCACGGAGGTCACAGAGGCACCTGGAGAGCCTCACATCCCCACCGGATAGTGAGGCCTACTATGGTGAGACAGACAGTGACGCTGACAATGTGGCACAGGAGAAGCACCGCCGGGCTCGCAAGAAGAGCCCACGCTCGCCACCTGACAGCACCACCAGCAGGGCAGATGCACCTCAGGATGAGGTGTCCCTGTCTGAACAGAGTGGCTATGAGAGCATGCCGGAGGGCGCTACGCAGGGGGGAGCAGAGCTGGCCATCTCCAGCGGGGTGGCCAAGAGGGAGATCGTCTGCCTGCCTGGCAGTCGCACAGACACTCCATTCTCAGACAGCGAGGGACTGTTGCGGCCACCATCAACAGAGAGACAGGAGCCTTCTCCAGAGGCGATGCTCCTGCCCCATGCCACCAAGGCCATTCAAGCAGAACGTCATCTCATCCCCATGGTGGGGCCAGTGGAACACCCGGTTGATGAAGACCTAACCACCACATATGCAGAGAAAGCCAAGCAGGCCAGTAAGTCCTTTAAACTGCCATTCACCCATGCCTTTTTCTTGTGCTGAAATCTCCTTCCAAAAACCTGATTCGTGCAAATGTCAGGTGGATTAGCTCCTCCAGCTTGCAAAGAAGCAGAGCCACATCAGACCTGCAGAGACCAGGGCTTCCTACTGCAGCTTCGGTACTGGGGTCTACCTCACCCAAGACATCCTAAGAAACAGATAAGAGAAAGTTTCTGGGATCGGGAGTCTGGGCATCACTCATAGAGGGTGCATCCATATAACCAGCTGTGCTGTAGCACGTCTGTGTCCTGGAAAAAGGATGGAGGTCATTGGTTTCTTCAACACTTTGGGCTAAGATGACACGATGGTGTCGGAAAAGAACTTGGAGGTTAAATTTCCCTGGCTTTACAGAGGCATTATGGCAGCTCAGTTTGCTCCTTAGCTACCTGTGTGTCAAGCACAGAACTCTCATCTCAAGAGGCTCCCAAGGAGTGCTCTGTTCAGTTCAGCTATCCATGGGCAGAGAGGCATGCAGTATTACACAATTAAGGACTGATGAGAGAAAATTTGCAGACAGCATAGCCGCCAAAGAGTCTTATCAGTAACTGATTTATTTCTCTCACCCTGTCCAGCTCAGGGAGGGACTCTTGGGACTCTTCTACATCAATTTTCCCCGCAGGAACTCAGTTCAGCAAGGGTGCCCATGTCTGGCAGAAGCTGGTGAGATCAGGTAGAATTTATAACTGTTTAGGTGTTGGCAGTGGAGGGTTGCCAGCAAGGACAGGCAGGAGATGGTAAATCAGCTCTTGAAATAGTTCCTTGTAGTGCCATCCCTGATAGTCAAGACCTTGCCATGTGGAATAAAGTACTGAAAAATGTAGTGTAGTATATGGGTGATGGACCTGAAGTGACCTTAATTGTGAATATCTTTCCTGGTTTCTGCTACACATTGAGTATTTCAAGCCCATATATGAGGACAGAACAAGGTGTTACCTGATTTCAGAGTTGTGATCTATCTCGTAATATTAAAAACAAGGTAATCATAAACTTATTTTCATATATGTACCTCAGTGTGTAGTATGACAGACTACTTTACATTTCTCTGAGCCTAGAAATAAAGCAGGTTTTAAAAAAATGGCTTAGGGACAGAATGGAAAACTGAGAGACACAGAAAAGTTACTAGACTGAATCAGAAAAAAAACATGTGGATTCTAATTTCTGATCTTCTGCTTCAAATGCAAAACCATTTTAGCCAGGCCAGATAATAAGGCAAGGCAATTATTAAACCTCTCTTTTCCTTGGCCTAAATGTTCTTTTATCTGTTCTGCCTAAGGACTCCCTTAGAGGTAACTTTCAAACCCAGGTGCTTCCTTCAGACAGGGTGCTGTCCTACTGCTCTTTCCAGTGCTGAGAGGCTTGGTTGGGAGCCTTATGTCTTGCTCTGCTGGGCAGTGGACCTGACCCAATGCCTTGTTCTACTTCTTCCTAGTCCTTAGCACTCATTTTCCTTAGGACAGGAAAGAAATCAGCAATTTCAGCCTCCCTGAAGATGAAGCTATTTTTTCCCCCTTTGAATAATGTACAAGCACGAGGTGAATGTTGAGAAAGGCATGTTCAGCTGCTCCCTGCCACCTGATAGTTCTAGCAGTGGAAGAGCAATTGCTTTACATCAAGACTTATTTCCATGGATGGCATCACTACAGAGGGATCCCAGGAAAGCTACGTATTTAATTCAAGCATTTCTGATGGCAAGATAATATCTCATGGCAGGAGATGATGCAACAATATTGCCAGCTGGAGTTAGGGTTCCCAGAAGCACTGCAGAATGAGAAAATATTTTATTCTCCAATTACTCCTTCATTGCTCACCCTCTTTTTGGTTTATGTTTGGCCATGGATGTCCTTCTGTAGGAGTTACTCTGCCAGGGATGGTAACTCACATCATCTTTTCTTGGGTTAGGGATCTTGTCAGTAAATGAGAAGGCAAAATTCTACATCCTGATCATGCTGCAGCACAGCAGCCATTAAAACAAAAGTCCAGTTCAGCAGCCAGTGACTGTGAAGGAAGGAAGCAAGTGAGGAGGGAGGGAAGGTGTTCATTACATGGTCAACAGAGCTAAAGAACACCCATACCTAGAATAAACACAGGAATTAACATAGGTGGATGAGGGACTGCTGAGCTGCACTGGCTTCATGGGAGGCTGCATGCAGAGAGGCTACGGACTGGAATGGAAGAACAAGTGCACCCAAATGCAGGGAAACTTGCCCTACAAGTAAAAAACTTCAATCTGTATCACTACCCAGTGGCTTCTATGCACCCTGGTGTTTTGCTCAGTGGGGCAAGAGAACAGCAGGTAAACAGTGACTCTGCTGTATTTTAAATGAACTATCAAACAGTGATGTTTGTGAACAGATAATATTTTGCCTAATCTGTAGAAAGAAAAGTATTAATTTGGTTTTTTCCCACTAAAACAGTAACTTGCTCTTTTTAGAGAGGTGATTAATCCCTGGGGAAACTGGGGATCTTTAGGTCCTTGGTTTGTCATCACTATGAAGGGCCAAGCTAAGTCCCTTTCTGAGATCATTTAAGTGCCACTTGCACAGTGCAGAAGAAGAGGAAGAGATAGCAAGACAGAAAATACAAATTAAAAAATCTAAATCAGTTTCAGGGGGTTAGCAGAAAGTGGGAGCTTGTGGCAGGGAGAATCAGACTACAGTTGTCACAAGTAATTGCAAGTGAGGTTCTTTGGTTCTCCATAGGTCCTGCAGTGTCCTTCTCTTCTCACCCCACCTTCAGAGGCTTGGGATCCATCTGTATCCAGGGTTGCTTCTTGTCAGCCAGCTGTGCTCTCTGAGGTTTGCTGAATTTTCACCCCCATCCTAAACCATCTCATAGGACAAAAGGCTCAGCATTTCTCACAACTGGAAATACAAATTCTTAGCAGAGGATAGACATACCAGGACAGCAGTCTATTCCTAACTTGCTATCACACTGTGTCAGTGCAAGAAGTGCTTCAAAATATCTTAATTTAAACTTATCTGCTGGACTATTTTTAGTTCCTAGGATTCAAGAGCCTCTCCATGTATGGTAGAGGAAGGGAGGGAAAACTGGGTGGGGAAATTTCCTCCTCTGCTTTATATGGGCCTGGCTGCCTGTGCAGAGTCATCAAAGTTACTACATTCCATATCAGAAAAGGAAATCCTTCTTGTTTAAAGCGGATGTACAGCAGCATCATTTAAAAAGATAGGATGCTTATAAATAAGTGGCCTATTCATCGGCAGGTCATAGAGATTACTTCTAAGAGTGACTGCAGTCACATTTCTCTGCAGAGAGGGTGAGTGCAGCAAGCCATCTCTCAGCCTGTTACAACTAGTATAGGCCACAGGAGCTGTGAACAAGATGAAGTATCTGAATGGCAGTTTGAACTTATTGCACCACATTTTCTATTTGGCTTTCAGCCTTGACAGTTGTAACTCTAATGATCACAGTTATGTGACTTTTAGACTAACTTACTGATTTTGTCATTCACTGCAATCTAGGAGACCAAAAGGTTTAGGATAGTAGCATTCTACTACTACATCCTACGTGCCTTAAAGTAAAGTAGAAAGCAATTCTGCTTAGACCAGGAGATTAAAATTAATTGCCTGAACTATTGATCTTACAGGAAGTCTGTTCCTAGCAATATGAAGCAATGCTGAATCACCCTTGGGCCTTGCTACTCAGTGAGCAGCCAGCCATTAGGAAAACAAGGACAACAGCTTCCATGATTGAATCACAGATGGAGAGACTGATTCCATTTCAGCATGCATGAAACTGGAAATTGGCATCCGCTTGGGAAATCAATTTCCATACACTGCAGTAGCAGTCCAGTTAATATGTGTTTGTTTAAGAAACCCCACTTAATAACTCACATTCAGCTTTAAATTCTGTGCCACTTGGAAGGCATTTATTAAAGACTACTGTGAGATAAACACCAGGCATCTAGAGCTCTCTTTCTCCATCTTTAGGCTTGAGTTTGACATTTGTTCTTATTCCTTTGGTTTATGTCCTCTATGGAAAGCAAAGGTGATATTTTCAGGCTGATATATTAATTGGGCAGAAGACAGAGATTATAAACTACTGTTGTCTGTATTAGCTAGCGTGGATGAATTTTTCCCTCTTTCTTGAGTCATCTCAACAATTGTCACAAGTAATTGGCCATCTTCCTCAGGTATTCTTACTGGAGACTTCCAGCATTGTTCCCTCAGGCATCACTCTTGTCCAGCATTTCAGTGAGGACGTTGTGGTTTGCAGCACTGGAGTAAGGCTGATAGAGCTCTGCTCCACCTTTGTACCTCACTGCAATCCTGCTGCCCCAGAGCCTGACAGAGACACAACTTTAGCTGAATGTGTGCTAGCTCAAGATAAATCTATAATAAGATAAATCTATAAGATAATATTCTCTGGGAGGGGAAAGTTCTTTAGCATTTGAAGATGTATGGAGGAAAACTATGGGATCTCTGACATGAAAAGCTATATACTCTCATTTGTCCTGGTATTTCTACTATATGAGTTAGCGTTTGAAGAATCTTTTTTTAAACTATCAGTTACTCAGATATTACTTCTATGTTATTATTGTCAGCACAGGGACTCTGACTCTGGGTCACAGTTCCTCAGACATGATCAGAGGTCATTCATCCTCGTGCTGCTGCTGAAACAGTGTCAGACTTTGTTTCCAAGCTCCATGGTCCTTGCAGAGCCCCAGTTAGTGATTTTTCAGACATGTTGTCACATATATTAACATAGCCTGTCCTTGCACATGCACTTCTACTCTGACTTAGGATGTGTAAGGCTGATGGGGAACAATGGGATTAAACCAAAATTTTGCCAATAGTTCAGATCACAAAGGTGATTACAGCAATAATCACACTGAAACAACTATACATATAACCGCACAGACCGTCTTAACCAAGTTGGTAGTTCTAGATTCCAGGGTTTTGAGAGCTCAGTTGAAAGAAATTGTAATGCAAACAGGCAGCAGGAATCCCTTTCCCTGTCTAGTTGTTTCCATCAGTTCTGAAAGTGATGTGGGACAAGGTTGCTGACAAGGTTGGGACAAGTCTGCTCAGGGACAACACTGAAATTGTTTTGAGACAAAGTGATAGTGATGGATGAGGGAGAGGCATAAAAGGGTGAGGCATATAAGGACTTTGACAAGGAGTGATTAAACAACAGTCATTACTCAAGAGAAGTGAGAGAAAATTATAGCTAGGAAGGAGAAAACTGCCAACCTTGCAAATACTTGTTCTTCAGTTTCACTTAAACCTGTTGTAGGAAGGGACATCAGTTTGCTGGGAAATGTGTAAAGCTTTACTGTTATCAGTATCTACCACTTACGTTAACTAAGAATCTAGCTCTTTGGTGAAAGAAACAGGAGCAGAAATGAGGGCAAGTAGATTCAGCATATCTTGATACACTGACTGTACTGAAAGGACAAGGCTGAGTCAGCTTCTCTGTAGAGGTCAAATGCAAGGAATTAATGAAAATCATATCAGAATGGTCAGTCCTTGCCAAGAACCTTGGAATAATGAAAAGGGTCTCAGGGAAAAAGACAAAGAACATACCCTTCTAGTCGACACAGGCTCTGAGGATAAGAAAAAGAAAATAATTTAGCTTCAGTTCGGTGAATGGAGTAGTTCTTTTGTGCGTATTTGTAGAAAACAAAATGAACAGTAAAATTAATGTGGACTAATAAAAAGTAGAAAGAATCATCGACCTACTCAGTAAGATAAGACTTCATGGCTGAAGGAATAATGTGAACACAGTATATATTGGCTTCTATAAGATACCTGATACAGTTCCACATGACTTTTCCAATGAGAGAAATATAGATGAGATAGGACTACTGTAAGGTGACCGCACAATTGGCTAAGAGTAGAACAGAAAACATAACTATTAATGGTTCATGATGTCAGATGAGCTAACTGGCTAAGTTGGTAGTAGTGTTTCACTGGGCTTCTGAATCTAACAGGACTACCTCTATATTTTCACCCACGGAGCTTTAAACACTAATGTCAATCAAAGGTCCTCTCCACTTCAATGTTATGTGACTGGCAAGGAGACAGATGATAAAAAATCCCAACCCTCTTCTCTTCTGTCAGTGGATCTTGTCCTCTGGCTGCATCTAGACGGAACAAGCAGTATGTGCTGTGGGGCCCACCACAGCCCCAAAACTGCTATTATTCAGATCCGGAACCTAGCTGAGACACCTTGCAGCTTTTCTCTGGTTTTTCTTCCCAGAGAAATCCAGGTGTGTGGGGGACACAGGGGAGGGAGGGGGGTTACCTGGACCAAGGAGCTTAAAAGTGATCCCAGGTACACTGCTATTGTCTTCCTATCTGCTTTTTCAGATGCAGATTCCTGCTAGTGAAGCTTTGTAAATGTGGCTTGTTTCTCTGGGGTGTTGTACCTAGCAAACAGTAACAGGAAATAGCAATAATACCATTTTCAATGGGTGTCCTGGGGATTCAGTGGAGATTGCTGTGTATTAATTGGCAGATGACATGACACATGGAAGATATATAGTTGTCTCATGAACGGCTAGAATTTTTTATGTAGTAGGAGCTTGAACAGTTGTAGAAAGGGACTAAAATCAACTGGTAAATGAGACTGTATGGGAACTGCTAGAGGGTTAATCAAGTCCACGTACTGAGATGGCGAGCATATACTTGTCTGTATTACTGGAGTAGATGTTGGATACACTGAAAGACAAATAGATGATCAATCAGTGGTATCCTGCTGTCAGACAACAAGCAATTTTGTAAGCAGCAGAATTAGCATATCCCGGCACCCTTTAAATTTATGTTTTGTATTTGATATCTCATTCTTTCATGTCTAGTAAATGCAAATCTGTCTGATGTCTGTCTCTCACATTCAAAATGAGAAAGCATGCGTGTATGTGTGTGTGTTCTTCAGTTTTGGATGCCTAATTAAGACTATACTCAGGCTTCTCGCTTCCTACAGGGGGGTCTCTCTCTGTAAAGCCTCCTATTTCCATGTAAACTTGTAGGAGCATTGTATCTTTGTGACTTCAGACTCCTAAAATTAGCAGATAGACTCAAAAAGCTATTAGCATGAAATGATCAAAAGACATGCAGTATTGACTGCATAAACCTTTCATAGGAAATTGGACTAAAACAGCAAAAGACAGATTCACTAGTAGATTTAACAGGTGCTGTCCTAGCAAAAGAAAGTTTTCCTTTGGGAGAAGACTATGTAAGGAATACCCAGGGCCCAAGTGTGAGCTGTCAGCCCAGAAAAACTGGCCATGTGTGCTACCTTTTGCACTGAGGACACTTCCATCCAGCTCAGAAAGAAAGGCAAACTGTCACCCAGCAGAGGGAGATTTTTTTAAAGTGAACAATCTGTTCAAGTCTCCAGCAGGATACCATGAGACTAAGATATTGCAGCCATGCACAGGTACGTCTCCACACTCTCTCTGCCTAAAAGAGCTCTCCAATATCAGTACAGCTAAGAATGGTCAAAAATCTACAAAATGACTAGGCATGTTTTATTGCCTGGGCTGTCAACTCACCTGATTTCTGTTTTTCCAAAACCAGGAGATTGCAGTGGAGCAGTGTCTCACTGGCACACTTAAAATCACTAGCCATTTAAGAAGAAACACTGGTTTGACAAGTGTTTAGCTATTTAACCTCAGATACATGCTAAAGTGTTGCAGACTTGAATAGGACTGTAGCATTTGTCTGTAGCATCCTAAATTGGAGCTGAAGCCATATCTGTGTTTTATATTATGCACAGGTTATGCGATGGAAACGTGCAAATATCCAAGAATGAGAAATATTTCCTATCCCAAGAGTTTTACCTTTACTTTGAAGTAAAAGAATATATACGCCTCTTCTTAGCTGTTTGCAATTTAAATACTGATCAAAGCTTTAAAGGTTGAAACTTTCAACAGGGAAATACTTAGAAGGTCAATATAACCCAACCAAATCTCATTTGAAAGGACTTCAGGTATGTGAAGTATGAGACGTCTGTAGCCTCTTATGACTTACTGAGATATTTGCAACATTAGCCATGGAAAAATGACCTTGTCTAACATAAATAGCTGGAAGAATAAAATGTGAGGTGACCCCATCTGAAAAAAGCAGTTGACAAGTAGCATTTCATCACGGAGGAAGGGGCTCTTTATCTATGGAAGTAGCAGATTTCTTATTTTCTATAGTAATCGCTTTTCTAGAATTTGATCTTGGTAATAAAATTTACCATTGCTCATTTCCTAGAGAACAAGAAGAGTACCTGACATCATGGAAGCCTGCTTGTTCAGTAGCTTGCCTGGGCATACATTAAAATGCTTTCCTTTAATAAGGCCTGATCTTGAAAAGATTTATACTTTTTATGCTTCTCTTTACTGTAATTAGTAACAAAAATCATTTCACTTCAGTGAAACTTAATTAAGAGGAAAGTCTTCGTAGTCTTTGCTTAATAAAAATTTTCCCTTTTTGTGGATTTTTTCCAACAGAATTCAGTGTGAACATGAAATAAGTGACTTAGAAGTTAACAAAAAGTCTTCTATAGAAGTTATTCCAACAGAATTTATGAGAATTTTATAACTCTTCCTTTTACTCTTTTATCTATTCTTACTAGAGACAGAGTGTATTTTCATTCCAATGGTATATATCAATACTACAAGCTTTCCCCAAAGAGACGTATATCCCTATATGTGCAAATGTTCATCACAGAAGAGACGGAACCACTTTCATTGCTCTTGCTCTAAGAGCCTCTTGCATGAGGCATGACAGGTCTCTCTACAGCAATGTTGCCTTGTGGGAGTTGTCTTCTTGGCATGCAGCAATGGGTACTGGATAATTTCTTTGATCAGACTTTCATTTTTCCAGACTCTCTAACACTGGAGATGATCTGCCAAGGCTACAGAGTTGCTAAAGCTGGGGCTGCTGGGAGGGAGATTCATGGGACAGTGTCCCTTGGCCGTGGCTCTGGGATTGTCTCGCAGGAGCTATTGCTCGAGTACAGAAAGGAGCAGTAAGACAGGACCTAGACAAAGTGTGAACAGATGCTGAGCAGGCCACAACAGCAGAGATTTGCAGACTCCCAGCACCATCTATTCCCTTCCTTCCCATCCAACACAGTCCTCACTATCACCATCTCATCTTTCAACACTTCTCAGTCTCCAGTGCTAGAGCTCCAAATGGTGCTGCCAAAACACCACTCCCTGGTTTCCAAATACTCCATCACCCTCCCTGGGCACAGCCACGCTTTCAGTGTCGGTAACAACCTCTGCTGTTTTAATTCAGCTAAACAACTTCACTGCAGGCATCCAGGATCCCAATGCTCCTCTGCTAAATGTTGCTCGGTCTTGTAACACAACAGAAGTCTAAATCATGGACTGTTTCTCCTCACACATGGAAGAAAATTGATATACACAGGAAATTAAAGCCTCTGCTGTATCTTTTCTTCCTAATGTTTACCTGGAGCTGAGTGCTCTCTGAGGTTTTTGGGCAACGAAAGTTATTTTCCTCCTGTGCAGGTTTCTTCTGCCTGTCAATATTGGACATGTGCACTGTGTTAGCTTCATCTCTTTGAAGGGCTCTTTGGCACAGAAATGCTGAACATTGAGGCATTGGTAACACTAGTTTGAAGCTTGCACCTTTCTAACCTGAAGCTTGCATCACAGAAGCTGTGAGAATGTAGAGTATATTTTCTTTTTTTAAAATAAAAAAGAGGAGTTTCTCCTTACAGGGAGTACAGGGTAGGGGAAAGAATAAGGGTGTTTAAGTGCCAGGTGACAATGTCCATCACACTGCTCAGTGATGAAGCTACGAAGACAAAAATAGACAGAGTGACCTCATGGCTTTCAGCAGCAATGCCTACGAGACAAAAGAGAGGCTTTAAAAGGCTTGTGGACTGATAGCAAAGAGCTTGGACATCTCAGAGTTTTGGTTCAGCTCCAGAAGGGGACTGCTTTGCTTCTCTCTCATTGCCTCTCTTTCTGTTTATGGGGAGTTGTGAATTAAATGGGGTTTGTGACATGCCCAGTTCTCCAGGTCTGGACTCCACTTTCTCAAGCTTGGATCAGCCTTATGCAGGTACAGATGTCTCCTCTTTCTTTTCTTTTCTTTTCTTTTCTTTTCTTTTCTTTTCTTTTCTTTTCTTTTCTTTTCTTTTCTTTTCTTTTCTTTTCTTTTCTTTTCTTTTCTTTTCTTTTCTTTTCTNCTTTTCTTTTCTTTTCTTTTCTTTTCTTTTCTTTTCTTTTCTTTTCTTTTCTTTTCTCTTCTCTTCTCTTCTCTTCTCTTCTCTTCTCTTCTCTTCTCTTCTCTTCTCTTCTCTTCTCTTCTCTTCTCTTCTCTTCTCTTCTCTCTCTTCCTTTCTTCCTTCTTTCCTTGCATCTCCTTTTTTTTTTTTTAGTCTACTCACCTTACCCTATTCTTTTGCCTATTCTGATTTCATTCTTGCTCTTTACCTTCTACGAGTCATCTCAGGAATATTTCTCTTTCTACATTTTCTTAAAATGTTGTGGAAGATTGTAGCTTGGATAGCATGACCATTTTCCTGTTGGGAGGACTGATGTAATTAGTCATGTGCTTTAGCCTTTGATGGGGAGAAAAGTAGGAAGAAGAGAGGAGGGAAGTGAAAAGCAGGTCCCAGAGGGCCCTACTTGCCAGCTCTTTCAGAGCACAGGGCAGTTCAGAGCAACTTTCTAGGGAAGTTGTACATGGATCCTAATGCTGAGGCAGGACTACAAGCCGGTTGAGTTAAAGCCAAGACCATCTACAGTTACATTTTCTCTGACAGTATTTGCTAGCCTAGACTTTAGAGTTGGCACTTCCATGGTACTCTGCTGTCAGAAAGGGCTGTGCAGACATCACTTTGGATGGTGTAGCTCCCTAGCTGTTAGCTCCTGAGTGAGTCACTCAGGCCAGAGTTTAAATATTCTGCATTTGACTAAGATTCTGTGGTGCTGCTCTTTCTCCTTGTAAATTTGGAAGCAAAATACCACCAGGTGAAGTGTAGTAGCTTGTAGCAAGGTTGTTTGTAGCAACTTCCCTTATTTCCTCAATTGTCATCAACCCTCAGAGACACAGGCATGCAGATTTGTAAATGAAGTGGGCAGACCTTCAGGGACTGTAGTTTGTTTCCATCATGAAGAGCAGGTCTTTGAGGGCAAGTTTGTGATGGCCCTGAAGAACACTAAATCTACACAAAAACCTGAACACTACTTCAGTCTTGATTCAGCAAGGTGGAGTCATTCTGTAAGGAAAGTTTTGCAGAGAGCCTTCACTTTGCAAATGCAAGTACAAATAGTGAGCCATTTCAGCATTGTTTTCCTGTTTCCAGTTCTGGATGCAAAGGAGAGGAATGGACTGTGCATCCACATGAGGTGATCTCAAACCACTGAAGGCCCCTTGCTGAAATCCCAAAGCAGCAGCATGTGCTATGGAATGCCTTCAAACTTTGAGAGCTTCCTGGAAGGACTGCTTTGCAAATCAGCATTTGATTTTCAGCCTGGGGTGGGAGAGAGAGGCTCCTTCAGCTGTGGTTACACTGATGCAATATGGAATGATGACACTTGCCTCAACTGTGTAGCCTAGAAAGGTTTTGGGAGACTGTATCCCTCAGGAAAACTAGTAAACTTCTTAACTAAGCTCCCTGTGCCCCACTGCAGGTGACTTTGCCACATCAGCAGGTTCCCA
>JACBWW010000010.1:13287277-13302866 GCA_020086605.1 Lanius collurio
GTCCTCTCCTCTCCTCTCCTCTCCTCTCCTCTCTCTTCCATCAGCAGAACATAATTTATTAGCTCTTTCTTGGAAATGTCAGGGCTGGACAAGATGGGGTTTCTAATAAATTATTAGATGCTTAGAGTGCATGGTTGTTTCATCTGTACTATGATGCAATGGAGAAGGATGAAATGAAAGGCATCACAAATTATAGTCTGTGGTTTAGGTATGTGGGGCTTTTTTTCTGTGCAAGGTTAGTGCTGACTTCTGCCACTTCAACAGTGATTCAAGGCATGTCCATACTTTCCTTAGGGCAGACGAGTTTGGTTTTACTATTGAATCTTGCTCACCACATGCTTTCCCTGCACACAGAGGATACAATGTGCCTCCCAGGGGCTTTACTGACCACAGAGCAGGTGGAAAATGACTATCCCACACTTTCATGACTGTTCCAACAGGTGTTGTCTTTTCCAAAGCAAGCCTGTCTAAGTGGATGTCCTTCAGGCCTGAGTGATCAGTTGTGGGGATCTGGGATTCTTGCTCGGGAGCAA
Organism: Lanius collurio; assembly: GCA_020086605.1. NCBI lineage: Eukaryota > Metazoa > Chordata > Aves > Passeriformes > Laniidae > Lanius > Lanius collurio. The sequence continues at coordinate 13,287,811 of JACBWW010000010.1, forward strand.
ATACTCTTCTTCCTTGCCAGGCGTGGGGCACAGGGAAGGGAATGCAGCAAGGGTGAAATCATGCTTCCTTTGCCTCCTGCAGTGGCAGGGCTGATGCAGAGCAGCAAACAGCCCTACACACAACACTGCTGCACAACGCTCTGACTGTAGCTGACGTTGCAGGGCTCAGATAAAGAGCAGCCCTGCTGTACCTGCAGAGCACCTCTCCTTTTGTACACATGCAATCCTATATACGGTAGGATTTCTACAGAAAGCAGGGCTCCACCTTCAGGGTGATAAATAAATGGTAAAAATTCCCACAAGCAAGGGCACGCACTCAGGGACTCTTGGCCAAATGCTTCAGAAATAGGAAATCCTAGGTCTGATTAGGAGGCTTAGACTGGCCATCAGAGTGGGAGAAGTTCCTCCCCACACCTGCATCGACTTCTATTGTGTTTGCAGGGAAAGAGAAAACCACTCCTGGATTTCTACCAACAGTTTATAAAGACACTATCATCAGCAAAAGTAGGAAAGAAGTGCAAGGGGTATGTTTCCTCCTGTGTGCACTAGAATGCCTACAGCCCTTTCACTGTCCACCTTTACCCACCCAAGCTTTTCTGAGCTCTGAGACTGCTTCTTTCTATCTCTTTCAGAGCTCCATCGCCACGAGAGCATCCAGGAGAAGAACGTGAAAGAAGCCAAAACCAAGTGCAGAACCATTGCATCCCTGCTGACAGATGCACCCAACCCCCACTCCAAGGGGGTTCTTATGTTTAAGAAACGCAGGCAGAGGGCTAAGAAGTATACACTGGTAAGCTTTGGCAGTGTTGATGAAGACCGCTCCTACGAGGAGGAAGACGGAGTTTTTCCAACTAGTGAATCTGAATTTGATGAGGAAGGTTTCTCTGATGCCCGAAGCCTAACTAATCACTCAGACTGGGACAACACTTACCTAGACATTGAGAAGTACAAATCTGACTCTGAACAGAAGGAAAAGAAGCAAAAAGGTTTGAGTGAGGCCTCAGGTAAAGGAGCACGATTATTTGAGCAGCAGAGGGAACGGGCAGGGAAGTACACAGTTGAGAAAACTCCAGTGCAGAAGAGCCCAGAGCTTGCCCCAGCTGCCCAGCCAAAGCAGGGCACAGTGAACGGAGATATGCCTGTGCCAGAGAAGGAAGACAACATGCCCCTCAGCATCCACCTGGAAGGTGTGCAAGTGCCCAGCAAGCAGCCATCCACTGTCCCTACTCAGCTCCTGACTGCCCCCAGCCCCACTTTCTTCCCACCTCCCCCAAGCACCCCTGACCCCTTCTCTGCAAGTTCAACAAGCATGTTCAACAGGTCTGCACGGCCCTTTACTCCTGGCTTTTCTGGCCAACGTCCAGCAACATCCTCTGTCATCTTTAGGCCATCTGCACCCAAAAAACCCACTGAAAGTCTCAGTGGACAAAGCACAGTGGTTCCCCCTTTCTCACCTCTGGCTCCAGGAACACCTGCCAATGCACCAGTGCCAACACAGCATGGTCCAGTCAGCTCCTCCACATCTCTGTATATTCCTGCACCAGGAAGACCAACATCACCACTGGAGTCACAACCAAAAGGGGGAGGAAGTGCTCCAGAGATTAAGCCTTCTGCAAACACTTCCCGGACATCCACCACCTCTATCTTTCTGTCAACTCCCTCAAAGCCAGGAGGGGATATGGCCTCCACAACATCCCAGCCACGAGTCCCTGGAACAGCCTCTTCTTCATTGTATATTAGTCCAGCACCATCACAGCACATGAGAAGCACTTCCCCTGTACCAAAACAGCCTTCTCCTGCCATCAGTCCAGCAATGCCACAACCTCCTTCTGAGCCCTTAACCTCCAGGGAGCAGAGGATTGCTGTGCCAGCTCCCCGCACAGGCATCCTGCAGGAGGCTCGCCGACGGGGCAACAAGAAACCCATGTTCAGTAAGATTGAGGAGAAGAAGAAGAATTCACCCAACCCTGAGCTCCTGTCTCTGGTGCAGAACCTGGATGAGAAGCCAAAAGGTGACCATCCTGGGGCAGGCTTTGAGTCTGGGCCTGAGGAGGACTTCCTCAGCCTCGGTGCTGAGGCCTGCAACTTCATGCAGTCCTCAGGCCGCAAGTTCAAGACCCCACCTCCAGTGGCTCCCAAGCCTCAGCAAGATTCTGGATTGGTAAATGGGGCCCAGGACATGCCTCAGCTTAAAGGCAAGGGGGCAGAGCTCTTTGCCAAACGCCAGAGCCGCATGGACAAATTTGTGGTAGAAACAACACCAAAGCCAGAATACAAGCCCAGGACCCCCTCTCCATCCCCTTCTCTACCCTCATGCTGGAAATACTCACCCAACATCCGGGCTCCCCCTCCAATAGCTTACAACCCAATGCATTCCCCTTTCTATCCCCTGGCAGCCAGCAAATCTCAGGCTAGCAAAGCAGAGAGCAAAGTGAAAAAGGCACCTGGCCAGAAATCAGGGATAAAGGTCATTGATTTAATGCGCCACCAGCCCTATCAATTAAAGTCAGCCATGTTCTGTTTTGGGGATTCCCCAAGCCCCAGCACTCAGAATACTCCTGGTCAGCCAAGCCTGAAGGCTAGCTCATCCTTCATGGCAGCCAAGCAGGTCCCTGTGAAAACAGCCAAGACCCAGGAGATTCGTCGTTTCTCCACTCCGGCTCCCATGCCATCTTCAAGCAGCCTGGCACCCACTGTGCTTGTGCCCCGTTCAGCCACCACGCTGGATGAGCCGTTGTGGAGAACAGAAATGGCCTCTTCTGCCCCTGCTACACCAGCACCCTTCCAGGTGGAGCTCAGCCCCTCCCCTAAGCCATATCAGAGCTCCCCAGAGCCTGGACAGGTGGGACCTTCTCCAAATTCAGCCTCTGCCTCTCGGTTTCAGGTGGCCAGGCCCAAATTCTCAGCAGCAAGAACGGGGATGCAGGCCAATGTGTGGAGGCCAAGTTTTGGCCATCACTGAGGCAGGCACCCCTCCCATCCTGTCTGTGGCCTCGCAGAGATAGCGCTTGTTTTGTCTTTCATGTCAGCTCAGTACATTGGGATGAGTGACACAAAATGAAGAAAAAAAACCTCAAAAAATTACTGCCTTTCTGCATCGCCCCTTCCCCAGCCTCCCCTTGGTCTCAGATAGGATACTTCATGGAAAGGCTTACTGGCTGTGGCTAGAGCAGGAGGAAGAATGTAAAGAGAGGGCATCTATGTGATACACAAAGACTGGGAACTTGTACACTGCAACAAAACCCACCTCCAGAGGGTGTGAATGGCAGGGGTTATCTCACATGGAGACACACAGGAAGCAGTAGTTTTCCTTTTCCAAGGGCTTTCAAGTCACCTCTGAATGGAAGGAAACTAGGAGGCAAGAGCTGTCCAGGAAGAAAGGGCGAGAGGTGGGATTACAGAACAGAAGCCCCAGCTTTCCCATTAGACTGCTCTTCTCTGATCCTCCCAATCTGTACACACTCGTGTGTGCACACACACATGCACACAGCAACACTCAGCAGGGAGTGAAAGGACAAGTGGGGCTTCCCCTGGGACATTTCTCCCAGACTTCTCTCTGTGGGGGCATGGGAAAGAAAGCAGAGTGAGCAGGGGTGTTTGCCCATGCACATGTGGGCAGTGTGCCCTACACCCGAGAGTAGCCATGAGTGCCTGTTCCTCCAATCACCACAGATGGGGATAACAGGAGAGTCATCCTAGCTGGTACTAAATACCACTATCAGGTCTGGAAGTAGTTTTTCAAAGAGGGGCTTTTAGGGGACTTGGTGGAGCTGTTACCAGCTGTGGGAACTGCAGAAGGAAGTGTCCATTTTTGAGGATACACAAAGTCAAAGCTAAGCCCAGACAGTGGCACAAAGAAAGGCCCTGCAGCATTAGTTCCACTGAACAGGATATGGATGCTGTAAGTGCAAAGGTGGATTGCATGGGAGAAGGTACAGTTGGCTAAAAGGAGGCAGGACTGAATATGCATTTGCACATGATCTTTTTGTTTAGTTTAGGATGGAAGTGGAGCTAGATTAGAAATGGGTCACGGCATAAAACTTGCTGAAAGTTTTGTGATGAGTGGAAAACAGAGGGCCTTTACAGACATTCTCAGCATGGAAGTGGAGGTCAGGAAAACAGAAAGGCACAAGTAAAACTTCATACTAAATGACTTAGGTATTCTTGTGGGGCCTATTTGGTAAAAACTGAAGTGCTCTGAGAATCCCAGAGGATCTGCACTCACATATACAGAGCTCAGTTTGCTGGTGATGCTGAGGTATAAACAGTACTAGTTATTCCTTGAATGTCCCAGGCTAGCCTCCAACTTAATCCCTACACTACAGGCATACAGGAAGAAAGCACTGCCTTCCCAAGGAAGAATTCAGCATATTAGTAGAGACTGTGCATGTGTGTGTGCATGTCATCTACACTCTGGTTTACACACCCCCCTGCCGTTTACTTTCTGCTTGTGGTCCTCCTTTGCCAGCAGCCACTTTTCCAGTGTGATCCCACAAGTACACCAAGAAAGCATTGCTCCTGAAACATTGGCTCCAAACACAGCAGATACCCTAGCTGCAGGGAGGGAGATTGCCACCTCTTTCTCAGTCAGGGTTGCCCAGCCTTTAGCTAAACCTTTAGGAATGTGTGCAGGAGGCAGAATGAGGATCTCATAGCCCTTGAGCCAAATCTCCATTTAATTAGACTGGCTCCTCTCCTTCAAGCAGTAGCCGTTCTCTGACTGGACTGAGCACAAACTTTGAATATTCAGAAGTGTAGGTTCTGGGGAGAAAAAAAGGCATTCAGTTGGGTCTGAAGCAGCCCATATGCAGTGCAGCCAGTGTTGTTTCACACTAAATCTAAGCCAACCTTCCTCTGCACAGCAGGAGCTTGTGATGTGTAGCTTTTTCATGATAGCTGGGACTCTACTTTCTCTTGGAGGCTCTAAAGTCTTTCTCTGTGAGCACCTGGAGATTTTTCATGTGTGCTCACCCATGAAGAAAAAGAAGGCTGGAGAACCTAACTAGCAGCTGTCATCATGGACAAGCTTGGGAGGGAGAGAATGAGAGAAAAGGAGAAGTAATACACAATTCTGCCTTTGAATCCTTCACACTCTGGCTGGACCTTTTTGCAGGCCTGTGTTTGCAGTGCACATTCCTGGAGGCCCTGACACATATAAAGAGCATGCTGGGGAGAGAGGAAGATGGAACTTACACCTCACTTGGCACACTATCAGCCATGGGAGAGGACTGTAAGAAAAGCCATGGGAATGCCTTGAGTTAATGGACAAGGGTGTGGCTGAGCCAGAAGAGGTGCTGCACCTGGTTGTATGACATAGCAGCAGCCAACCAGAATTGATGAGGAGATTGTATGTGTCCCTGAATAGCCCCAGAGAGGATGTCTTAGGAGAAACCATCACCACAGAGTTAATTCAGATCACCAGAATCCACTTAGCTCCAGAGAAGGGGAGCAACCATGCTACAAAACCTCTCAGATGATTGCTTTCTCACTCATCCTGTACTGCATTGCATTGCCAGCATTTCTGAAAAAAAAGATTCAGTGTGCAAACTGAATATCTGTGACCGTTTCCAAACATGGAGGGAGGAATCTTCTATTTTATCTAGAAAAGCTGTACAAAGGAACTCAAGGAGTAGCAAAAAGCTTTGTCTCTCATGTCCTTGTGGAGTGTTGTCTGTCACTGGCTAGTGATTTAAGCCATTAACCTTAGACAGACAAGCTAGCCCAGACTGAAAGCATTACTGAACTCAGGTGTAGAGAGGGGTTGTGTGGACCAGAGAAAGGGTGCTCAGCATAATTCTGCAGTCAAAAAATAACCTCAGAAAGTCTGAATCTTACTCCAGTATCCCTTTCCCTTGGGCCCCTAAAATTAAGTGCTCTCAGGGCCTGAAAGTCTCAGGAAATTCATTTTGACACTGGAAAAATGGAGAAGTCTGGCCTTAGTATGTAAGGGAGATTGCATGGGTTTAGTATTTTGGTGATCCCACTCCAGATTTCTGCTGAGGAGACAATGATTTCTGCTGAGGAGTGATTGCCAAACACCAATCAGTGTTAGGTATCATGATCCAAGTGAGTGGTATAACTGCATTTGCCCCATGATTTCTGATAATGTAATGGGAAGGAGATGAAAAAAGTCAGGTTTGATTGGAGAAGAAATATTAAATATAACAGCAAGGAAAAGAACCAGGAGGCTGGGAATCCTTCATTTTACTTATATCCTTGGTTGAAAGCTATGTTTAGAAGCAAAACCAAAGTAGTTTAATGGATTTCAGCCCCTCACAAACTTTTCTGGATACTATGCTGACACAGGACTTGATCTGCAGAAGCAGAGGGTGTTGCAGATGAAGCCTACAGTGCTCGTGGTGTATCCCAAATAAGGCCTGTAGCTGCAAGTAGCATGAGATGAGAAATAATACTGAGATGCATCTGTTAAGTTGTAAGGAAGAATCCGGAACTTCTGCTGGCTTTAAGCAGCACTGCTAATGTCTGCTCATGAAAATATTGTGGCTGGCCTGCTAGAAAGGTCACAGGTGAGGTTACAAGGAATACTTTTGAAACATGGAAGCTTGTCTTGAGCCTCCCCAAATGTCTAATTCCTCAGCTGTTGAACAAGCACAGACATAAACTGTTGTTTGACAAGTTTTAGCTCCCACCTGCTAAGTTATAAGCTGCTGTGGTAGGCCAAACCCCAGTGTTCCTTTGTTAAACATTTGAAGATGTCTTCACGGGCTCTGATTTAAAACTGCCTATCATCCCTCCTCTCTAGCATGCTGCAGGCTACATATTGCAGCTATGGCAATTCTGGGGTTTTATCTTTGCTTCAGAAATAACAGTCCTTTCCCTCTCAATATATGGGAGCACTTACCAGAGATAACCTCAAGATCCTGCAGCACCTGGGAGGAAGCATCCCAGAAGAAACTGGTGTGATGAGGAGTCACTGATCACCAGACATGAGCACAGTGTGAGGCAAGATTGTTCCTCGTAAAGAACACGTTCCCTTTCTGCTATAGTATACAGCACCCCCTACTAGACCCTTTTCCTAGAAGAGACCCATCAGTGCTCTGAAAATGGGAGTCCAGCAGCAGTGCTCTGTCTGGTGAAAGATGTGACCCCAGATGAACAGAGCTGGCATCTTTGTTTAGGGAAATACCTTTTTTCCTTTTCTGTTTTGTCTTTTTTTTTCTCTCCCCAATTTACAATCACTTTCTATTTGTTTGTGCAGAAAAATAAACATGTGATATGCACTTTACATGTGGCATTTTGTCACTTTCTTTGCTTGGCACCCAGGAGGAGTTGCTATGTGTACAGCACATGCATTTAGCACTACCAGCAAACTGCTAAGGACAAGAGAATAGAAGGAGTTCAAAAAAGGATGGGATGTCTCAGCAATAAAAACACCTAAGTTGGACTTAAAGCCCCTATACATTAAAAAAGCCCCATGCAAGCAAAAACTTAAGTGAGATCAAAAACTTTGGTACTACAGACTATAAAACACTCCCTCACTTACAGGTTGAAGAAATTTGTGGACCAGCCTGAGATGGCCTGCCCCATCAATGCCCCTCAGCCTATTCTAACCTAAACCCTACGCTCTGCTTGTAAATACAGTATCAGTGGAAGCTGGTCAGCTCTGATAAATCCAAATATAAACTTGCATTGAACAATTCAACTTAATATTAACCAAGATATCAGAAAAACAAGTCAGTCAGAAAATCAAATATATCCCATTGTATTCTCAGGCACCAAATCTAATCCTAACTCTAAGCTTAACCCCCAATTCATGTTAAAAGTCTACTCAGTTTCTGGGTCCTGAGAGGTTGATTGTGTTCGGTTTAGGACAAATGTTAGCAGGTTGCCTTTCCCAGACATATCTCACCCACAGATAGCAATTCCTAAGCACTGCAAAAGACACTGGGATTGGGATTAGACTGCAAGATCTGGAAATTTGCCAGAGGGGAGGGCTTCCTTATGCAGTGGTCTGGAGGTAGGTTTTAGGACTATCCAGCATATTTGTGATGGAGGTGCCACCTGAAAATGCAGAAAGGGGCAGCAATGTTTGCTGATGCCAAACCTGAGCTTCTGTCCAAGCAGAAGCACAGCTCCCAAAGAATTAAGTATACAGATGCACAGGCTGCAGATTAGGACTGCATCTTGTTTTGCTTAATAAATCTGACATAGTAGGATTATGAGCTACTCCAGATGGTTTTACACATTGCAGGACGGTTGCTGTATCCAGGGCTCTTGATAAAATTCCCTGTTAACCTCTACAACCTTCTCAAGTGAGAGTCATTTCCTCTTAGAGCAGATCATGTCAGAAGGAGCCAGACAAACAGACTTTGAAAGGTGGAACAGGACCCTGCCAAGGCAAAGGATTACTGAACAGCTATTTAGCAGGCTAGGGATTAACTTGGCCTTCAGTACCCACCTTTGAGAGAAGTTTAAAACCAGAAAATAGTAAGGTGCCTAGTGGAGATATCTACCCCCAAACAATCATACCCGATGGAAGGAGAATGTACAGCAAAGAGCACACCAGGGAAGTACGTGGGATGCAGGTAAGTCAAGGCTATTCCCCGACAGTTCAGACCTATAGCTTCAACGGCCACTAGATGTTGCCACTGTTCTTCTCTCAGTTAACCTGGGGTTTTGGCATTCGCCTGATGTGGTGTTAAGTCTGGAGGGTTTAAAATCTTAGGAAGTCCTTTCTTCCTAATCTATCCTCTTTTGACGTTCACATATGGTGTTGCTCAGTCCCACATATCAGAGGAGAAGGTCAGGCTCATACCAGGGAGTTTTGGCAGCGAGGGGCTTGCTGCAGCTTGGAGGGGATTCCTGGGTGGTAACATGTGGGTCACGCAGACAAACAGGCTGCCCAGCAAGTAACACACCAAGGGAATGGCAGCTATTTCCACACACACTCCAGCTCTGTGGTCAAATGCTACATATTTCTGTCCCAGTCCTATGTCTGATTGTGCATTAAGCCCACTTAGTGGCACAAGAGAGCCTGGCATTTACTGTTTCTCCTATTTTGGTGCTACAAAGTACTGACAAGTCTTCCTAATGTCTGTGCAAACTGGAACGGGTTAGGAATACATTAAATATTTTAAATTAACAAAAATTATCTTTATATAATAATAACTACAACAACCAGAAAAAAGCAACAAAACAAGAGTTTTGCAATTTCTTTTTCAGAACAGATTGAGTAATGTTGGAATCTGCTGTTTATGATACTTTTAACACAGATCTGTCCTGAGCATCAGGGAAAAAAGGGGAGCAAGGGCAAGTTTTAATTATCTTTCTTTGAAAAATTAAAATGGTGAAGACTGAGGACTGTATTCCTGACTTCCACATATCAGTGGAATGTTCTCCAGAGACAGCCCTGCTGACGATGCTTCTCTGAAGTACTGCTATGTCCATCTAGCACAGTGCAATATGGCAGATTTCATGTGCTGCTCTTGAAATGAGTTTGTAGGCATTGGCAACTTGAAGTTAGACCATTTGAAATGAGTTGCACAAGAACGCAGTGCAAAAAGAAATTAATTCCGAAGATACATGTCGAGAAGACAAAGCTTTGTTTAGGTTGTTTAACAAAGGCCACTTAAACTAAGGGTATATTTGGAAAGAAGGAGCTGGTTACAGTGAGATACAGGCAGTTTCTTACATGATTATAAACTCCCTGAAGTGCTGAAATTTCCTACAGGCAGCACATGTACTACCCCACTGGCATTAATGAAAAGTCCATGTACTTAAGCAAGGATTAAATTTAGCCACCAAGCATCACAACACTTCAGGTAAACACTTCCACCCCAACCAAAACTAAACCAGCTCATCAAGCACAGCTTGTAGTAATTTAGAACCCTTAGCATGGACTAACATGAGTGGGTAAGATAAGAGTAAGATAACCGACATCTTCTTCTCTATGCTGAGTTCATTGCATTATTTATGGCAGGGATAGCAGGTTGGTACAATATTCCCAGTGCAAAAAGCCATCGAAGTGCTGAACCTGGCACGGTGGCAAGACACGAGTGAAGTCTCTGCTAGACCCAAAACTGACATTTCTAAACTCATTAACTAGACGTTCCTGTGTCTCAGGAGAAACTGTTTATAGAAAGGAGAAAGGATCAGGATTTAGTTCTCAGTGTGGTTACTGAAAATAAAGACATAATTTTATTTGAAGGTAGAATAGGAGGTAATAATCTAAGTTCAAGGTGTGTCTTGGTGCTTTAATGTCAGACACAGGAGTACTTTATACAAATTACCCTATAAATCTTGGTGCCATACTAATAGGTTCAAGGCTCAGGCTCTTCAGTTCCTTCCAGATGCACTGTGAGGTCCCATGTCTCACCTGGTATATGTATACTTCTCCCATGAGACCTTGACTAGGCACACAAATGGTTTGTTCCCATCAGACCATGGTTCCCATCACTCCTTAAAGCTGGACTTCAGGGTCCTTGGCCTTGCCCCTAACCCTGCTTGCCTCTTGCCCTTTAGGCTGGGGATTCACAGCAGACTCTTGTCTCCTGGAGATGGCTCACCCCGAACTGCTGTCAGTGCCTTGTTCCTGGTCCTAATTGCAGGGCATGCCTGCTCATAGCCTGATTGAGATCCTCACACGCCATGCTAGACATGCCTTCTCTTCATCTTGCTATTGCTTTTCCCTAGTCTCTATTGAGTTTTATAAGAGGCATCACATCTGTTTCCTGCTCACTTCCAATTACCATGAGGCACTCTGCTCCCTTCCAGCCTGCTCAGCTTCTCTCTCTGCAGCTGCCTGGGGTGGAAGGAAGCAGAAAAGCCCCAGGTCATGTGACAGAGAAGAGCAACCACATACTTCCCTGCTACATCATCTTTTGGAGCTACACCATGCCTCAAAATCCATCAGGTTTCCACATGATATCCAGCTGGCACAAACTGTTCCTCTAAGGTGTAATTTGTGCTCAAGAAGGCTGATGATTGGAGAAATAAAACAATAGCTACAAAGTGGTCTGAAAACACCTGTTGCAAGCAGGCAGAGAGGAGGTAGAGTTTAGTATCAGTCTAGTTACTGCAAAAAGGTGCCATATAATGGTAGCTGCATTTCTCAGCTTCTCACCCAATGATATAAATCACATTAATTTCTCAGATGATTATCAAAATGGAGCCAGAAACTTCTTAAATTTAGACATAACTCTACCTCATGCCTTTGGGAAAGGAGAAGCAAGGGACTCTGATTTTAAGCAATAAAGCAGCACACTGTGTTTGTTCTCACTATGCCCCTCCATATGCCACCACCTTGTGGCAGGCAGTCTCTCCCTTGATGAACAGTGTTTAGAACACAGGGAATTTGAATAAGAGAGCAGCATCTGGAGCAGAATAAAGGAGCACAACTGGATGTCACAGCAGACACTGGCCACCCTGACCAAATGTCATGCATGGTGTTAAACCAATCCAGGAGAATTAACGTGGTGAGAAAAATACTCCTCCTTGTACAATCTGCAGTGAGCAGGGCTTGGCAACACCAAGAGACCCATTCCTCTGTGGCCACCTGCACTTGTGCAGAGTGGGTGTGATGTGTGTTCAGATGTCAGCTGTGATAGTAGCATTTGACACCCTCCAGCTTTGTGCAGATGTAAATGCCTTCACCAGGCATGAAGCTCTGTGATGGTGCCCAGAGCAAGCAGTGGGTGTTTACAGTTTAATTGTGCTTATTTTACACTGGCACTGCTCCAGGGATTTGCTCCTGAATCACCAGCATGGGAGTGTGAGGGCAGGATCTGGGCTGGACATCCCTCTGATGTATCATCCCAGCTCAGAGAAGGATGCAGTGCTCTTTTGGGTAGTAGAAAGCTTATGTCATGCTGTTACAGTAGATATGAATGAGAGAGAAGCAGAGCTGTGAAACAGGCACAATGCAAGGTATACATAGTGGTTATATGGATGCAAGAGGAAAATGAGAAACTTTAGGCCAGGAGAATGCCATACGTGCCCTAACTCCAAGCAGGATATAAAGACTGTTTATTGCCCATAGGAATGTTACAGCAGTCTTCTACAGGACCTTTCTAACAGTACTGAGGATAAACACTTAGTGCTTTCAACCCAGTTACCACACTGAAAGTTTTATATGCATTTGGTGGAGGAAAAAACAACAGCAAAATCTAGGGGAAAAGGAAAGTGGCTGTCTCCTGATGTTCCTTTATATCAACTTTGCTTGCAATTCTCTGTGCAGATGATTTTCTACTATAATCACAACTGTGTTTTGTTTTTTTCCCTCCTCACTAGACTCTAGGATTATTCCATGGGATACTTGATTTTCATCCAATAGGGATCCAATCTTTCAATGCAAAATAGAAACAAAATGTTTTCTGGAGGAGTTTTGCATTACTCAGAAGCTGAAAAGTATGTGCATCTTTAAGCACTCCAGTAAAATGAGATGTTTCCTTCATCCTAAAACCAGAACCCAACTGGGTAAGCAGGAAAAAGAAGGATAGTTGCCTCATAATGAATAGGAGTTAAGGGGAGTCATTTGCATGTACAAAGCTGCACTAAATGCAGGCTATCAACGCTATTTCGGTCATTAATCAGGAAATTAACTTCCTTGCTCTTTGATTCAGTTGGATTTCCCATACATATAAAATAACTACTTCTTAGAATTCTGTAAATAGCTTTCTAGACTTTGTGGGGTTTCCTACTACTTCTTGTTTCATGCATACCATTATTTTGCTTCTGTATTTTCTGACGCATTTTAGGAAATATGTATGACAGCCTAGAGGACACTGGGATGAATGATTAAGAAGAAGCAGAAGGAGAATGTAAAACAGAGAAAGACCCATTATAGCTTTTGAGGCATTACTGATAAACAGGATATTGAGAAGGCTTTATGAATTGCATCAAAAAGCAATAGAAGCAGGAAGATGAACTGCATGTTTATTTGAACAAAGAGGAGGAAGAAGTGAGCCGCCTATGGAGCGCCTGGTCATCCTGGACACTGGGACAGTGACTGCAGGAGACCTGAGATGCAACCTTTTCTTTTTCCCTCTCCTCAGGGATGGCAGCAGTGCTATCTGAGACTCTAGCCCCTGGGCCTTTGGCTATTAATAACCACAGGATGCCTGTGTGAGCAGCCTTCAGGAGTCAAATTCACAGCACTTTGCATCAGCACTTTGTGCTGGGCAGAGCTTGCCTGCAACCAGGCACCCTGGGAGAGTGGGGCTGCTGGAGAAGCAGCACCCAGCAGCACCCAGAGACGGCTGGGAGGAAGCAGTCACTGCTGAGCTCTGGGGCACGCACATGAGCTGGTCTGAGCCAGGCACTGCAAGCCTGAGGTGAGTTGACTGGGCAGCAAAATAGTGTAGAGCAGGTGCTGGAGAAGTAAAGACTGGTTTGGCTTGCAGCACCAATGACTGCTGCAAAGACCAATGCACAAAAAGACTGAGGAACTGAACCAGGAGACAGAGCTGAGAGAGAAAAACTCTCGTTTTATGTATGAGATAATGAGGAGGATGGGGTCTGAGGCTCCAGCAGCCTCTGGGAGGGTGGAGAGAGCAGTAGTACCATGTAACTCTGAGCCCTGTCCATAGTGAGAGACTGCTGTCCCTTTCCTTATGCACCACCAACTGCATGCAGCAGGTTTTTCAATCTTCAGTCCTGCTGGATTAGTAAAGGAGAGTGGAATGGGATGGACTCGTCCTCACTGCTCCTTGGGAATTAGTGTGAGGAGCAAAGCTCCCCACCATGACTATCCCTTTCTGCCTTGCCCCAGGGAATCCATGTTTGTGGCATACCTGATTTCTCTGTTTTGCCAGTTTTAGGACCCATCAGATGGGCCATAACCTCTCACCTCTGCTGCCTCCTGGCAGCATTGCCCCTTTTGTGTCAAGCAGGGCCTGTGTCTTTTATATGGCCAAGCAGATGTCTGACTGCTTGAAGAGAATGTGCAGCGCGTGCGTCATGGCTGCACCTGCTCACACTTGCTTTGGGAATACCCCAGGATGGGCTCGTTTATGATGTGAAGCACACAGGCAGCATCTCAGTAAAAGGAAAAGCCTGCAAACCTGAAAGAAAAACTAATCCAAGGAGTATCTGCTAATGTGATTGGCACTGTTTTTCTATGGCTGGGCTTCTTTTAACAGTTATCACCACTCCATCACATAAAAATCCCGTTGCAAAAGAAGTAAAGGTGGAATGAAACCTCAGAATACACAGGAAATAAAAAATGTCTTGATCAGAAGGGTAGTATACAAACTCCTAGTTTCAGCTGTTTGCTTTCCAGTTTTAAAATATAACTCATAGTTCAATGTTTTTCAATTCTGAAATCTTAAGCAAATAAAGTACAAAGAATCACAAAGACAGAGGCGGTTAGTTATTGCTGCTGCTGAAGCCAGAGGGTCTTTGCCCATTTTTCTTTGTGTTACATTGCACTGTATTAGGTGGGGATCTGTCCCCTATATGCTATTGTTTGGGTATGGATAGTATTGAAGGCAAGGCATTTGCTCTACTTATATTATGTGTAATAACCCCAAAGAAGGACTCCTAGAAGCTGCCTGAAATGGAATTGCTGAAATTACTCCTGATTTTCCCTGGCTTTGCAGTTCAGATCTCTCATTCTATCTAGGGACAGAGATGGGAAACACTGTACCAGAAGAAATCTCCCTCTTCTCTTTCCCCCTTTAAAATGGTATGGGATAAGATCAATACATAAGATAGAGATACAAGTGACTTCAAACAACTTGGGTGAAAAACTTTAACAGGTTTTCCTGTGCCTTCTTCCTCCAGCCCTTCTGTGACAAAACAGTAGCAGTCGTAAAAGACAGAACTACTTAGAATTTTGTTTTGCTTCTTTTTTTTTCCCCTTCCAAACTTTTGTCTAGTGGCTTTATGAATACCTATTCTAATTCTAATGGGACTATCTAAATATCCAAACCAAAACTGCACATGATTCGAAGTGCTCCAAATAACTCATGGACAGACCTGAAATCTTTATCCAAAATACATATATTACCACCTAATGATAACTGCATGTTGTTATAACATTGCATCATAGAGCAAATTTTCAAAGTGACATTTTGTTACTGCTGCACAAGATGATG
>JACBWW010000010.1:13307821-13345320 GCA_020086605.1 Lanius collurio
TCATCAAGTGGAAACTTCCTAACACCTTGCTGCCAAGCATTAAGGGGAAACTGAAAACAAAGCCATAGTTATGTTTCTTGGATGTTGCCATCACGCTGTCTTTCTTCCAGTAAGAATCCTTAAATATAGTCCTTCTGCTAGTCAAAACCTGTGGCTTGATTTGGGTCACATGTAGGACACCTTCCTTTTCCCCCCTTCCTTTCTATGTTTTATCATCAGATCTTAAATTAAAACAATTAGGAAGGGGAAATAACCAATATCTAAATAGACAATTACAAGCAGTAGTACCTCAGAAACCACACAGACCCACAACCAAAATCCTCACCTTGGTGCTTTCATCCACAAGTTAAAATGAATGCAGCTTCCAATCATGGCAAAGCTTGTATGAAAACAAGCTGAACATGTGTTGGCAATTTCTGCTGGACTTCAGGTGAAGAGGTCTCTTCTCTTAAGCTGTGACCAGCTGTGAAACTAAGAAGTCAAAAGGGGTTAAAGAATTGGATTATTGCTCTTCTGGATAATGGCAGGAGTTACTCTGTACTCTTTTTCGTGCTGCACAAGAACTCAGAGGACCAGGCAGAAGTAGAAGGAAGAAAGTGGAAGTAATTATGTTACAAACCAGAAGTGGTGCTTCACAGGAGACAGCAGTACACAACCAACCCTCCTCAGAGGTCTCACATGATAAATAGCCAGGCATGATACAGTGTCTAAAGGAAAACAATGATGGAGACACAAAGACGTTATCATGCAGCTACTTGGTTTATTACACGAGCACTGATGGCTCTGTATGTCCCCTAATGTACTTAGATGAATGCCAGTCAAGATCAGTGGAGGTAGGGTTAAAGGGAAAATGTTAGGAGTATAATTTTAATGTTTAGGAGCTCTGTTCTCCATGTAATGTTGAACCTCTTGAACAAACATTACAGGATAATTGCAGGCTAAGATACAAGTCTCAGGTTATGATCTAAGTGGAACGAGCCAGGTGAGACTATAACTTCTCTAACAAAATGAGCCTTGCTGCACTGGAGCTGGATTGGTGCAGAAGACCTAGAGGTCCTGCCCAAAGCTGAATAAGAGCGAACATGGAGTCTGATGCATTCTCATTCAAGAAGTGACTAGTGTGGAAAAAGCAGAGGAACAGAAAAACAGCCTTTTATTTTCCACAGCACTGTGGAAAATTTTGTTGGAGCACTGTGAGAAAACTCTGGACCAAAATTCTGAAACGCAATTTCTTTCATCCATGAAGAAAATGTGGTAAAGATGATATAAAATATACAAATAAGATAGATCTAAGTTGGGGTAGCATTAGATTAAAATTCCTGTTATTTAGATGGGCAAATTCAGGCACAGAGGCAAAAAATATTTTGCCTAAGATTAAACAGTCAGTCAGAAATGGACCTGGAAATAGAAAGCAGGAGCTCAACCTGCTGTGCCTCTTGGGGTAGCAAGTTTAAAAAAAATAGTGTAAGATGCTTCAACAGCTTCTTATTTTCATCCTTTTTAAAGAAGTGAATCATAGTCTAAGGCTATGCAATTCCAAATGAAGGACCAAGGCCCACACTTTGATAAAAACAGCAGGCAGTCTATGAGACTCTCCAAGTATCTGAATTTTAAATCTCCCATCCTACCATTAAGGAGCATTTGAGTGGCTGCCACAGGGACAACGCAGTCCAGTAACTTCAGAAGTGTGAGTAACTACATAGGCATCAAACATTTGGGGAGCTCTTTATCAGTGAGGTGGAAATAGAAACACATTTGGTGGCCTCAATCATTTTCTTTAGGGCACAGCAAGGAGCTGAAGGGGAGCACACAGTGTCTCTCCCAGGGACTGCCTGCAGTGACGTCAGGGCCTTGACATACACAGAGATCTCAGCTCCGTTAGTTGGATCATCTTTCATTATCTGGGTTTTATTAGGCACATGCTCTAGAGAATTCAGAATTTGTCCATCTGAGCACTCAGCCTGCAGGAGCAGGCACTCACTAGCACTAAGGACTTCAAAGACATGATCCCAATCTGTTTAGCCAACCCAGGGGACACATCACATGAACTCACAACAAGTGTTCTCTTGTTAAGAGTGGATTTAGGGATGCCCAGGGACTGATAATACCCACTACTTCCAGCAATGCACAGACAGGAGGAGCCGTGTGATCTGTCCCCAGACTCAACAGGAGAAGGTTGTCAGCCATCTCAACTGAGTCATCAAACTGACATTCCTGGGCTTCTGTCCTGGAACTCCCACCAACAAGGTCAATCAATACTGACTGAGAGGCTGGTTTTATGATGTGAAGATGCACATATGTAAAAGCTTCACATGCTGTTAGCAGTGGCCCAAGACATGCATTCTCCTCAAGTGTGAGCTCCAAAACTCCGCTCTAACACCTTGACCAGAGGTGTGCTCTAAGAACTGGAGACAAAGCTGTACCTATGCAGCTTTGACTATGTTGAGACTCCTGCTTGAGGATGTTATTCCTGAGCTCTGCTGTCTCGGAAAATCTTTCAAAAATATTAATTTCCCTTTGTCTCATGCTAATTTGAGCTAAGAAAAACAATTGTGGTGGCCAAAACTAAAGAAAGTTATCTTTTTGTTCTACCAGGTGAGTAGACTGGGGTTTTGCATGGAAAATGTGTCTTTTCTATCTGGACAGAGCTGCCTAATTTTAGCAGATGAGATGTTTTCTCCGCAGGCCCATGAAGAATCATGAACTAGCCTAAGGCAAATCAAACTAATTTAACTTGCAGCTAAATAAGATTTAGGAGTGGCTTTCCCGATACAGACCGTCTGTTTCAGAGAAACTTCATTCCTACTTAGTGATAATACTGCAATTTAAAATATCATCAGATGACAATGATGCCCCTCCCTGATCACATCAAATACTGTGAGCAGAATCAAATCAGCCCAATTTACTGTAGCTCATGTTATGCTGATGCTTTGTGACATTCTTTTCTGTTGCAGGAGAGGCATGTTAGTAACCACAGAAAAAGTGAAATAAGCATTTAATTCTCAGAAAGGGCACACAGCATGGGTGAAACTTGAAGGAAAACAGATACAAAATTCTGTTTTGAAAGTAGTGAGGAAATCAGTAGAAGCGTTACCCTTGCACATATATTAACATTTTGAAAATAACCTCGTTCTGACCCCTAACCCTCAAAATACCCTTTTTTCAGTTTGCCTTTTTACAGCTACAGAGCTGCCACGCGTAATTGAGCAGATTGCCCTGCTAGCTCCTGTGTACAGCTTAATGCCCACAATCCTCTCCCCTCTCAGTGCTTCCTGACATTCAGAGGAACATTATCTCCTCTGTTCCTAAAAAGGGAATTCCCTGCAGCTAGGAGAAGGACAGACAGTCCCTAAAGGCCCTGGGGGCACCAGCTCTGCCACTTCAGCCTGCAGCTGGCTGCCTGCCTGGGTTGCAGCCTGGTGACCTGCTGTGAAACCCTGGACACTGTTGTGGGAGACACAGAGAGCAGAGGGTTAGCTAATTCTGCCTCGAGCCTTGTGGGGTTTTCACTTCTCTACTATTTTTAGCTGTCTGAACAGCTGGCCTTGGAAGCCTGTTTACAGCCTGGAAAGCTTCTTTCTGCTGAACTGTGCTAGGTGTAAGAGCCCTGCAAAAGCCTTAATCCTTTCAGAGCCAGCTCTGAGGCTGCCTGAGATTAATTTATACAGAACAGAATTGCAGCATGAGGGACCACAGATTCATTCAATGTCACTCACTTGTATTTGTTGCATCTTTGTGCATCTAATAGCCAATTTCCTAGTCCAATGGGGAAGACCATATGGGAAATATAACCCAGGTTACTTGTATTATGTAGCTGTGTGGCTGTACTACACAGGAGATACCTTTTTACGTCTGATAGGAGTCAAGTTTTGATGTCACTTATGACCAATACATGAAACATTTTTCTGAACATACTATATCAGTTTCTATTCCACACGAGCATTTATTAAAGATTCTGTGTGCCAAGACAGGATATTGTGCAACAATGTACACCACAAGGTCTATAAATCCTGCATGAATTGTTTTCTTTTTGTACTATATACTGCAGAGATTGTGCCTTCCAGCACACAGGGAGAGTGCCTTCTCCACAAGGGAGAGTGCCTTCTCCACAAGGGAGAGTGGATGGTCTGCAAAATAAGACCCATTTAATTTTACTGATGGTTAGATTGAGTTTTCTAATTCACATACTGTTACAAACAAAATTCTTCCTTTTTGTCATTTCCCCTTTGTAGTCTCCAGGAAGTATTTTCTGTTTTCCCAGGCTGCTATCTCTTCACTCTTTCTCAATATGTAAATACTCCTCCCCATGCAGACCTTCATATATACAGAAAACAGGCAAAAAGACAGACATCTCCCCAGCTTTTATGTCATCACATATACCCTGCTGTTCTGGTGGCCTGTAGCACTTAATTCCCACACTGTAATCGAGCTGGAGTTAACTTTGACATGAAAACACTTCCTTTTTCTTGCCCAGCTTGCTTTCCCACAGGTTAGGCAATGCTATCTCTGTTTGGAGTTCTGCCTGCTCTGGCAAAAGCTAAATTTCCTTTCCCTTCCTCTATTTCACATTCATCATTGTTGGGGGCAACAACATCCTGATCATATAAAATAACTATGAGGCATGTGTGGTGCCACTGACACTTCTGCTGTTATGCAACTGCTCCCATACTGAACAGAGAGAATAACTCACATGAAGTTATGCCACTGGCTTTGTAATGGAGACAGAACTGGTCAGATCACAGAGACTCCGGACTTCACGTTCTGCGACCCAGCCCTGCAAACATGAATAGCCCATGTCCTGTAACAGGGATTCATACATTCTTTTCTCCTGCCCTAGGATCACTTTCAGAAGTTCATCCCACCAGGAGGGCATTACGGGGAAGATGCTCATGGCTATGCCCATGGGCGGATGGTAGGAGGAATGACAGCTGGGCAGCATGGCTCCAGCACACAGCAGCATCCCGGTGTCCCTCCTAGGCCGGGAAGCAGAGGAGGAGCTAGAGACAATGAAGGGGAGCATGCAGGGAAATCATCTGGAAGTGGTGGAGAAGGAGGTGATGGTACTGACAAAGGCAAGTATCTCTCTGCAAGAACAAGAAATAGCTAAATCTATCAAACTGTGTGCCAAGCTTACTCTTAAGGACAAGCAAATTAATCTAACACCTGGAATCTTCCAAACAAAGTTCCAAAGTCAAGTCTGGAAGAGTTGAACTGCTTTTAGCTTGATGGTTTTGTTTGTGTGATCTATGTTGCTCAACCACAGCCAGAAGGCAGAAATACCCTCCCTGACTGGACCAAAGAAGTTATAGGAAACTTACCTGCTGAGCTCCTAAGGCTGACACAGCAGTAGGGCAGTACAGCTGTGCCATGGCAGTGTGGCACTCCTTCCTTTCAAGGGTTTCACATTGACCACTACACGAGAGAGCAGTATTAACTCTTTAGTTCAGTAGTCCGAGCTGACTATCAGCCTTGAGTATCTGAGCCCTGATTTCAAATTAAAGCTTCTTCCTAAACAAAGAATGCTTTTTGGATAATCTTCAGAAAGGAACAGCAATATTTCTAAAAGTCATCTGGTAACCACCACTGGGCCACTGAGGCAATATCTTTATGAGTAAAAGTAGTTTTAATTCAATTTAGTCTTTGCCTCCTTTTATCCTCTGTTTAATTTGGCTGGAAATCTCTAGAAACAAATACCTTGTATAAGAATCGGCAGATGAAACCATAACTTTAACAGTCCCTATAGGTTTTTACAACAAAAATCAAATTTTCTTGGGAACCAGGAATAACTGCCTTGAGTGACCAAATTAATGACTTATAAAATCCAAGGTTTTTCATTTACATTCTGCAATAATGTGCATTTTATATCAAAATCAGCTTTTACATTTCCTGTGAAAAAGCAATCTGCATAGACTCTTATAGTCTTCATTATAGGAGATTTTTCTTCATCTTCTTCCCCTGTGCAGGGAGAAGGAGGATTAGTATCATCCTATAGCTTTCATTGCGGAGACAGATCCCAGCTGCTTTTATGTTTCTACCCTAGCAATCAATTTGCTTGTAAACTGCTTAGTTTAAATACTTCACAAAGAAAGAGGGGAGTAGTTGTTTTTATTTTTTTAATGAAGATGAGATTCTTGTAAATGTCTGCAATTCTCTGAAAGCAGGAAACCCCAGGACTTGGCATGATCGAAATAAGCAAGACAAAGAAAGAAGGTGTGATAAAGAAGAAAGATTCAGATAATACCATTCATTCTTTGCCACTTACTTCATAAGGATTTGTTTTCTACACAAAATGTAGCATCAGGAAAGCACCAGAATGTCTGACTCAATTAACCTGTTATTCTCACCTACCCTAATCAAGCTAAGCAGAAGTCATTGCTCAGGAGTTTGAAGGTTTATGAAGGATGAAAATATTAAAAGTGTGCTACATATCAGTACAAAACTTTATGCTCTTACTAGCAAGGTGGTATTATACACAGCAGGGGAAGGGGAAGGGGAAGGGAAGGGAAACGCAGAATGAAATCCCTTGTCTAAACTCATTTGCTTAATGGAGCAGCTAGAAGCTAATCTAACATTTCTAGCAATCAAGTGTCTGACTTTACAATAAAATGTAGCTCTATAGTCACTGATAGGAATTTAACTTCTAGTGAGGTACCACGTAATATTTGCAAACTGCTTTTAGCCATCCTGAGGTGTTTGAGACAGACTTGTCTCTAACATCCTGGTTCAGAAGGGGAAAAGGATGAATGTCTGTTCATGTAATCACAATGAAAATGCTATGTCTGCCATGATCTGACAGAAAGAAAAAGTAAATTAAGAAATTAGATAGCATCTTGCCTCATATAAAGCTTCCCCCATGTTAGTGGAAGAGATGATGAGGTAAAGACTTTGGTTCTTTCTATATGAGCAACCAAAAAGAAGAATGAAAAATTAGCTTTCAAATCTATGCTTTAATGCAAATTCCTGGATCAGTGGCTCTTAGACTAAGGTACGTCTGCTTTTGTGGCTAAGGACAGAAGTGGTGTATGATCGCCTTCTTTAAACAGAAATCTAACCAGAAAAGCTTGGATTGATGTAGGAGTTACAGAATCTGGAAACAAAGCTGGTGCCTCAACTTCAGTAGCAGAATACAGAAGCACAATGCAGTTAGAGCGTCACCTAACTGGACTGCTTTACCTTCCTCTGTTTACAGATGGAAAGCCAGGAGGCAAAAAAGTTACTATATTTAAAACTTATATTTCCCCTTGGGAACGAGCGATGGGTATCAGCCCTGAGGACAAAAGTCAGTTCAACACGGACTTACTGTCATACAGTCCCAAAGCTGATTTCCCCCATTACAAGTCTTTTAACCGGTAAGTCTTCTTAGGTATTCAGTGCAGTTTATCGAGCAAGAGAAAGCACAATAGTGCTGACTATAGCCCTCCTGTCTTGTGCACTACATAAGTTTTAGTTGCATGTCATTTTGCTCAGCACAGTCTTCTGTGGATGAAATGTTTGGAAGACTACAAAAAAAATACATTAAGAGCTACAGATTTCAATTCAGATTATGTACAGAAAACCTATGCAGCTGGATAAGAGGACTTTAATCTTATTTCCCTTTCTTTCTCTCCCCATTTGACCTGGAGATTTAGCTTGCCACTGTTTTTTACTTCAACCCCTTGAAGTACACGAGGTCAGGAAAAATACTTATGATCAGAAGCCATATACTTCACAGCACTTCATATCCAAATCAGGATGTTGCTGCTGTTTCTGACACGTACTGAAAGTTTTACAAATATTTCTAGGGCAGCAATACTTTTTGTTAACCTCTCTATACAATTTTGCAACCCAGCTCCATAGCCTCGGAACATCAGTACTGAGAACAAACCCACATCCCACTCACTCCTGCAATAATGCAGCCTCTGCCTGCTATGTGTACAGAGTACTAACAGGTGTGAAAGGTGTAGGGTTTGATGGAGATTGATGCAACAAAGGTGAAGGAAGTGCACAGCAGTGTATGTGTGTGTTCACATCATTTTAGTACATAAGCAATGCATACATCTATGTTCTCATGAAGGATTTGCTGGCCAGTCAACTGTAACAGTAGCAGAATTTAGAATCTTGGTAACTTTGACTATTTATTTAATGAATCCCGTTGTTTATCTATGCTCTGTTTGCTAACTCCTTGTATTCCCCTATGCCAGGACTGCCATGCCTTATGGGGGTTATGAAAAAGCAGCTAAACGGATGACCTTCAAAGTGCCTCAGTTTGATATCTGCCCTTTGCTCCCTGAATCTCTCATGATATATAATCAAAATTTCAGCAAAAGACCTTCCTTCAACAGAACCCCAATACCTTGGATGCCTTCAGGAGACTTCTCAGAGTACCAGACTGCGGTCAATGTGCCAATAAGTGGTGAAACAGAAGAGCTGTAAATCCCCACTGCCAAGACCTTCCCTTTTTTCTCAGCCCTTTCTATTTGCAAGTTGATAGTAAGGAGTGGAAAAGTTCAACTCTAGTTCTGTCAGCCCTTCCTTTCTTTTGCCCATACCCAAGATAAGTTCCTAGCAGGTTCTAAACTTCTCCTCACTGTATTGTTAATCTATATCAGACGCAGTTTGAGGAAAAAGAGCTTTTTATTCACCAGCACATAAGAGCCCAAGACTAAGGAAGTGTTTTTCTGTTTAGCAATGCTACATGCTGCCTGTCTGATTGATATTAACCTGTTTTGTCATATAGCAACAAAAAATAAAACACCAAGATGAAAAACAACTTTTGTGTTTTCTCCTTTAAAAATGTTGCTGAAAGAATTTGAGGATTAGCAATAACAAAAGTTTCAATCTCACAACTAGACTATTAGCCTGGGAAGGAAAATCAGAGATTGATGAGGATGGTCATAAGATTTATATACATCCAGGTGGCTTGGAAAAATACTGCCAAAGTGATGGGGAAGAATGATGTTTTTGAGGTGAAATTAGAACAGCATCAGAGATGAAATAGCAAGTCAGCCTGTCAGCAAAACAAACAGCTTAAAGTATTTCACTGTCACCTAAGATTCCCCAGTTCTCCAGAGAATAAACTAGGTGACAGCTTAAGCAGTTTTTTGGTTGTTTCTTTTTTGTTTTGTTTTTTTTTTCCCACAGAAATCATAAAGTCAATAGGTTGGGAAGCAACAGAGGCACACCCAAGTGAGATGGCTTGCCCCTCATTACAGAGCAAGAAAACAAATGCTTTAATAACAACAGAGCTAATTTGACACCTACCACAGTACATTACTATTTCAAATACACACCATCAAAGTCTATTCCATTTCTTGCAGCAGTTTCAGCACTGCCACACAAATAGGAAGAAAGGCAGGAGCTGTGGAAAACCACTAAAGAACTCCTGCATGGAGACTGGTTTGGAATTCTGTTCCAGTGCCTCAACATTTTGTCCTGTAAAAAGCGCTGAACAGCTTTTTCATGGGGACAACTTCCACTGAAGTACTTTTAATTTAGGAGTTTTTCCTCCTTGTCTAGAAATTCCTGCAGCCATGTACTTGATTTTTATTCTGTTGGGATAGTTACGTGGTTGGCTTTATTATACACCTCTATAAGGCTACTGACAGGGCTACTGTGAGACCTCTTTAAAATTATGCTAATAATAACAAGCTGCAAAAGTAATTAATGAGCAGTTTCCTAACCTTTCTGCTGCAATGGCTAAAGAATATTTATTATATATTCTATTAAATTATTAAGAAGTATCCATAAGGCAGTTCTGTGACTAAACTCAGAAATATTAAGGTGCTACTTTGATCTGAAGAACTTTTCAAGTAAAATGAAAAAGCTCTGTATGGAGATAAGGTTGCTGTTTTCCAATACTTTAAATCAATCTAGCTTTTTAATTGCATTGTAATTAAGGAGGATGGATTTTGTTTGCAGTTCAAAAGTACTCTAATACAAGAATCCAGTCCACAATGACAAGGCTAGAAATTCAGAAAGTCAGAGGAAATTTCAGAGAAAACTAGGTGACATTAAGCAAAATATTCTCCCACTAAACTATTGCTTCCCCTTTTCTGACACAGATTTTAGACTACTGCAATATAGAATAACATGATTTTTTTTAAAAAGTGAAATACATTATGCTTTCATGGTAAATATGTCAGGAATAGCAGAAACAAGATAGTTTGGTCAGATGTCACGGTCTATTTTCAGTAGAAGGTATTCCAGATCATGGGCCAGTTAAGGAATGTCAAGGTGTAGAGAGGACTGGCTGCTCTGAGGAAGGGCTGGCCCCAGACAAGCACAGCACAGGTCTGAGGTCCAGCCAGGAGACAAGAGTGTAGGCCAGCACCTGTACAACATTGCACACACGGACATCAGAATTGGGCCCGAGTTTAAAAGGGATTTCTGGGCTGTAAGTGGGGTGAAGGTCCCAGATGAGGTTAGTCAGGTCAAGGAAGGGCTGCACAATGTGTGCACACAGGACAATGACCACAAAATGTTTGGGAATTCCAGTAGAATCACAACAACTACTTGAGTTGTACTGTACCATAGAAAAAAAGACTGAATAAAATAGGTCCTTAAATACCCAGAGACAGGTAAGGAATACCTGCAGAAACAGCACAGTGCTCTCTGGTGGCATAGTCTCAAAGCTCCCAGGTACAAGGAAATCAGTAATGATCCTGCAGGTAGCTAAAGGTCTGGGCATATACCCAAAGCTCTCTCTCGTTCACAATACACTGTGGACAAGGGGTTTTGTCGACACACTCCACTAACCCAAACCCTAAATGGGGATAGAAGTTGCAATGTCCGTGGAATTATTGTATCACTGCAAATTATTAATAATATTGCTGTAATTCATACTTGTAAGCTAAGAGGTTTCCTCCATTTTGGTACATTTGCTTAATGAGGCACATAGCTCTTCTTTTGCCGGTACATTTTCAATCTCAAATCCTGTCAAGCAGGATTTATGTGCTTTTGATTCTAGTACAAAATGAAAAATACAAGCTACATGTTGTAGAACAATTCAAACAACTGTCGTCTTGTTGTTTACACAGCCTGAATTACATGCTAGTTTAGTCATTATTCAAAGTAACATTACAAGTGAGAGAAAAATCAGTAATCCAAATTCTGTCTCAGAAATAATTACTTTCAGTAAGGCTTGCAGCTACTGTAATCAGGGCAGAAGTTTGTCCATAATGATCAAATATTTAGAAGGAAGTAAGAAACAGCTCCTGTTCTTTGTTTTCCTTGGGCTGTGATGTACACTCAGGGGAATTGCCTATGTCAGAGAATTGTTTACATTGAGAATTAGAGGATTTTATTAGATTTAATTACAGTGGATTTTCTCCCACACAGTAGAAGCTACAGAATGGAAAGTCAGTCATCTGCTTTTAAGCAGGATCATGATAGTTAGAGATAAAAAAAGGACAAATTATTGAGCTCATCCTCTTGAAAAGACTACAGTTCCCTTATATAGGATATACTGGATATATTAAGCTTATACTCCATGAAACAGCTGCTAAAAATCTATTTAATAGAGAGGGGCTGACCCTTCAAAAATGGATTGCATAGAATTTTGTGACATTCAGATCTTTCATTGAGTACAAAATGTTCTCACATTTTTAGTTATTTACACTGCCATTTCTAGGAATACTATTTTACAGTTTCCAAGCTTTGAAATATTTCTCTCATGAAGACAACTTCTATGATAAAGAATCCAAGCCATGCTAAAAATGCATTAAAAAATAGTGCCCACATTTTAATGTAAAAGAAAAGCATTTAACAAAATCTCAGCAACACTATCCAGAAATATGGAGTCAGATATTTTAAAACTTTGCCTGAAGTTACTCCTGATGGCATAAATATTCAGCAGGTAGTAGCACAGTGAGCATGTTTCTCTGAGTTGTGCAGAAAATCTTCCATTTGACTGCACTGTATTCCCTAATCAAAGGGAACAGTTTATCTTGTTATTGACAGATCATTTAGAGGAGATGGCTTTCTCATCAGACTTAGTGTCTCTGAAATAAAATCTGAAAGAGTTTCAGGCTGTTAAAAGAATATGAGATTTGCCTTTTGGACTTTTTTTTTAAAATCATACTGTGAATATATAAAATGTATTCACTTTTCTTATACAAGATGGCAGGCACCAGACAGCCCAGAGCCTGGATATGGTATTTCTGTTATGGAGCAGAGGTCTGCACGTGGTCATCCCTCCATGGGAGGCACAGTTTGTGGCACAAGGCTTGAACATTCACTGCACTGAGGTTTTTCCCTAACTAGCTTGTCTGCAAGTATGTGTTCTCTTCTGCAGAAGACTGCTACAGGTGTGATCATCTGGAAAACATTCTACTTCCAAAGGACTGCCCCTTGGCACAACAATCTGCTGGTAACACTGCTCTGACAACTTACAGGGGTCACTGCTGCCCACTAGCAGCACATAAACAAATCTCTATTGATTGAATATTAGAAGTTTGCAAGCCAGCCTGCTGGCTCCCAGCACATTAAGACATTTATCTGTAATCTCATCTATGGTCAAATTGCAGGTTACAAACTAGTTTAGACAAGTTGCCTATTCTGTCTTGCAGATGTGCCTTACCAGGGCTACAGATAACCATGAAGAACTTGCAGGCAGGCACAGAAGGAAGATGGCACAAATTTTGTGGAACTCTATAAGTTTTGTGAATCGATGAGTATGTGGAATTTGAAACATAATTAATTATATTTATTTTAATCATGTATCTACTAGTAAAAGTCTCTTCAGTTAACGTACTAAATTAGCTGTGCCTTTATGTTGTACTTCTTGCTCTCTATGTATTTAACACATAGTAAGTGTCATCTCTCTGATGATCATCGTCTGTTTGCAGGACAACTTATATGAAGCTTTAAGGAGTGCAAGTACTTGCTCAGATGTATTTTGTGTTCATTAACACTTGCAGTAAAGGGAAGAGAACTACAAAAGCAACCCTGAAACTGTGCTTTTAAAATGCAACGTAAACTTCAGTCAGCTTAATAAACAAATTCTCAGATATAAACTCTTACTTTGGTTTGCAATTATACTTTTTAGAAATATTATTTATATCAAAACTTTTAATGCATACTGTCCAACTATTTTAAAGAAAATATGCAGGCTTCTTTTTTGTGTGTTTATTTTGATCTTTTGATTAACAATAAAAGAAACAGAAAATTTTTTGTGCAAAGAGTTTTAATTTTAAAAGCCTGTTTCTCATTTAAACAAAACTTCATCTGAAATACTTTCAGAGAAAACTGATACAAATAAATTTGCAGACAAGGGACCACTACCATTTAAAACAATTGGAAGAGAAGAAGTTAGGTATAGCTCAAGCCAGAATGATAACAAACATTTGCCTTTCAAAAATCCACAGTGAACAAATAAATGCATAAGATGAGAGTAATTTATGATTGTAATTTCTTCAGGTACCAAATCAAAATAGTTATTCTTCCTGGTTCTTGTAACAAGGCTTACTGGGAACAATCATTTTCTGGAAATTGAGACAGAGACAGCACAATTGTACTAGAGAAGGCTGACAAAGGTCTCAACTCTTCCCAGGCTCAGACATGAGCCAAGGGCAGCATCATTGTTTTACTCCAGGTTCCTGCATTTGCAGCTAGGGAGAAGAAAAGCATACAAGGAGGACACAAAGAGCAGTGAAAAAGCTGGCCACTAAGCAATGCTGCACTCGTGCTCCAAAACATCCCGCTACATAAAAGGGTAAATAAGGACTCTCTGGACTTCTCATTCTTACTAGAGAAGCTCCTGCTTTAAGCAACAATCTGATTATGCATCATTCACTGCAGGGAAAACAAAGTGGTCCCTGGAAGGAGGGACAAACAAAGGAGAAACTCTGCTGTCCTGCCTAAGGACACCCTATGAGCCTTGTGGCACCGGACCCCTCTTCTCACAGACGCTGTACAAATTCAATTACACTGAGGAGCGTTTCAGTCAAACCCTACAGTGCCTGGCTCAGAAATGCAATTACTTCCATATTCTATTACGAAAACAGCCATACTTTCATGGGCCTGAAGCTAGCACATATTCAGGGCTTCATTATATCTACTCTCTCTAAATGTTTCTCTTAATTATGTTTGGTCCTTAAGAGAGGCTTGAGGCCTTCCTCATTTGCTCTCTTTTCCGCTATGGTTGGTTTAATTCCCAAAGCAAAAGACTAAAATGGGATGGGAAGACACAACAAGCAAACAGATATTCTTCCAAATGCACAAATTTTTAAAAATTTTTAGTGGTGTTAGAAATGCCATATTAACAGCAGAGGCATGAAGAGTATTGCAGACGCATATTCACATACTGTATGCTTTGTTTGCTCTAGGCAGAACAACAGTCTCAGTCCCCCAAGCCCACTCTTTACATCTGGCACACCACTAACAGGATACCTGAATTATTGGAGGCCGGAAATTCAGGCATACATCTTTTAGATATAAAACACTATGCATCAACTCACTTCTCTTATGTAAAAATGGGCTCAACAATTAAATAAAAAGAAATTCCTGTACACTTACAGAGGTGGTGGCACTTCTTTAAGGATTGTTACAAAAGCTGTACCTCTCAGATGTTGGGAACACTGGAAATAAAAAAGCAGAAAAGAAAATGTGTTAACCTTCATGTCGCCATGTTTCAGTCTGAATAATTAATATTGTTTAGCCAGGTATCACTGAGATACCAACTGGTCATGGAAATGGTGGTCCCCAGTCATTCTCAGATTCTCTCTATATGCATGATCCTGAATTCATAGTGAAGATCCCATTTATTTCAGTGGGATTGAAATGTGTTTCTTAGGTATCACCAAAAATACTGTTATGCCAGAGTTAATACTGCCAGCAGTCTGCACTGGTGACAGGAAAATCACATATTGCAATGTACAGCTGATGCAGTGCAGAGAATGAAAGCTTGGTAACAATTTCAAATGTTGTCTAGCATTTAGAAAATCACACTATAAATTTCTAAAAGATCTTATTCAAATTTTCCCTCTTCCTGCGATGCTCTAATCGACACCTCAAGGACGCATGGTGCTGAACACACCATGTCTCGGCTCTAACCTGTTAGCTAACTCCGCTCACGCGAACTACAAACTTCTGCTAGACGTGAACACTTTTGCCTCTTTCCTCTGTCTCCAGCTGTGTTTCGCAGCTATCACCGCGCACGCTTTGCAGATGTTGGCAGTGCCGCCGCGCTGTGCCAGCACACCCATTTACGCTGCGGCTCTCAGGGCCGTGCCGGTGCAGCGGGGCCGCCCCGCCGGCCCGCCCCGCGCTCCCTCAGCCAGAGGGGGCGCCCGCCGCCGGCGCGGCCCGCGGCTCTCGCGGGAAGATGGCGGCTCTCGCGAGAGGCGGGTGGCGCGGCTGCCCGTAGCTATGGCAGCGGGGGATGAGCGCGCCCGGCGGGACCCGCGCGCGGGGACAGGTAGGGACTGACACCGCTCTGGGGCACTGGGGATTCCTCTCCTCCCGTCCCGTCCCCTCAGGAGAATCCGCGGCCAGACCTAGCTGTTCACTGGCTCTTTGACCGTGTGCCCAGAGCCTCGCCGGTGGCGACCCCCGCTCTGTGCAGCGGCGCAGCCCCCGCCCGCCTCGGCCGGGCCGCAGCGGGGTCCGTGAGGGACTCGGCCGGGCCCGAATCACGGCCCGACCTCCGGCGGGACTGTGAATGAAGGGCTCCTCTGCTCTGCATGCCCTCAGAAGAGAAAAGGAGTAGCAGGTACGAGAAAAAGAGAATACTGGAGGCTAAACAGGTATTTTATTAGCAGGGGTCTTTGAAATAATAAGGGATGCTACATTATCTTGGTTAATGACTCGGGCATGGTCACCTGCCGTCAGAAGTTAAACTTGCATCGGAGCTGCCGTTGGTTAGGAGAACCTCCTCAGTATTTAATTTACTATGTTGGTCTAAGGTAGGCAAAACCATGTGCTTTTTTTTTTTTTTTTTTCTCTTTTAAAAGAAAGTAGAAACTCTTTGCTTTTCCGGGGTCGGATTTCTCTTGAAATCTTTCTTTCCGTAGAAGGATTATGGGTGGACATTCATGAGGATTACAGCCATAAATAGAAACCATAACAATATACACCCTCTGCTTTCAAAAACTTGCAGGCACAATGGCTTTCTGGTCTTTCAGCTACGTTAACTTGTTGTGGAATGGCTGATCGTGTGTGTGAAAAGAAATTCAAAAAGCTTTTCAGATTTTAGAACAAATTCTGAGTGTTTTAATCATTGAAAAAATATGCGTGTGAAAAGGGAGGGACGATAGTTGTGTATTTCTCACGCAGTTTGAAAGAAAGGCAGTTTGAAAGAAAGACATATGTCCTGGAAAAAATATCTCTAAGCTTGTACTACTTTTCAGACTTGGAAAAAAAAATCTACAACTGAAAGGTTTTGTGCTGCAGGATACTTGACATTGAATAGCTGTTTTGGAAAACAATGGCAACATAGATAGTCTTGTGTTTACTTCAAGAGGGAAGGAAAGTACTGCTGTGCTGAGAACTCAACTGATGAGGTAACAAATGACTTGAATATGACAGCTTTTAAAAATAATTAGAAAAAAGTATTATGGCCTGAAAAATACTCATCAGCGTGTTGAAATCTGTTCTCATTTAGGAAGTGATAGAAATAATAACAGTTTGACTAGATAGGATACACTGGAAGTTCTCTTCCATCACTTAATCAAGCATGCTGCGTATTATTCAGACTGATTTAAATAGAAGCTTTATTTTTTTGCTTGTTTATTTCTTCCTCATCTGGTGGTGTCACCTTTGAAGTCGTTTGCCACAATGTTCTTGGGGTGCGGTGAGGAGTAAGGGTGTGCTTGATTTGTCCAGTGCAGACAAACATACAGTTATTCCAGAGAATAACTTAGAAATTTTGGAGGTTTTTTTTTTATGCTAGTGATAGCTGTAAAAACATTTCAGTTAATTTCTTTCAGGCATTGCAGGTAAGAAATGTGTCAATTCTTCTCTCATTTCTGAGTTAAGAGTCTTTTTTGAGACTGTAGTCACAAGTTTGTTAAAAAGGATAATGGGAATTTAAATTCTTCTTTATGTAGTCTTGGAGATGTTATTAGTGATTAAGCCTTCTTAGGTGAGTTTTCATGGACAGTACACAGGAGAGAAAGTGTGTTTATCTCCCAGTTTGTCGAACTTCAAAAAGTTTGTTACCTTGAGAGTCTCGTTGAGTTTGAGGGCTCTATAAACATATTTATGTAAAGTACAGTTGTGGCTGTCTAGAATCAGTTTTGGTCCAACTATGCAAATTGCAACAGATGACATAAAAAGAAAACTGAGATAAGAGGATGAAAGAATAATAAAAAGTCACAACTCTTGTTTGGTTTTGATAATTTTCAATCTGCTTACCTAACTTCAGAAGTAGCAAAAGCATCTTATAATTAAAATGCCTGTTAATACCTGTAGAACTTACTATCATGCAGCCTTCTGAATACCTTATATATCCTTCATTTTCCTGATTTATGTTCCACACACATTTATTCAAACAGTTTATTTTAATTTGTTCTCTGAAATACATCTTGTTTGCTTTTTAATTTCCTTATTTTCTGTTAATAGTGGCTGTAGTCACAATTCCAGAGCCATCTTATATTCTGTCACTGAAGGTCATTCCCTAGAAAAGATATGCAGTGCTTGATGGCAGAGAGGAACAGCACAAAATTTTATTACTAACTGTCAAAGAATTTTGATCAACTTTCTTGGATCTCTCTGTTGGTCCTGTTAACTGCAAGTCAAGTGATAGGCAATCTCTATCCTTAGGATTTTGCCTTCATCCCTTCATCTGTAGGCAGCCCAGTTCCCTAGGCTTTCGCTCTGTGTGTGAGACTGCTTGGAGGAACCATCTCCTGGTGTAGTCTGGACACTTTCTAAGACAAGTGGCACAATGTAGTAGGTCTCTTATTGAGTCTCTTGACATGCAAGCTTAGTGTTCAGTTTATTTCTTTTCTTTTTCTGTTATGTCACTTGATGCATGGGGTTTCTCGTTTTGTGACTGGGGAAGGTTGGATTTGGGTGCATTTCACCAGTCACTGTTTATGGGACACAGGTCTAATATTTGGCCGAACTAGGATACAACTTGGTTATGCTATTCTGGTTTTATAGCAATAGCCTATCTACCAGCTCAATTACTCAGCTGGCAGAACAATCATTTAGCTAGGAAGTTAACCTGTTGTGCTTTTCATAAAGTTACAGTAAGTGTTTTACATCTGGAGTTATTGGAAAAGGAAGGAAAAGCTTCAGTTTATCAACACGTTAGTAAAAAACAAGGAACCTGCAAGGAAGGCAAGAGGCTCTTACTTTTCCAAGATTTGTGAGTTGTATGTATTCTGCTGTAGTCTTAACTACTAGGAGTAACATTTCATGTTCATAGAGTGTAAAACTTACAGTAGATTTTGTTGCCCTCAGCTTGTGAAGTAAAGGTGATCTTAAAGGTACTGTGTTAAAAGTTGGTGTGTCTATTCACTCCTGTAGCAATTATTGCTTAGTAGAATGGAGAACTGTGGTACCTGCTGAGTGTTTAATGTGTTTGCTCCCATACTAATAAGATGCAAAGGAAAGGGCTAGACATGGTTTTGAGGCTTAAAACCACTTTTGTTCATATTATGAAAGCCCATGGAAAATGATGTACTGTTATGGCATAATCCATACTTTTTCTGTCTAACATAATTTTGAAGAAATACTGTAAAGATATGACTTCGCTAGTATTATTCACAATAGCTTGTAAATAGATCCATTTCTGAATGCAACCTGTCTGCAAGTAATTAAATGTTGCTGCTACAAGTATTGTTTAAAGATTTTGACTACAAATACATCATAACAACATGGAAAGTAAATTTGATAGTCCTTTTATAGTGTACTGTGGCCATTTTCTTCAAAACCTTCAACCTTAAGAAATGCACCTTTGAACAAGGTATTTGAAGATATCTTTATACAGCACTGTGAAATTTCAGTGTTAAAACCTGCATATTGGTGTCTCTTCTTTCTTGTCTTTTCTTTATTAATAAAACCTCTGAAAGCTTTGTACTTGTATGGAGGAAATTATAATTGCTGTCTGAGAATTAGA
Organism: Lanius collurio; assembly: GCA_020086605.1. Lineage (NCBI taxonomy): Eukaryota > Metazoa > Chordata > Aves > Passeriformes > Laniidae > Lanius > Lanius collurio. The sequence goes on from JACBWW010000010.1 coordinate 13,326,864, forward strand.
AGTAACCGTTATCCACAGAATGATATATTGTGCTACTAGTGGTATAATTTTCACTGTTCCTCTGGTGCTCTCCAGAGACTCTGGTCTGGAGATGGTATCTGAGGAGGAAGAGATTACTTCTGTTTGTTCATTTTTTTTTGTTATATTGCTGGGGTTGTTTTCATAAATGCAAATTGTCATATTGAATTTTGAGTTTGATGAGAACAGGACTGATCCTGACAAATCAATTTGCAAAGGCCAGGCCGGTCAGATGATGATAGCTTGCCTTCGTTACCGACCAGTTTAGATCTGAACCAATGACCTAGAGGTGAAAAGCTTGGTATTATATTACGATTCCTCTGATCTATCCATATGTTCTCTTGTTTAAAGTCCCTGTAGTCCTCTTAAACAGAACATGCAGTAAATATTGAGCATCATTTGCACTTGTAAATATTAGAACTGTGTCCATTCCAGTTGTCTGCTGTGCGTGTGAGGACACTGCAGTTAAATATAGTAACAATTTCTTACACTCTCTGGCTTTTCATGAGAAACCTTCATACAAATCCAACCATATGGCAAAACCCAGCATTGTCCTAAAACCATTAACAAAGAGCCTTTTGCTGCCATTAACAAGAAAATGAATCTACAGCTCTAAGTAGCATACTGGGAGTTATTAATAACATCAGGCTACTGCTAAGAAAATGAACTTAAATAAAATATCATTAGGAGCTGAGTCATCCCACCAACTCTTCTGCATGTTGTATCCAGGTTGGTTTTTATCTATGAAAGCCTTTTCAGAGTATATTATCTTTATTACTCATCTACTTTTTTCTTCATTGAGTATCTTTAATGCTGTAAAAAAAACATAATGGAAAGCCATTTGCATGGCATTCATAAAATAGATTCAAAAAAATATTTGAAATGTGCAGACAGGCACTCATAAACTATTTTCTCATTCATTCTGAGGTAAGGTGTTCCTAGGCAACCTACTGAACAGGAGGAAGTCAACAAATGTAAATACTTGGGCAAGTGACTCTTAGTCTCTTAGGCTATTAAGACAAGTTACTGTCTGCAAGTCATAGTTTCTGTGAGCTACAGAAATAATAGAATTATCATTTGTATGTATTTGGATTGTCTTTTTATCTCCTTATCCCTTCTCCAATCCTTAATCTCATTCTGCTTCATGTCAACAGCCGCTGCTGTGTCCGTACTGATTGACCTGCTGCCAAATCAAAGAGGTGAATTTTCCTACTTTCCCCTCACTATGAGAGCAAATTAGATCTTTTTCCTCTACCTGACCATTAATTTTCATGTAGTTTATAGCAACTTAATTATTTTTGAGATCTCTGGGTTTTTTTATTTCAAAATGTTGAAAATTGGCCAACTGATTCAAAAGGTGTTGGAAGGAAACCTATTTTGGTCAGATATATCTGTGGGCAACAGAAATAAATTACTGCCTAGTTACTAATGAAACAAGGCATATGATTATGCTGTCTGATGTATCCTTGGTCCCATTTGTTTTCTCCCCCATTTTCAGCTAGAGCATCCCTCTTGGAGCAGTATTTTCCTTTTTTGCATTTCTGGTAGACAGGATGTGAGCCGTATCTCTTTTGTAATTTTTTCCCTCACTCCTTTGATGGCACTGCACTCATCTTCCATGGTTTCTGTCATTGAAAGAAAAATGTTTGAATCCTTACAAGCTTTTGAGAATTGGAGAAATTAGGGTTTTAAAACTCATAGATAGAATTTGAGTGTTTCCTTCTTTCGAGTATCTCTCCAAACCTGCAGCTATGCCATTTTATGTTTTTTTGGTTTTGTTTTGTTGGTTTTTAGATGCAGATAAGACATCACTGAATTGTGGTTGTCTGTAAAAGTTTGACAGAACATGAACCCTGGTGATCTTTTAATTATTTTGCAATAGACTCTGGCCAGTTACATTCTGCTAGAATTGATTTGATGAGTTCATTTGATCAAGCATGCAGTCCTTGAATTTGAAGGCTAGAAGTCTGGCTTTTGGAATTACTTTCCCTTTTTGTCTTTTACAACACTGAAAATTCAGGCAGTTAAACTTCAGCTGTTTTCCCATCCTATTTAAACTGGAACAGTGAATGTAGGCAGATATCTGTTTTTGGAATGTATTCAAGCTTGCCTAGATGGTATAAACCATTTAGTGCCATAAACTGACACAAAAGAGGGGGTTCGAATATGTGCATTACAAATAAGCAGTAACTAGTGGTTTAAAGGTAGAAGCAAGTAGGATGAACTGTAATAACTAATGATCACACATTAGTGTCTTGACTAGAATGCTTTTTTGTGGGACAGTTTGGTTCACCAAAATTTATGCAGAGGTGCAAACTGCATAGTCGTGTATGTGGTGGAAACATTTCTCAATTTCTCATATGAGAAGCCTGCAGGGAATCAAGGGGAAATTAGCTTCTTTTTTTTTTATTTTTTTTTATTTTATTTTTTCTTTTTTCTTTTTCTATCTGCTTGTTTGTTTCTAATACTTGGTAAACCAGTATTTGTAGTAGGTAATGTTTGGTGGATGAGATTCTTATGGTTTCATTTTTTAAAACTGGTATGTGGTTTATTACATTTTGAATTTTGAAAGTAATGAATGGACTAAAAATATGTAAGAATGATTCAGATGTGGGAGAATGTTTGAAGAGGAGGAATCTTCTGTAAGTATTTCCACAAAACATGGAAATAACTGTACTCTGGGAAATAGTTGATCAGTAAAGTGTGTCACAAAGCAAAGGACAGCAAAAAACATTATAATCCTCTGGTTTGTATTCCCGGTACAATGAACTTATAAATGGATCAATAAACAACAGCTAATGCATCTCAGCATGTTGGTACATGAGCTATTACTGTTACATGGAAACGGGTTAACGTCCTCAGTAGATCTGTACCTTATTCAAGAAAATAGGTCATGGTGTGGGAAACGGAGGAAAAGTTAAGGAGAAAAAAAATTGATTTTTTTACTCTTCCCGGCACACTGTTCATGAAAAGTTTTTCATTATGCTGCATCTGAGGCATGCTAATAAATAGACAGCAAAACTTCCTAAACATTGTGATAGTAAACTGCAGCATTCACTCTGATGTCTGTTATGATCACTGTTATCACAGCAATCTATGCAATACTTATAACAGATGGTATCTGGGGAGTTTATGTAAATACTTTTGAAGTATGTTAAAAAAAGGCATCGCCAGCAAAAACTTTAGGATCCTTTGATTATGGATACTTGATAGATTTTTAAATAGATATTTATTTATTTTTCTCAAAGTGAATCAGGAAAAAATGCTGTGATGTGAGTTTGGCAATGTTGCAGTTTTCATTTAAGTGCTGTTTTTATGGTATTCCTAATTTGCTTAAATTCTTGAAGACAGACAACTTCCACAGATTTTTTTGGGGAAGCTTTTTAAAACTTCACTTTAGATACTTCTTTTAAAATGCATTGCTTCAGGAGAGGATGGAGAAGGACAGAATGTATCTTTCCTGTTAGCAAAAACCAGCGGAGCTTAAGACTGTGGTTTTGTTATGGAAATAGCCATCTTTTAAGAAATACCTTCTGTTGTGCAAATGTGTTTTCTTTAAGGGCTCTTCATTTTTGGGAGAGACAGAAAGGTAGCTTAATTAATTTAGTAATGTATTTCTTTATTCAGTCTGCATACTGTTGTTAATTATTACAGTAATCATACTCCGCTGTATAATCATCACATAAATTAAGATATTTACCACTTATCCATTATGTTTTTCTCTGTTCACTTTCTGCATGTGATGGATTCTCCTCTGCCTGTTTGTCTGATATTGCAGCTGCAGCCTGGAAAGGTACCTGGGCAATTCCACTGTATCCGATTCTTGCCTGGTAGGAACCAGCAGCGATCACAGGCAGAACAGAGACCTTTTCAGGCTCAGGGATAAAGAGGGTCATTTTCAAATTGAAGTTGCTTTTTCTGGCTGCATAGCTCCAGGAACAGTTCTAGACAAACGCAGCAATACTGGGGAAATCTTATTTTTCAGGATTATTCTGCAAAGGAATACTTGAAATTTTGGTAGGTTTTGGGAGAGAAAATGTAGAAAACGTATGACTATTGCAGTGTCATGCTCAACTGAATTGCTTAATTCTGCTCTGAAATATAGTACTTCAAGTATTGATTACAAATTTGTTTTGTTTTTTTTCTCTGATAAGGAGTGCATGTACTGTTTGTACAGGAGTTAGAATTGATATGGCATTTGTCAATAAATTTTCACCTTTGATATATTTTATCTCTTGTATGCATAATAAGTGAAAATTACTTGAAGTTGTTTGAACAAGAATCCAAAGCCTAAAATTAGATTTCTAATTGATCCTAAGCTTTTAAAAAATATTAGGATTTTTTTTTGATTTTGGATTTTCATAGCAGAAAACATCAAATACTAACTTGTTCTAGTATTGTTTTACTTCAAATGTAAATGTCTCTGGTAGGTCTGAAAATGATTGTGTTAGTTGTATCATTTCCCTCATGGTTCTACTATTCCACTTTGTTAATGATATCAGTAAAAAATGTGCAACAATATTCCATGTTGTTCCTTGGCTTTCCTCCTTCCTATCCTAACCTGTCAGGAGTTAATTTGAGTAATGATATATATGCTAAATGCCAGAGCCCATATTCTTATCCAAAGTTGCGAATAAATTATGATATTCATCTTTGGCTGTAATTGGAATGGCTTTGAGTATTAATAGCATTTAAATTTTGATTACTACTACAATAAAACAATGGAAATACTACTCTTGAAGTGAATTCTGAAAATTCTCAGTGGCAATTGCTTGTTTTCTGCATACTACATTTTCAGTCCTTCTATGTAATGCCAGCCTATTGGGCTGGTACAGGATTGCCAATATGTCCCTGCTTTAAATAGGACATAAAAATGTCTTCACTTGTCCAGTCAAGCTGATGTTCCCATTTGGTTCGTGAAAATCACTCATAAATATGAAGTAGGAACTTTGCTCAGGAAGCATGTGAAGTATGTTATGAGTTAATGGACAAAAATTAAAACAAGAGAGCTTCTGACTGGTGGTAAGAAAGCTATTTTTGCCCACTCCATTGATAACCATACATTTGAATGAGAAAATATCCAGTCTACATCCTTAGAGGATTTTACGTCCCAACTGGATAAAGCCCAGAGCAACCTGACCTGACCTCTTAGTTATGCCTTCAGTGTGGGGTTAGGGAAGAGACCTCCTCTGGGATCCTTTCTAGCCTCAATTATTCTGTGGTTCTGATTCACTTGTTGATCGCATTCATTTTCAGCATTCTGTATTCGTAACTGTGTGAGCTGTTCATTTGGAGTGCTCAATAAATTCCTTCAGTAAGAATGGCATCACATGAGACTGGAGAATTACAGGCACCAGCTCAGGAGGAAAGGGAGTGCAGGCAAACTGTTGCCCAACTGTCTTGATAAGCAGCTGAGGCTGTGGACAGATTAACTCCTGCTTTGAAGAATATTTCTGTGAAGACTTAGTCTAGATTAAGCCATTTTCCTAAGAGGACTTAAGCAAACTATGAAATTCTTTGTTCTAAATTTTAATAAATTATGCAGGACCCTGACTATACAAACATTAATTTTTGTATAAGAAATAGACGATTCTCACACATTATATAATATTCAGAATAAGTTCTAATTGTGACTATGACAGCATAACTTGGATATGATGCAGGCAAGAAGAATTGGAGCAAGGAAGCCATCACATTTTTTTCTTCTAATAAAACAGACAAAATTTCAGACCTACCAAAAGAGTTTAGCAGGGTTTTTAAGCAGGAAGTTACTAAGGCATTGTATAATGTGCCTGTTGCTGACATAGTTGCTTCAACTGAACTTGTTTTATTTTATTTTTTTTTTGTTACTGATATAAACAAAGATGGAGGCCAAAAATTAATTTTGTTAAATTGCAGTCAGCTGTTAAGCAGACTGAACTGCATAAATGTTTTTCAAGAATAGCATTGTCAGTTCCTTCTGATTCTTTGATAAGAGAGAAAAGATGCTTTTAGATTTAAAAAAGAATCTCTTTGGTTTTTTTTGAGACTGTTAAAAATCCCTTTGTCTTCAAAGTCAGAGTTGTCATGAGATAGGAAAAATTACCGAAACGTTCATAATTTATGCCTATTAATATAACTAATAGCATTTATGAAGAGGTTAATACCTGCTTAAGGTTACAGTGGGTAAGAAGTCTTATTTCTCTATCTAGTAGTAATATTTTTTTGATAAAACTGGTCCTAGACTTAAATCAGCTCAGTTTTGTTTTAAATACCCACTTTTGATTCTAGTGTTATCCTTTGGTGAGGGATGAAGATCAAATAGTTGATTTTCCATGTGCATATTTTTAAAGAGAGCTCCAGGTTGAGGGCCTGCCTGCCCCAGCAGAGCTGCTGGTGCTGCACAGGGATGTTCTGCATTGCCAGTCTGCTTTGCCAAATTACTTTGATATAAGGATGTGATGGCAGTGCTTTCTAATGCCAAAGTGAGATCCAGCTGCTTGTTTTGGACTTCACACAGGTGGTAGAAACTGGAAAACAGTTAAAAAATATCTTGCCCTTTGTTACCCCAATAATGATATCTGTCATCCCACATGATGACTATAGGCAATAAATATGATTTTAGTGCATAAATTAGTGTTTGAATTTTTCTTCTTCTACCCACTCCCATTATTTAGTTATGTAGTCACACAGTTTTAATTCTGCCAACATTCTTTGTTCATAGAAAAAAAAATCCAAACAGCTACTGAATGTAGAGGAAAATGGTGTCAAATGAAACAATGGATCTTCAATTCTTCCCTTTTTTATAAATATCAGCCTCTTTGGTTTGTGAGGGTTTTAAAATACGTTTATTTTTTCTTTGTCAGGGTGGGGAGAAGTTGCCGTGGCTGCTTACCAAAAGAATTTTCCATTGACTGATAATATTATGTGGTCATAAATGAGAAGCAGTGATCAAGATTTTGAGTCCATTTAGAGCTAATGAAGACCGACTCTGGGCCTCTCTAAAGAGGTTGTGGAAAAGTTCTTGATCTTCATAAACCCTCAGTCTCTTAATGCAGGCCATCATTTTTATGTTATTATCCATGAGTCTTAACTCAGGACAGCATGAAGATTCTTAGTTACTTGTTCTGTCCTTAACTCTTCATAAGCAGCTTATCTCCTCAGAAGAAATAAGAAAGTAGCATAATGTACTCCTTGAACAAAAAGTGTATTTGCAACAGTAGCTGCTATGTAGGTCTGTCTTTGTGGTTTTCCAATCAGCTTTCACAATGGACTTAATTATTGATCTGCTAAAAACATACTAATAGTAATGGAACACTACATAGATCAGTCTGGACAAAGCCAATTGCTTGAATTCTGGCTTTTGAAACATGGACACTTGTAACTTTTTATATAATATATGTAACTTCTAGTCAGAACTTCCCCAAAAAAACCTTATGGTCAAACAGGTGTTCATATCCATTTTTTCTCCTTTTTGGGCTTTAAAAAATAAATGACACACCTGCAAAGTCTAATTACTTAATAGTTCCTTCAAGTGTTCAGCACAGTTTGCAGGGTATAATTATTCAGTTGACTTTAGAGAGGGAAAATGATGTTCTTCTGCCACAAAGACATTCACTTAAATGTCTTGGTTTCTTAGTTTGGGGGCAGAGGGTGTAGCATGTTGGGGGCAGAAGGTGCAGCATGTGCATGTGTTTGCCTGTCATCTGCATATTCTTTGGGAAATGCAATGCCGAATCCAGTGCCTTCCTCTAAGCTGATGTGGACTTAATGTCACAACTTATCCTGTTGGCAGATTGAGATCTTCGAAATTGTGGTATTGAAAATTGAAAGTCAAAGTAGGAAAATTATTAGCACTGCCAAAAATCCATTTGACATTTTTATGAAGAAATCTGTGCTGAAGGAAATACTTTGTGTATTTTCAGGGCAGAATTGTTTTGGAGAGTTTTGAAAGGGTCATTAGGGACATTTTTCCTCTGTTGCACTAGGATTTTTTAAATGCATACTGGTGCTGCCAAAATTATTTGGAATTTAGAGCAGGATTTGTCTCCTTTTTAAGGATGTCAATTCTGCTTCCACAACTAGAGTATAGCCTCCTTCCTGCAGACAGAAGTTTCTCCCAGGAGGGAATTTCTGTGATTTCAGTGGTGGTTGCTGCCTAAGGCAGCAACCCATGACTGGAATTGTGGACATGTTTACAGCTGGAATCAATCCTGCTTTCTTGGGTTGTTTAAATTTCAGCCTTGTGAGCCTTTTATTCCCATCAAATGGCATAACAGGAAGATATGTTTACTGGTAACTTCAGATTTCTGGATGCAGCCAGGATGCCAACACTGAAAGCTTTGTGTTATGAATGACACAGGTTTTATGTCACTTGATTGCATGTTTAGTTATGTTTTAATTAGAAATATAACTCTGCCTAGTAGATAACCAAGTAGAATTGCAGGCAAAGTATTAGAATGCATATTTTAAATGCTGTAAATTTGCCAGATGTATAATAAAAAGCAACAATATCTATTATGTAAGTAATTGGGAAATAAACTGATGTGCATTGCATCTTTACACTTTATGCAATTTCTGCCTCTTTTGTTAAAGTCCATTGACATCACTTGCTCACTCAGCTCTTCCAGATCCTTTGCAGTAAGGAGATTTAAAATACAGAGGAAAATTCAGAGAACTCGAGTCAGGTATTTTGGTTTCAGACATGTGAACCTTAATACTGAGTTTGCTCATTGCATTTTTTGCAACCATTTTTTTAAGTTGCAAAGCTGTTCATCTATCTAATGGGAAGTAAATATGAAGGAGAGCAGGTTAGTGGGCTGGTAGATACTTGAGAAAGGAATATGCACAATTTATTTTGCTTCAATAATGTCTTTATGTTTAGCTTATCCATTCAAATAGTAACTGTTGGTGGGCTGATACCATGGAAAAGATGATGGCACTTAAAATTTTAGAGGAATGAGAACTGGGCCACTACTGCATTATTTTCCACTCGGTATTTGTTGCATCAGCATCCATTCCAGACTTCCCAGTCGAATTGTATGTAGCTGTTACTCAGACATGGTAATGCATGTGTTGTAGTCAGGGTCAGCTGCTTTATAGGACACCACTCCCTTGCTGCTTGTGAGGGATGTCCAGAAACAAGGCCTCCTCTGACAAGCAAGAGGTTGAAGATTTATTTCTTATCTTTGCTACATAAACAGGCAGAATTCCTTGACTGACTGCAAATTCAAATTAATCCTGGTGAACTCAGTTCTGGACGTGTTTTTTTACCGGAATTCTGTTTGTAGTCTTTCAGTCCAGATACTTCGACAAAATTATCCTTGGCATGATATTATAAGTAGTCAGAATGGATGGGCACAGAGGCTTGGCTTGTCAGAAGATGTTAGTGTAGAACTCAGAATAAAAATTTGGGTGTTCTGGCCGTTCCAGTGCTATCACATCCCCACTTCAGTGATAAGAGGAACCAGATCTTGAACTGTCTGTCTTCTTCTTGCAGAAGTCGTTTTAAAATATGCGAAGTTCTACTGGGGTGGAAATTCTTGGAGGATATGCGAAGTAGCATAATGAAGCAACACAATGAATTCTTTTGAGTTAGCAAATGATTTTGCTAATGTAACTTGTGTGCATATCTGTACACAAAAGATAGAAGTTAGATTTAATTCCAAAGATCACCTTCACAGAACAGGGTTTGTGTGGACAGTCATCAGCAGTAATTATTTCTTGTTAAGGGTCCTGACCATATACACAAGATGCAACTGAGCTTGCAGCCAAAACTAAGCATAAACAAGCATTGTGAATACAGACTGTACTAACTGTTCAAATTATGTTTGAGAATTATTAAACTAAATATGTGTTTATATTGAATTCCAGTGTGGTTGTGAATAGAGCAGATGTTGTATTCACATGCTATCATGTAGCAGGCAGTGAAGTAAATAAGAGAGAGCTCTTACTTCTTTCCAGTTTAAAGGTAATATTAGGAGCCTGCACCAGTGTGATTTTTTTCTATCAATAGCTATCACATATATGAGGCAGGAGTACAAAGTCTGCAAGGTGATGTGCCTCTTGTCATGCAGGTTTTCCTAAACACATTAAGTTATTGAGCTATAAGTTGAAATTATTGTTATGGGAACTAGTAATCAATCTACTTAATGTAAAAGAAAAATCAAACTGTTATTATTTATAGCTGTTCCAAAAAATACTGAATGACAGCACACTTAAAATTGTCCAGTAAAATGCTATCTAATTAGTGATTCAGTTGTGATTAGTGATTAATATTAGTGTTCAAGATTAATATAATTTGTAACGTTTTTACTACCTTCCAAACATTAATCCTTTAGTGTGCCTATAGCAAAAAGCAAATAAGCAAACAAACAAAATCTTCCCCCAAAATCCTACCAGTTGAAGCCTGAATATTTGTCCTTGTGAATTACTTTATCTCATCAGGAAAAATGTGCTAAGGTGTAAATTAGTGATTGGCCAGTTTCAATGTAAATTTTGTTTTGTGATATTATCTCAGATTTCCCTGAGTATATATAGTTAATTAACTAGTGGTTTATACTAACTTGTTTTGCTTCTCAGGGTAATTGGACTAGAAATGCATCAGTCAGTTAATGCAGTTCAGCTGGTGGTCAGTATCTTGTTAAGTCATGAAAAATGAGTGTTTTAGCCTTTTCCTTCTGAGGGGGATAAAGTAGGTATGTCAGCAATGGTACTTTTTCTTCTTTTTTTTCTTAAAAACATTTGTATTGGCTCTTTTAATTAAATAAAGTCAGATACTCCCCAAAAGCTAGGTATTCATTTATTACATTAATCTATTAATCTAAATACAAATAGTATTTTTGTTCTTTTTCTTCTAGTGTTAAACTTGTTAGATTTTGCTCTGCTTTTTTATAAAGTATTGTTATAAAATTATACAATGTGTCAAATGAATTTTGGATAATCTTAGAGGAACTAATTAATTTGGAAGATACTTTTACATCCTAACTATTTTTATTAATTTACAGTCGTATTACTGTATTTTACTTCTTTTGATCTCTGATATTTTTGGGAAGATTAAACTTCAATAAGGGGAAGAGCTAGAAGGCTACAAGTATGCTTAGTGTACACGATAGATAATGAACAGTTTTTCAGTTTTATGTAATCATTGTATAATTCTTGTGAAAAGGAAATAATTTGGGTGCATGGTGAATAACCTACAATACCCTTAAGAAAACTTAGGTATTAGTTATCTTTAACTCATGTCTTTTAAACTTATTTCTTTCTGTTCTTTGTTGTTATTTCAAAATAATGTAATCAAACATTTACATCTTAAACTGCCACATATACATATACTATAAGAAGAGTATTGTTATGCTTTTTGATTTTGAGCAAGGACAGCAAGTGACTAACATTTTAAAAGTAATGGTACAACAATGTAGGCATGTACAAGAAGGGTTGCTGGGTTTGTGTGCTGCGCTATCAGAGGAAATACACTGTGAGAGCCAGAGTATCTGCAGGACCATTTGTGTCCGGCTTAATCCTGGTTTTTATCTGCAGTGCCTTGTTCAGTGTATGTGCATGAATTTTGTGAACAAAGTACGTGTGTGTGTCCCATCCAGCCCAGCTCCATCTGCTCGTCTGGGTGTAGAGACAGATTTCATAATTGACACAGAAGCGACGCTAATATGCTGCAAACGATCTGGTAATTGGTCTCCGCTTGCTGGTGAGATTGTGAAGCCTGGATTGCAGAGCTCTGTTTCTGTTCTTAGTGCAGCTCTCCTGTGCTGGCATTGCACTGGAGACGGCCACCCCAGTGGGAAGTACCCCTTCCTTCTGGCGGGGCCGTGTCCTGACCTTTCCGCAGGGCTGCACAGCCTGGGGCAGCCCTGGAGCGCCGCTGCCCGCTGAGCTGCCCTCACCGCAGCGTTCTCCTGGCAGCCGTATATCCGCTGCTCTGTAATAGGGGGGGGTTGATAGGCAGCACAGTTTTGTAAGATGGACTAGAAGTAAGAACTATGAAAATATCCTCAAAATATTAGCAGGAGTATAAATGATCAGCAGTTTGCACAAGGAGGAAATAAAAAGCGTACCTTTTAGTATACAAAGCCTACTTGGGTAGGTTATTTATTAGGTTGGATCCTAATGGCATACATTCTTTGAGTGGTTAAGAAAAAAAAAGTGATGGAAGCTATCTCAGTACAACTAGCTACCCTTTGAGATGCTGGAAAACTTGAAAATATAAAGAGGGTGGGGTAGAGAGACGAAAGGTCTATAATTTCCTGTCTTCTATCTTCCACATTTTGAACAAATTCTTCTAGAAAGTGTAAGCCTCAGGGAGACAGCAGGAACATGAGGCACAAGCACGATGAATTTAGGAAGAGTAAATAGTCATGCCAGTTTAATTTTCTTCTGCAAGATGACAATAAGGCCAGTGAATTGGCAAGAAAAGTGTGACTGTTAGTATTTTTCATGTTAGTGAGTTCTTTGGCAGTGTTTCTTGCTATAATATTGCAAACAAGGGAAGAAATGTGACCTGAAACTCTTGTAGAGTAGGAGCAAGACTTGGTGGATGACTGTACCTAGTAGGTGCATGCTAATGATTGTCTGTCAAAATGAAATGGTTGTATTGAATGTGGATCTGCCACGGTCTGTTGAGTCTGTACTCATTCTGCTTCACTTCAATCTTCTTGTTAATGACCTTGATGATAGAATAGAGAATGTGCTTACAAAATTGATTCACTAAAAATGCCCCTAGAACTTGGAGGGAATATATATACATAGGACGCAAGTTTATGAGCACAAAATTATTTTGAGAAAATTAAGAAAATCTTAGGAGATAAATAGTGGCAGATTGACTTTCTGTGCTTAACAGAAATCATGAATACACAATTAGACTGTAGGGAGCAAGTAATTAAATGATAATTCTCCAGAATTCCTGATGTAAAAGGGCAAATGTTACATCAGGAGGGATAAAAAGATACAGAACAGAACAATTTTTTTTTTCTTTATCCATGAGTAAGTCCTCTGAAGTGTTGCATCTCACGAGGGCAAATGCTCTAACAAAATAGAGCTCACCTGAACAGATGCTGGGAGAAGGGTAATCAAATAATTTCATGTCTAGAAAATGAGGCCTAATTGGAAGGACTGAAATAATTTGAACTGGGGAGAGGAGTGAGTGCACAAGTGCCAAAAAGAGAACTAGAAGGTGTAATTCTGTGTGTATGTAGTAGGCAATTTCAGGAAGGTAGGAAGTTGTTAAGTATAAAGCCCATCCATGAGAGAAAGGGAAAAATGAGTGATCTTAATATGTTGGAAAAAAACTTAGATTAGGTCTCAGTTCATGAACAAAGAACCGGTTTCTGAGATAAGTGACTGTTCTTTCTCCTACAGAATTTTGTTTAACTGTTTTATGCACAACAACATTAACACTGATGAACAGTACATACAGACTTTTTGGAATGTTACTGAGTGGAAAATGAACACTTTGTACATGGAGACATTTTATCCTGAGACAATAGCCACTTAACAAAATTGATATGCAAACAGTCTCCATATTGCCAGTCCTTTGAGTTCTAACATCCTCTAACTCAATAGCCTTCATCTTTTTTTTTGTGTATCTCACTATGCAAGTAAGAGTTGTACCAACACAGGATTTTCAGCTCTTTTTTCCTTTTCAGAGGCCCTTAACAAGCCTGTCAGTAGTTAACTTTTTTACTTTCTCTTTTTCATAATGATTTCAGTTGTTGCTCCAGCATTCTGCGTACTGGACATATTATTAGCATATGAAGACAAGGAGTGCATTGTTGGTAATTGTTTTGTTTATAAAATCTTTCCCATTGTCTACTTCTCCACTGAGAAATGAGTGCAAACTTCAGTTATCTGAGGGTGTAACATATGTTGTTAGTATACTTCGAGTCTCTATTTGCCTTGTTATACCCTGAAATACCTGTCTTTTATCATCACAGTTGGAAATTACCTTACTTAGCATTTTTAGTTTCTGTTTGCACAGAGAGATTTTATGAGTCAAAGCCAACAGCCTGTGTACAGTGTAGCAAGCCAAACCTGAATTTTGTGCTCGAGAATGGGATTTGTTACAGCTCCAAGCACTTTTTAATGGGAGCTTTTTGTTTAAGTAAATGTGATAGAAATTCCATAATTTCAGTATTCCTTCTTTCTAATAACTTTTTAAGAGTTGCTTTCAATTTATGTTTTTGCCTAATATTTCCCTTCCTTTCTCCCATGGGCAGTCTTTAAACACAGGGCAGATGTCTGATATTGGAAGCATTAGGGGTCCAGCATCCTGCAGGGAGACACTCTGGAACTTTTAAGAGGTGGAGGTTCTTGCATATTACAGAAGGGATCAGGGTGACTTGTAAAAATTTGTTTTGGTTATGAGGGGATCATTTGAACTCCTCTCTCTCTTCTGCTACTACTATTGCTTCTCCATCACATAGCAAATTTGGGCTAAATGCTGTAGATTTTATTATTTATCCTGCATGATGTAATACCTTGCTTTCCTAGATGGATGTTTGTGTTCATGTTATCTACAAGGAAAGTTACTGTCGACATTGATTATTTAAATGATGATCATTAGCTTTCAAATTTCCAGACAAATCTGTGTGGAAAACTCACAGGTTGCTTTTTCAAGCTCTGGTCCTATTTTAATGGTACTATTTTTAACCACCAGAGCCAGAAACTTCCTTTTAAAAGTATAAAATGTAGAGTTAGCTACATTTGAATCTAGTAGGTAATATAGATACTAGGAATAAATAGGAGGACCCTTACTGTAGTGGAATGCACAGTAAGACAGTTATTGTCCAAGAATACTCTGTGATAAAATAATCTTTGAAATATATGCCCCAATACTAACTCTCAGAGAGAATGCCAATAGCATCTGCTGCTGGAACTGGAGGGTAAGACTGCTATGTAGGAGGAATGTATAATAAAGAGATGCCGTAGTATAGAAGTTGCAAGATGTTGCAGCCTCATCAACCAGCTCTAAGTACTGGGTGTAGGAGGCCAAACCAGCATTTGGTGTGATTCAAATGATGTACTTAAGAAGGCCTGGGGTTTGGGAGTGCTGTGATGCTGAGAGCTAAGCTCATGCCAGCACCTGAGGTTGGGACACTAGAGTTGCTTTTCCCTTGCATGGTTGGAATGAAATTGACAGCAGCAGACAGCTGCTCATCAATGGATAATTCAATGTTGTATCTTACCTATTGTTTTTGAAAGCCATAGGTAGGTCAGAAAACTCATGACTTTATTTTTTCTTAGACTTGGAATGTACATGCCTTGAATAATTTAGGTTTCTGGAACTGGAATTCCTTGTTTAGCTGCACTTGCAAATCTACCGAGGAAGCACAGACCTGTCTTTCTTACTGTTTATGCTGCATCATGTTGTACTTTCTCTGCTTGACTTAATGAAGATAATTAACTTTGGACCAACAAAAATTACTTCTGCTTTACTTTATTTGGTAAAGGCATGATGCTGCTCATTGTGGAATGCTGGATTAGGCTATTGGATGTCATGATACCTAGCATTTGTCTGTCTCTTTGTAGAATTACATTAAAAAGCATAATAGAAGCTTTACTTATAAGCATAAAGTGTGGTGTCATGAAGACTCTGTTCACAGATTACAATCCAAACTTGAAATTTGGTGAGATGGATGCAGCTGCTTTTGCTGTAAAGTGGAGTTTGAATTATCTTGTTGCAATAGAAGTAAATGAAGTTAGTGTTATGTTAGAAACTTAGTAGCTAAGTGCTCTTAAGTGACATCAATTTATTTAGAGGGCTAAATGTACACTGAATTTATTTAGGCTACTGAAATGTGGATAACAATCCAGTGTTCCATACATAAAATAAAGTTCAGAAGTGATTTTGTCGTGATTTCACTGTGCAAGACAGAATTGAGCTATACTTTCACTTACTAAGTCCTGCTTATTCCACACTGTTAGTGGGATAGCTGTGTTGGATGGTAATATGTGTAAATATGTTGGTTTAATTTAATAGTTGTAGGGGAAGGGAACAGGAAGGCAACACAATAGTCTGGATAAGCAATAGCATTGCAAACATGCTACAGACAATAGTTGATCTGTCAGCTGTGGAGAGCTGACTTCCAGGCTCCAATTGAAGTTGCACAGATGTCTCTCTAAGGATGGGAGCTCAGTTATCAAAAGGGCACCAACAAGATGGATAACAATCAAATGAGGGATTAATTTTTTTAATATGACATTTTAAACTGATTAAAATTACTTCTATTTATGGAAAAGTGTATTTGAGTGTATTTAAATTCCACATTTATTGTTATCGATAATTAAGATAGTCTATTCTGAATATATTTTAAAATAAAATCTCACTACGTGTTTGCCATTAATATTTTAGCAAATGAGGTGCTGAATTGAAACTAGCACTAATGAAATGGCAACCTAGCTTTTCACAGTAAGTGAGGTTTCTAAATTATAGTGTAGATATGACTGTTTTGATTGTTCCATACACTTTCTCAGCTTTGAATGAAAGAAAAAAAGGCAAAAAATTTCCATGTTTAAATAATAGCCTAGGGAGCTGAGGGGATGAGGTGCCTTAGCTCTTAGAAGCGTTAAGCATTTACTTTTTCTTTAAAGTAGCTAAATAAAATATAATTGTGTAACTTCTGTCCACATGCAATCTGAGATTAGTATGAAAGTGAAATTCTATTTCAGAAAACATGCCGTATCACATTCATTGTTTTCTGAAAAATAGTCCGGATTTTATAGTACAGTAATCTTAGGCAAGTAAGCTCACTAAAGCAGAAACACAGATTTTATAAGTACTCAGGGAAATTGGGGGGGGGGGGTGGGGGTGGGGGAAAGGGGTCTAAATATGAAGATGATGTTTTTGGACATCTGGGTGCCTACAAGTATCACAGGGGCGAAGCAATAAAATCTGTAAAGGAAATGAGAGTTGAATGGAATTGTAGTATCTGATTACATGTACATTTACGGTATCTCCCTTATTAACAAAGCTAGAAGCAAAAGCTTATGTATGAGGTTAATAATATATTGTGTTAAAGTACAATTCAGCCTGTTCCCATATGCACAGCAGAATTCTCTCCTCTTTTCTGAATGCTGCACTTCTGATGACCAACACTGTTTTTGATGAGTGCTGATATAATTGATAGTGGAACCCATGCATAGAAACAAAGAAAATGGGAAACTTTTGCAGAATCAAATATTTGGAAATAGCTGTAGAAGATTAAATGAAATCTTTATTATACTAGTTGGACGATGAGTGACACTGCTCTATTATTACTTCATCATTAATATCTAAAAGTAAGAACTATCCATGCAAGCATGCGTGAGAATTAGGATAGTGTCATTTGTCCATTTTACAGATGAGGAGTTGGAGCAGACAGATGAATTCATTTGCATGAAGTTGCCCTGAAAGTTGGAGGACGTGATGATTAATCCTGGTAGTCTGTCTAGACTGATGACTGGTAACAGTAGTGAGAAAATTTTAAAAGTGCCTGCAGCTTGAGAATTCCCAGTAACCTCCTCAAGGTTTAGGTGAGAGTGATGTGTTTTCATGTCTGGCTATTTAAGAACAGTATTTTTCTGTATGGATTAGATATAAATAGATAGATGTGGGTAGATAGAAATAGGAAGGATGACAGTATAGAAACTGCCATGTTTCTGTTCGAATTTGCTTTTTGAATAGGAACTTTTAGTGTTTGTATCTTCCATTTCATTAACCTCTCTTCTCTGTTTCATGTTATTTGCCTGTCTTGAGTTGAAGTGATGCAGATACAGATTTAAAGGTCTCTTGTCCTGCAGCACATTTCCTTAGTAGAGAGGATCACTGAGCAGGGTAAGAGGACAATTGATATTGATTACGGAAGAGGATAGTGGTAAGTTTGATTTGTCCCAATTGCATTTTGAGTGTGTTTTGTTTGATAATACAAACTAAATGGTTACCAGTTTTTTGCCATGTTAGATTTGTTGGTTTCCTCTGGCAGAAATACAACAGTTCTTGTTCAGTATCTGGTTCTCAACTAGAAGGGGAAAAGATTTGAAGTGTGTTGCTAAAATCCACCAGGTGAGTGGTTTGTTTGCCCACATTATTTACATGATCGGCACCTTGGGATAGCTCTTTCCGGGGAGGAGGGCTGCAGGCGTCCGAGGGCAGGGCGCGGCTGAAGGGTCTCTTGGCAGTGCCAAGAGGTGGCGGAGAGGCGCAAGGCGTAGGGCGGCACAGCGTGCCGTGCGGGGGAAGGTGGGTGTCACCCGAGCGCGGCCGTCGCCGCTACCGCCCTTCCTTGCCCGCGGGGTGCGGCCGCAGCGGCCCCTTTAAGGCGCGACCTGCCTCGATCAGGTGCGCGGCCGGAGCGGTGACGTCATGGGGCGGGGCCGCGGCTCTCGCTCGCGCTGCCCGCGCCGCGGGACGGGGTGGCGGCGGCTGCGCACGTGCGCGGGGCGGCGGAGAGCGCGCGGGGCCGCGTGGGCC
>JACBWW010000010.1:13345716-13385358 GCA_020086605.1 Lanius collurio
CGTGCGCGGGGCGGCGGAGAGCGCGCGGGGCCGCGCGGGCCGGGGGCGGCTGGAGCCGGGAGCGCCGGGAGCCGGGACACGGCGGGAAGGCGTCTCAGTGCGGGGCCACTGCAGCAGGTGTCGGCTTGTTTGGCGTGGGGCAGCCTGCCGTCTAAGCACATGAAAGGATTTCTCCTTCAGCAGGCTAGACGGGAAAAATGGGCGGCGTGCGGGGTGTTTCATTATTTGCAAACTTAATTGGAAGCTTTTTTTTTTTCTTTGTACAGCCATCCATCATGTTGTATGTTTCATTTGTATTTACTTGTTTAAACTGTTGCTTAGATAGTAAGTGAACACCAGATAATACTGCCTTAGTTGATTGTGTTTTCCATGGTGATGAATTGTGCTGTGTACCTACTGTCCTTGATAGAAAGTGCTTCGCGAAATTTAACGCTTTGTACTTGGGTAAATCAAGGCAATTCCAAACGCTCAGGTTTGGAGTAGAGAAGGGCTATCGTGTCTTAGAGCTGCTCTTCCTCCCTTGCCAATGGAAGATTATATGCCACCTGTATGGAAAAGAGACTATACATTTTGCCAGTTAGGTGGGAATGTGTAAGCCCATGTGGAATTTACACCGCCTAAAGATTTGTATGCACAGGAGTTGTGTTTGATGGTTCTGATGAAGAAAGACAAAGGATTGCTTGTGGCTTTGATTGGGGCTTTTGGTTTTGTACTACTTGTTGGTTGGTTGGGATTTTTTTTCTTTATAAGGTGAGAGGAGACATTGAAACCTTTCTTTGAACAGTCATTTAATCTTCATGATAAATAGACTTCCACATTTGCAGTTATAATTTCGGGCTAATAAGTTCACTTTTCACCAGATAAGTTAAAATTGACAGAAATAATGAAAAAAATTCCCTGCTCAAGGGAATCATCATGTGAAGATAAGGTTGGCAGGAGGGCCTCTAATTTTCTGGGTAGCAGAAGGATGTGACCAAATAAAACATGGCTTTAGCAGCCTTGATTCTTTAGACTAGAGAAAAGTCTCTTTGGCATTCTTATGTAAAAATGTAGGCTGAGACTTCCCTTTGAAGCCCTGATTTGCAAATGCCCATCTCTACCACATCTAATTTTTTACATTAGATTCCAAAGTAGATTTAGTCTGTTCTAATCTGCAGGGCAGGGTTCAGGAGTAAGTCTTTGTTTAAATGAAAAAAAAAAATTTGTATGTATGTACATGTTAACAGATGGGCTTTTTTTGGTTTTGAATGCACACCTCTATATCCATCATTCTGCAGGGTTTTTTTTTCCTACTACCTTGATAGCATTTCAGTCTAATCAGTATGCAATAGATGATGTTTTTGCTCTCTAAATTTAGGTGCTGATGTTCATATTCTACTTGGTATTCTATATTGCTCTTTGTAGTGGGCATCCTGCATAGATAGATCAGCCCCAATAGCCTTTGTCCTGGAAAATGCATCATCCCAGTTGACATATTAACAGTGGGCTTTTTAATGGGATGAAGTATGTTAATCTAGCATGCTTTAAGACCAATGGAGTCTTCAGGTGTAGTAAATGTGTACTTGTTCTTTGTGTGTGCCTCATGCCTCAGGGAGAGAAACAGAGTGCATGGCACATTAGCATAATGTTTAGTTGCTACTCTTTTTCCTTTTTTTTTGCTTCCATATTTATGCAGAGAGCATGGGTGTTCTGTCAGAAGCAGGTCTGTAGTCCAGTGGGATGTTCCAGCATTAGGAACACTAGCCTAAGGTGAGCAGGTAGGTAATCCAGGGCATAGTAGGATTAGTCCACAGGGTGAAATCTGGTCAATTACTTTTCTACCTGAAAATCCCTTTAACTTTTAAGTATATTTTTTCATTACAGCATCTATTACTGTGACAGATGTGACTTTCCATAAATTTTTGGCAAGTGGCTTACTGTTTCCTCTGGGAGCCATCAGCTATTTCTTACCTTCCTTGTTCATATTTTAGCATCTTAAGCCAGTTTAATTTCCATGGCTGTGAAATAAACAGTAGCCATCATAACATGTGATGTGTATACTGTTGAAAAAGTCACTGAATTGTAAGCGTCTGCAACAGCTTTTGTAGGTGCATGAAATTTTGAGAAATAATGGCTGTTCTAATGAAATTATTAGAAAATTTTTCAAGGTGAAAAGAAAACTGACTTAAGAATTGCTGTTACTTTCTCTCTTTCTAATGGCAGATTTTCATAGGGGACTTAGTTTTATGTATTGCAAATAATTTTTTTTTTAAAATAACTGATTCCCCCATAGTGACTGGGATATTTCCCAGAATCATGTGTGGCACTGACTTTTGTTTTCAGCTCTTTGGTATTGTGTCATGGATTTAAATGCTTTTGGGAGTTCTATCCTATATGTGCATCCTGGCTGCATATCAGTCTGCCAAGGTGCAGTCATAGGACAGAAATAAGACAGAACAGAAAATAATTAATGCAGGATGTGAAGTTGTATAAGGGAAAATTTTATGAGTCTCATTACTTTCTCTATGGCTTTGTGATCTTGGTTTTTTTTTGTTAAATTAAGTGATACAAAAGTAAAGTAATGCAGCCAGGCTTTCTTTCATTTGTGTTTCACAATGATGCAAGTTAGTTTCCAAAGTGAATCTTATACCTTCAACCTGTCATTTCCTTTTTTATGTCAGATAAGAGGCTGAAAAGCATTCATTTTATTTGATGCAGGCAGGTGAAACAAACTTGCATAATTTTCTTTCTCAAGGCTTCTTGCAAGCTTTTTGTCAAGGACCACAGCATTGCTAGGATTCAAAGTTTACAGGCTGTGTACTGTAATTTAGGGTCACAAAATTATGTAAGTTCTTGATGACTGTAGGAGAAGTGGATACAGATTTATCACTCCAGTTATGCTGGTTCTGTGCCATATGTGTGCTTTATGTAGGAAAAGTTGTTTTCTAATTCCTAACTTAGTCGAACTATAAATTAATTCCTGAATATCCTGAGAGCATATTTAAACCACAGAAAATTCCTTTTTCTACAGGAAAGTGATTTTGTACCATACCTCTTAAGGCATAAAACTCTGTATGTGTGTCTTTCCCATCGCAGAGGTGATGGGAGACTTGTCTTTGGCTTTGGACACAGCATGGCATCACAGTCATTCAAAGAATGTGCTCATGCTTTGACCAAGAAATTTAATTTAGTGCTTTGTTTGATTAACAGGCATCTATAACCTGGTATCTTACTTGTAGTCAGGAAGACCTTTTGCCGTCTCATTCTGATAGGATATTTATAAAACATTATTTTGGCTTTAGTCCACTTACCGAGGTGGAAGTTACAAAAAGCAGGATGGATTAGATGCAGTGCACTGTGTTTGGCAGTCAGTGGGACTAAGTATGCAACAGAATTGCTTTTCTGGTTTTTGTAATGCCTTTAGGAGGGTAGTAGAAACAAGAAGTGCAGTTATTTGTGGTATTTGTGGTGTTACCTCTGTGGTAAAGAGTGATATTTTCATTCTTGCTTGTCTTTGGTAACTTTTAAACCCTGGCTTTTGTAGCCTCCCAGACTTCCCAGTGCTACAGGTAAAACTAGTTTGAATCACTTTTTAGATTTCCTAGATGTAGAAAGTCAAATTGCTAGCAGGATATGTTCATAGTAATGTGCTCAGGTTATTAGCACTTTGGTTTTTCGCCCAGTATTTATTTTTGGGTTTTTTTGTTTTTTTTTTTTTTTATCATCTGCCAAAAGAAAGACTGGTTTCAGTGAGGAGCACTCTGCCTCATAGCACATGTACATAAGAATTGAGACAGCTTTTATCAATTAAGTGGAAAATATTGAGTGTACATACCAAGTTTTTACTCTTAAAGTTATAAATGAGCCAGATTAGTTTGTCAAATATAAGATTTGGAATGGAATTATGGTAATAGTACTCTTGACAGTGAGGGCTTTACCTATGAAGGAGTGCTTTCTACTCCATCTCTCCTAAGCTTGTTTTTAAAGCTAGTTTAGATTTTATTCAAACAGATGTAGTCTAAACTAATTTAACCAGTACTAGCACCGTAAGTCACTCCACACAAAAAATGATTGTGGGGGCTATGTAGGGAACACTGAAGAACAGATCTGATTTTAAATTACCCTGGCCTGTCTTTCCACTGGCAGCTGTTTGCCCTGACCAGGTTGTTGTGTTGCCATGTTGAAGGGTTGCACAAGGATGAGAATGAGCATTGGGAAGCTGAAGGAAAGTGGGGGCGTAAAAACTCTGACCTCATGTTAGTCAATGTCCGAGTAGTCTTGAAAAGTATTTCTGATTCTCTTTCGGTAACTATCAAAACAGCACTATGCTTGGTTTGATTATTCTTTTATATGAGAAAAGGCCAAAAAAAGATTTTTGCTCATCCTGTAGTTTACAAGATGCATGAATAGCTCTGGATTACTTGATTTTAATCAAAAAGTAACTTGGATGATAAGAGAAAATAGAATGGATTTTTATTAGGGTTTTTTTATATTGGTCCATTTGATTCTAAGGCTATGTCAATGAAGGGAAATCAAGATTTTGCTGTGCCTCCCTACTCCCCAGACTTTAACAGTTGTCTTGCCATGTGGAAAAGGTCAGCTGAGTACAGCATATGTATTTGCCCAGTATGTTTGAACACATTGCCCTAAAGTTAGACTGTTACTAGATTTTTTTTAATTGTCTTTTTTTCCATCCTGTTGAAAATTGCTGATGTGGGAGCTTCTCTTTCTTAACCCACCTTCTTCACCCTCCTCAAACCCCAAAAAAGAAGTTGTCGATGGTCACTGCTTTCTATTGACAGAATTAACTTTCTGACCCCAAAGGTTTTCAATGAAGTGGGCAAACACCTGTTTTCAGACTTCTTTAAAGTCCAGGGGATGCATTTTCCAAGTTAAAAACTAGTGTTCTAGAAGAATGTAATTAAAAGAAAGAGGCTAGAAAAGATTAACCAGGGGGTTTAATTTGCATCAGTTGTTTTGAACTCATCTTTGTTGGAGTGCAGTTTATCTGTGGCTGCTTAAATGCAGGACAGGGCAGTTGGCTGGGTCTTGACTGCTCTCTCCTTGTTCAGCTCTTGGTTGAAGTGACTCCTGCAAGTGGCTCACAGCTCAGTGCAGTGCTTGGAAGCAGTGGGAGCGTGAGGCTAGGGAAAGTAAACAGACTGACACAGTCTGCTGTTTTCCTCAGTTAAATGAAACTGCACTTTCAGCCTGTGTTCCCAATTGCTGCGCAGCCTGCTGACTGCAGATGGAGGGGCAGCTTTGTTATGGGGGTGAGAGGATCTGACTTCAGGCCACTGTCAAGAAGTGACCAGGCCTCCTTTTCTGCATTTGAGCAGGAAAGCTAATGAAAAAATAAAATTTCCATTGGTAGAGTTGTTTTTTGCCAACTTGCCATCCTATTATATGTTATTTTGCAAACTTCCCAGTGTTTGCATAAGGGGAGTGGAAGGGGCACATGATGGTGAACACCCTGGTAGCAGCTGTCAGATTGGCACAGCTGTATCATAAACCATATTGTAAGTTACCTGTGCTAGAAATTAGTGCATCTACTAGTACATCTACATGGTGTCTTGACTCTGTTGGCAAAGTTCATAGAGAAGCTGCTGTAACTACTGCTTCTCTGTTCCTGTACCCCCCTACAGTTTGCTGGTCTGTGTTATGCCAGTTACAAGTGCATATTGCAGGACTGCTCTGTATTCTGAATAAATGAAATTGTAAAAGTAGACCACTTCAGACTTTTATTTTCTGGTTATTTTTAGCCCAGATTATTTTTATGAGGCAGTTTGTAATGTGTTCCTACACCAGCTGCCACCTGCAGAACAGAGCATTAGATGAGAATAGTAAGAACTGATCTGTGAAAGGTGAGCAGGAACTTCTGCAACCAGCTTCTTTGTTGGCAGTCCAGAAACTCCATCTTTACCATGTAGCATTTATTCCTGACAAACTTCTCCATGTAGACAAACTTGCGGTAGTGTGCTGACATTTACAGCTCTGTGAGTGGGAGTGCTGTGGTGGAAAATTATACGAAGGTGAAGGGAAGGGCTAGTATAGCCTTTGCTAGGTAGGAAGCTAAAAGATCTGCAACAGCAGAAGGAAGCCAAAATCATATGACTCTGCAGACATCGGGAACAGAACTGTTTTCAATCTTAAGAGAATGGTTGTTTCAGCTCTGTCATCTAGACTTTGTTTCTTCAGTTTTTTTTTAAACTTATGCTTTTGTCATTTTCCTTGGCAATCTATCTTGACAGCCATGAAGGTATGCTGTAGGCATGTATGCTTCTAATAGATGGGGTTATTTGCAAATATATTTGCATCAGATTGCTGATGTCTGAACCAAAGCAGAAAAGCAAGGAAGGCAGAGAGAGAGATTCTGAGCTTCTCTCTGTTGCTTTCATTTGCCTGGTTTTCCTGCCTCATTTCTGTCTGAGGTAGCTATGTGGATGGCTGTATAATTGCTAGCATTGCTGTCCCAGTTGCCCTAGGGGCTGCAGTACTTGACCAGAACAGTTTGAGGGTTGCTGTGCTGTCCTCATTTAGACGAGATGTTAGAAGAGTTGAAATCTTTCTCCCCTCCCCCCCTTTCTTCCTGTTCTCTGCAGAAATGTGGTAATTGCTCTGAATTCTTTCTTAGTTTGGTGGCAGTGAGTCAGATTCTTAGCTGGTATGTTTGGCAAAGCTCTCTTTTGTGAGTGCAGCAGTGCTGTTGTTCTTTAGCTGGGGACCTGTCCGTCCCCCTGCTTCTGTTAAAGGCATGGAGCCTTGCTTGCTGTTTGAACTTTCTGACCCTCATCAGCGCATAGTGAGCTCTAATTTTCTGTCTGATGCAGAGGGATTTGTTTTAGTAGTAAAACACTTACTTGTCCTTTGCTGCTGTATGATTCTGAAAAGTTTTAATTTTAGGTGTGATGGAAGCAGAACTGATCTTGTTTCATGAGAGCATTTAGAAATAATTTTCATGCTTTCTTCATGCACTGAAGTGTTGAAGAGATGGTTATTGTTTAGACAGGTAACTGATAGTCTCCACTGTCCATGTGCTGAGGGACTGTGCAAAATGATGTCCAAGTAGGTGTTTGAAAATGTCCGCAATTTGAGCCATATTTCTAGTAGTTACTCAAGTATATGTGGTCACCTGAAGCATTTTATCAAAAAGCTGACAAAGAGTTCTAAAATTATGGAAGGCTGAAGCAAATAGGAATTTGTAAAAATCAGTACCACAAAAGTCTTGATGTTACTGATTTAGATACTCCTGCAGTTTTGTGAGCATTTGTCAGCATCACCTCAGCAAGCAAGTTAGTGGAGTCATGGGAGATGTTTGTGGATTTTGTGTCTGACGAGGAAAGGCAAATGCTTTGTCCTTTGGAAGGAAGAGGACTAAAGGAGTACACAGACTGGTATTTTCTCTGCATGGGTACTTACCAACCTTGAGTCATTGAGCTGTGGAAATAATGCCACTTGAACAAATGGATTTGGTAACTCTTGGTAAAATTGTACAGGTATTTGAGAGTAAACATGCAGATCCAAGTAATAGTGTGAGACGCCTGGAAGGCTTGGTCACTCTTTCTCTATGCTAAAAATGAGGATTGGCATGTTGCTTTTGCCTGGAAAATGTCTGTGTTGGTGTTGCAAATTGTGTTTTTAAGTGATTTGGCTTCCTTGAAACAAGCTGTTTGAGGAGGGAGTGCTACGGAGTTAACATGCTGTTTTAACCACGCACAGCTGTGGAGGAGGTTTTGAGCCCAGCATGATTACTGAACATTGGATTGGTTTTTGTTCACAATTATGACACTGTCAGTGCACTTTAGAAAATTACTTTATTTGAAATTTGCACACACTATATCTTTTCAAAAAAGCTGTGTAGAAGCATCAAGAGGTAAAACTGCTTAGAGTATTGTGCCTTTGCTGTATTTTTTCCTTTCTTGTTCTTCTATTTTTGTCTCTCCAAAAGTCTATCATTATGGAAACAAGTAGTTAAAACTTGGCTTAGCCCCTTCTATCCTGCAAGACTAAATTGTTCTTAAGGCAAATCAGTTTAATTGTATTCCAAATGTTTCCTTTTTGCATTGTTTGTTTCTGTTAGCTAGATGGTCCCGGTGGGGATAGTATCTTCAACTCCTTGTATGGTCCAAAGCATTATTATATTTCAGTCTGATTCTGTTAGTGTTATATTGTGCTGGGGCAGCAAGACAATGGTGTGTATTGGTTTGGGGTTTTTTATGTTGTAACATAACCAAAGTTTTCTTTAAAGCTATTTTGGTCTTGGATAAACAGTAAGTCTCCCTGTCTCTGCTCTAAATGTGACCATGTCAGAAGAACAAATCGATGCTGAATGCAGATGGCACCCTTGTCCTGGAGCTGTACTGTAGGAGTGTCTGGGAATAATCTCGTAGTAATGCCGCTGCTGAGCTTATGGGAGGTTTTGGGGTTAGGAAGCCGTTTTTCTGAACAAACTTCTTTTTTCCGTGATCTCTATCACTGGCTTTGAACCACAGGGGATGGTTCCAGGAATTGTCCTGCAGTAATTGTTCTTTGAAAAACTGCTTTTAAGTTTGCATTGCAACTGCAGGGCTGTAAACTGAGGGACCAAAACTGAAGCCATCTTTCGAGTCCTTTCCATTTTTTTCTCTTAAATGGTGACATGTTGATCCTGGTTATCAATTTGTCCTATGAGAAAACAATCCTTGATGTTCAACTGCGGAGTCTGCAGGAACCTCTCCAGCTCATTTGTCACACTGAGGGAATCCCTGCCTTGCACAGGCAGGCTGCTGCTATAAAATGAAGTCATCCCTTGCAGCCCTGTCTCCCACTTCTCTGCCCCCAGGCTAGTCTCGTATAAAAGGGATAAGAAAACCTTCCTCCCTCTTGCCTGGCCCTGTGTCTGAGGGGAGTTGTCGGTAAGCAGGGCTGAGCTTCTGGCCTTATCTATGTTGTCAGATCTGCCTGCCCTGGTAGGTGGCAGTGGGGGCAATGCTTTTCAAATGAGACTTTCCTGTGCTTAGGGAGGCCCTTGTTTTTTTGTTTTAACAGCTTCCTATTGTTTGAAACAGCAGGTTATCCCCTCCCATGCTATTCTAGCTCTTTCCTCCTCCCTTAAATAATTTTTCTGTGCAAGTATTACTCAGAGCAGTTACTCTCACAGTGAGTCCTCAGAGTTTTCCTAACTGATCTCCAGCTTCTGTTGTGATACCAGTGCGAAGCTCATACAATAAATAAGAAGTAATTTCTGGAGGTAGGTCTTCCTGATTTTGAATTCAGAATCACCACCACTGTGATGTGACTTTTTTGGATTGAATTTAAATGGTCATAGGAGTTCTCTCCGACATATGATACTGAAAGATAGAAAATATTGCTTTTCAATGTATCTGGCTTTTGTTTCTAAGATACAGAGTATTGCTTCAGTTCATTAGTAGTTTGCTTTTCAGTGTTCCAGTCCTGCTGGCTAATGGTGTTTCATATGTGTATATTTTATTTATGATGATCTACCTCTGTGAAAGGCACTTTCTAAGCCATAAGCTGCCTCTGGTCCAGCATAATATAACTTTTTCTAATAGTATCCATGATAAATTTTAAGATAAAGCCAGTCAGAATCTCTTCTCATCATATCAATTGTTACAGCTGAAAGGGATGTTGGCAGTTAATTTCCCATCCTTCTTACCTTACAGTATAAGAATCACCTTGTTAGAAGTGCTCCAGACTGCTTTTTAGATAACTTACTTGTGTTTTTCCTTCCCTCTACTTGTTGAATTCTGTGCAAGAAAGTTGATAATTAAACGAGGTACTAAACCTATGCAGAACTTTTATTTTACTGTGCTGATTTATAAAAGTCAACTTGCTTTAGCTTGTTTCCTGATCCCCTGCCTTCTATCAAGTGTCTTGTTTCCAAAATTAGTAATAATTTTGTGATTGTTTGAAGTCTGTCACTACTGTTTCATACTTTTCACTGGTCCATCTTAGCAAAAAGTATGTATTTGTTTAAATTTCTAGATTTGAAGAAAAAAAGAAACCATAACCCTCACATTATTTTGATGTATTTCGTGACACTAAGCAGAAGTTTTAATTCCATAAAATGATAAGTCCAGTTCTAGACTTGGTCATCAGAGAGGGTGAAGGAGGGGGAAATAATCTGTATATCAGTTCCAGTACTTGTCATTTAGTATAATAAACATTCTGCCTGTTCTAAAGCATTCCAGATTTTTTGAGGGAATAACTTCTTAGGCAGCCTAAAACAGACCAGCATTACAAAGACATTGATTGTAGTCTTCAGAGGCAGGATTCATCTGATCCATACATGGAAGATGAAGTCCCACTCTCCTTGCCCTAGCAATAACTTCTTGATAAGCTGATTCAGGTCACTAACCTAGTAAGAAATAAAGCAAGCCCCCTCCTCCCCTTTTGCCATTCCTCCAAAAGTGCTAATTTTGTGAGCTATATTTGCTTCTGTGAGCCTAAGTGTGAACTGCCTGCCCCAGAGCAGAGCACTGGTATGGAAGAAATACCTTCTTCACACTACTCTAGCGGCCCTAAGATTTTGGCTTCATTTGCTTATTTCATAAGGTTTGTCTCAGAGGTTGTCTGTCTGAGATGATACATCGTCTTTCTAGAACACTATTTCGTCGTAGTTGGAGGCTTTATTACTATGATTATAACTGACAGTTTGGAAACCTCTTGGGTTTTTTTGACAGAGAAGTGCAATGGACACACAGGAGTTTGTGTTTTCTGAAGTTGTTAATTTATGATGTAGTTGTGTCTGTAGGTTATGACAGTGGTCTCAAGAGTTTTAGGTGTCTTAAAACCCCAAACAGGATGATTCCAGGTTAAAGAGTTCTCTGTTTAAGGCCTGGGAAACATGACAAACAGCCTGAGGAGTGAAGGAAGCAGACTGTGGTGGCTGTCAGGATGAACAATGGTTTTGGCACACCTGCTGCTTTGCTGCTGAGCTTCTCCGTGCTTGGCAGGAAAGGAGTGATTTGGAGGATAACCAGATAGTTTTGTAGATATTTTTGGTATGTTTCCATCTTCTCTGAGGGAGAGAAAACAGAAGTACTTGCTTCATAATGTAACTAATGGCTGGTTGAAGACTGGCACCATCAACTTTTGGGGCAGGATTTAATAATGCACGTAGAAATGTGAAAGTCAATATTATCATAGACTCGAGGGCCCTTAGGGAGGGAGTGCAGGAAGACTGATGTACC
This sequence comes from Lanius collurio, assembly GCA_020086605.1. Taxonomy (NCBI): domain Eukaryota; kingdom Metazoa; phylum Chordata; class Aves; order Passeriformes; family Laniidae; genus Lanius; species Lanius collurio. The sequence continues at coordinate 13,356,888 of JACBWW010000010.1, forward strand.
ATGGGAAGGGGGAATAGGTGGATATAGTCAAAGCAATATATTAGAGAAATTTTTGCTCATACTGCCCCTCTGAATAGCAATAAACATAATCAAAAAGCAAAATTAAGAGAGCTGAAACAAATGCACTTGGCAGATATTTTTTCAGTATGACAGTTTTTTAACTCTACCATGTTCCAACTGATGTTATTCAGTTGATGCCTCTCCTAGAAGTTGACACAAGTGTTAAGATGTGAGACCAGATTACAAAGAATCCTATGTCACAGCCATGTCATTTTATCCATTTTCCAGCTGTGTCTATTCAGATTCTGATGTAATCATATTAATAGTCTTTTTAATTTATGTGTAATGCCATACATATTTATACAGACTTTCTCTGAAGCATCTCACATACTTGATTTCACAGGAGGATATTGCTGTCCTAAATTGTTGAGTACCTGGGTCACCAGAGTATATTGGAATTGGAGAACTTAGGTGTACTGGGAAAAAATGAGAATGCTAAAAAGCCAGAAAAACTTCATTTTAGTCTAGGAAAGAAAATGCATCTAATACTGTACTTTTTGTCTCAAGCTTGGAGTTTAACTTCAAATGGAGTGATTTCAGTTCTGATTGACGAGAAATGTAAGATTTTTTTTCAGATCATCCACTTACTTGCACATGTGCATGCACACATGTGCATGATTTATTTTATTTTCTTAATCACAGAGGAAGGATGCATAGACTCTTAATCTGGATAAAATATTCCTATTTTTTCCTGTTTCCCTTACAGGTGTGTGTGTAAGGAAGTGTAAGGACTTGCTGTAATGCTGGTTAAGCAATGGATAATAATTATAGTAACTGTCTCTGAATGCTTTTTTTCTAGTATTAAAGGAAAATTTTGTAAATTATTTCTCAAAAAAGCATTTATCATGGTGTAATGACATGACTGAAAATAGCATTGTGGTGTGGGTAATCCTTCTTGATAAGGATAGCTGTTACAGATGTTGCTTTCCCAGATGTCAGGTGATTGTTCATGAAGCCTGATTATTCTGAGAGGGAGAGGACTTTTAAACACGACAGTGTTTGGTTTTGTTATTTTATTGCCTTGCTGGTGTTCTGGATCTGAAATTTTTCCTGCACCAAGTTGCTAACAACAGTTGCATCTCTTCAGCAGCTTCTTGTGTTGCCAGCATATTGTCTAGGGAATTCTGAGGGAAACAACTTCTATTGTACAGCGTTTCAATGCTCATAGACGCGAGCCGGGAGCAATATCAGCTGGTCTTGCACTAACAGGATTTGGCAAGAGAAGGTGTGGGCAACATGTGACTGCTGTGCAACTGGTAGGTGAAGATTCTGTCCTGTGCCCAGCTCTAGGGGATCCTGGTGTGGGGAGTGGCGACTGTGTAACCTGTACTGGAGCCTGTAGGAAGAAGCAAGCCTGAGACACCATTTTGGATTGCTGTGGCAGGATATGGAGTTGTCCACGGTTTCTGAGGTGGATGTGCCTAACCCCTCTGCTGTGGTGAGCTCCCAAAAGACTGAAAGGATTTGAACATCAAAAAAGCCAAATTTTATTTAAATAGTAATAGAAATGTTACTTTTTTAAAAAGAGAAAATAAAAAATCTAGGGAAGACAAAATGGAAATAGGCTTGTGTGCAAGTTTCCTATTACCAACTATGTCTTGCCTTCCCAGCCTGTCAGTCACTGAGTGGTCCCAAATATCTTACAGGAAATTTTTGTGCTAAGAGCAGCCAAATTGCACGATCCCTGGAGCTTTCATCTTTGAACACCTTTGGTATGTCCCCAAGAGGGCAGGATGGGACTGTACCCCTGCCCCCAGGCGTGCTGTATGGCACAGCCACACTCTTAAAGAATTGCACCCGTAATTAGAAGCCAGAAACCAAATGCTTGCATAAATGTTACCATCCTGAGACCCAGTTGCATTCCTGTTCCCTACTGTGTGTGATGGAGTGGAAGAACCCCTAAAGCTGCTGTTGTCTCTTGCCTAAGACCTTTCCCAAAGCTTCTCTGTGCTCCAGTGCTGTTCCCTAAGGCACTTTGCTTACGGGGTGACACACATCATTGTAGGCTGGGCATCCTTCTCTATGGGGGAAGAAAAAAGATGAACACAGAATATAAAATACAAGTTTAGGAAGCTGTGCTTTCTAAAATTTCATGTGTTTTGTGCTGTACTAAGCCAGAAGCTGTGTAATCCTTTGTGTTTAACCTTACAGTACTCCTGGGAGTCACTGTTGAAAGAGTATGTGGGTTGTATTTAGTTTCACAAGTGATTTCAGCCAGTGCAAGATCAGATTTGGGAGAGTAATAGAAGTAGCTGGTTGCTTTTCTGTAGAGCTCAGACCTACAGCAGCATTGAAACAGCTGAATTACTGCTGAAAAGAATTAAACTGAATCTCTGAAGTAAACATCCTTTGGGGGTTTTTTTGTTTGTTTTGTGGGGTTGTGTTTTGTTGTGTTGGCTTTTTTTTGTGTGTGTGTTTTTTGTGTTGTTACAGTACAGGCTGAAATCCTGTTGGCTGATCTTGAGCTAGACTTCCGTTTTCTCTAGCTATTCTTTCAGTGTTGAGCTTAGTGGCTTTAACATTTGTTAATTGTCAAAATTTGTTGACTGGGTACTTTGCAGTCCTGTCAGGACAGGACTCCTTTTTGTGTATGAAGGCATATGTACATATCCTTAAATTTGCTCCTTGTCATTCTGTTTGAAAATAACAACAGCAACAAGTTTCATTAAAAGTGTTTTCCTTTCCACATGTACTAGTTGGTTAAATGTATTGTGACTTTCCTGGAGACCTTCAGAATTCTGTTTTAATTTTATCTTTAACAAGTTTCTTCTGTTGCTAAGAGAAGAACTCTTGTGACTTACCTCTTCATGATCTTTTTCTGCCAGTGAGCTACCCACAAATAATGTGGGAAGGCCCCTTTCGGGGTATATACCTCCACTTAAGTGCTTCCTGGAGCTTGGGGTTTTTTTTCTGGCTGAGAGATATTTTGGTTTTTTGGGGGAGGAAAGGGGGTTTGGGTTTTTTGTTTAGTTGAGTTTGCGCTTTTTTGGTGGAGTTTTTTTTTTTGTAGGGAGCTTCTGGTGCCACTCAGTTGGGTCATTTTATTGCCAGGCAGAGAAAAAAAATAATCAAAGCTGTTGACATCATTCTTCTTTTTCTTACCCCAACACCCAACTGGTCTGTTCAGCTTGTATTATACTGCATTTGCACAGCTTCTGCTTCTGTGACCCATTAGGACAGAGCGTGCTTGTGCTTAACAAGAGTCTCTTTCATGCTTTGTGGATCTCTCCACACCGCAGCAGGACACAAAATAATCCCTTTTGCATTTGGTAGTTTCACAGTACTTTTCTGGTGAAGATAAAATAACCTTTCTGAATGAAAACAACATCATCTCCATAAGCCTGGTTTTGATATGAGGAAATTGTGGCATTGTTTCTGCCTCTTATAAAATGAGCAGCAGTTTGTTTGGGCTTTTTTTCTTTAGCAGATTACTTACAGATTATAATATTTTAAAATCATGGGAAGAGTGTTATAAGTTTTTTGAATGAGTATGGAATTTGTTTCTTATGGTAGCATCTGTTAAGACTTAGAGAACCATTTTTTTTTGAATCGTAAAATAAAAATTTGAATTCAGTGAGGTGAAAGTTCATGTGCAATCTCATGGCTTCACCTTATTGTTAGTTCTAACATAAAAGATATGTATTTCAGAAAACTTATTTATACAACAATCTGCTTTGCACACATGAAGCTTTCATTTTCGAATACTATGTGTATTCTCTAATGTTTTAATTTCTGAAATGTTTGGCAAGTATACTGTGTATGACAAAGAAAATAACCTTTGCCTGTTTTAGCCATCTACTCCAACTTTCACATTGTGAAATTGGTTAAACTTGGCTTTAAGGCTTTTTCTTACAATCTTTCAGAAGATGTTTTATACTGGAGGAATTCAAACAATTTATCTATTTGTACGGGGCTTCTCAGTGAAAGTAAAATTTCAGGTAATGGAGGCAGCTGCACTTCCTGTTATACAAGGGTTCCTCTCCCGTGTTTGTAGGAACCATTTCATGATTTTGCCTGTATTTGACGTTCAGTTGTGAGTTCAGGATTGTTGTGCATTAAATTGTTATTGCCATCTTTTTTAAAACACACAGAGACCTACAAAATGGCTCTTTACTTCGTAAGGCTCTATAGTGGAACGAGTTTGCAGCTGGGGACAGGCACAGTATGTCCATGGCTGTCAGCCGAGCCAGCAATGGACCAGTTGGCCAGGTCTAATCTTGGGGTGCAGGAGCCACAGGGAAGCCATGGCAGCATATTACAAACACTTTATTTGCTAATTTGGGTTGTAAAGGCTTGAGGTATGGTCATGTCTGTTTGTTTCATGTTTAGAAAAGGACAGGAGCCAGCTCATCAGCTTGCAGGGACAATCTTTTCCTCTGATTTCCCTAAATGCGTTGATCAGATGTTTTCTTCTGTTGATCTCCTATTTACATAGTCCTACTACCCCTGCTTGTCTGTTCCAGGTGTTTGATGAGGTGTATGGTGTTATGGCATGTTTCCCCCAACCTGTTTGTTTTACTCTTCTATGTGCTATTAACTGCCGTTGGATCTGGGATGTTCTGATTAAGCTTTTTCTTGTGGTGTGTGCAAATGTTTTTCCTACTCAAGTTCTGAAATCTTCAATGGGTTTGATGGCAAGTGCTTCTCTGTACAGAGCCAAATGAAGCAAAAATGAGTTTCCCTGTTCTTATGAGTTATTCCCCTAAAACTACATACTAATGATCTTAAACTCAGCCTTGTGCATGTGTGTGCACACTCGTGATTCTGCTGAAATGTTATTTATAGCTTATACAGCACAGATGATTGCTTAAAAAAAGAGGAATAATCAGCATGTAATGGATGCTGGGAGCATTTGCTTTATATTTTTATGTGAAATATGAATCTGTACAATGTTCTGCAGTGCAGCAGCGCTCCTGCTTGTCAGTTTTAGCAAAACGGGAAAAAAAATGATGTAAGCATTTAATACTGGGACCCAGCAAAGGCACCATAAACTGCTTCTCACTCTGCATTTATGCTGTTTATGTGAGTTCCTCTTATACTGCTTTAATTTTGCACCTTGGTATGTTATTAGTCTGTCAAGAACGTGAGAGTTACAGTCTGCCTTGATACGTGGTAATGATGGTATAGATAAAACACAAAGTGCAATGAACTAATACTTTAATCTAGAACTATTATTTTAATACCAAATACTGTCCTGAGCAAAGAGAGAAGAGGGAGGGAATAAATGCTTTTATGTTAGTTATAAATATATTACCTGGCTCCAGCTGTTGATCACAAGGGAGGTGGGAATTGTCTGCCCACTCTGTGGAAATTTTCAGTAGCCAGTGTTATCAGAAATTCCATTATGTGCATGTGTTGAGGAAACTGATTTCTGCCCTGGGTGTCATCTTTCCCCTTGAACACTACCTGGAAAGAACAGTGCATTGCAGTATTTGACTTTGAGATTCTTAACACATCAACAGAAAGACCTATTTTTCTACCCAAATGCTGTTCATCTGCTGTTTGGTCAAAGTCTGTTACTACTCTGTGTGTTTCTGCCTTTGCTTAATCTTCATTATATTTCCTTTGATATCAAAAGTACTAATGGTGCTGGACTTCTTCTGTTCATTTGCCCATATTCCTGCAAAATTTGTTTCTTGTGTACCTATGGTTGTTATTTTGTATGGACGTGTATGTATTTCTGCACTCAAACATACCTGAAATCGTTGGGTTTTATAGAGAGTTCAATGAAACAGAGGAGTTTGTGGTGCTGTAATGTGAACAACATATGATTTGGGAGTTGATTGCTACTGACTTCTGTTTTAAGCAAGGAAAGGGGTGTGAAGATTGACAGGAGAACTCACAGTTATAACAAGGTAGCAGTTACAGAAGAGGAAGAATTTTTGTGTTCAGCAGTGAAAATCTGCAAGGTCAGGAAAAGAATGGCAGCAGGATTTCAGGATTTAGAAAGTTATCAGTCATTAAGCCATATGTTGTTGAATACTGCTGACTACTTCTGAAAGCTTTTAGGGCTTTTAAGTCATTATTGGGCTAGAATTCACAAGCCAGAGTACAAATCTCTTGGGTTTTTTGGATCAGTGGTGTTATTGGGAGAGAGATGAGATTGTTTGTTAATAAGGTGCCATATAAAAATGGGCCTTGAAATCTTTTGGCAATAGCTGATGGCTGCAAAATACAGAATTTTGCAATCAAAATGTTTGTATCTGGAGACTGAATCAAATACTGAATTCATCTTGAAGGTCCGTGTCTGGGTTTTGGAGACAAAACTTCAGGAGGAAGCACTCTGGGATGAGTGTCCCCTCCGAAGGGAAAAGGGCCTCCCCTTTTCCTCCACCAATAAGACAAGTGGGTCACAGCAAGTGAAAGTGGAGAAGACAAACTATTTATTAACGCCAAACAAAACAGGGTAGAACAGGGGTAAAAAAACCCCCTCAAAATACAGCAAATTCCCGGAGATGGAACGGACTCTCTGGCTCAGACCAGCCGTGGCCACCCGCAGGCTCCTCAGACCAGCGAGGAGGGAAGGGAGGCAGTGAGGCAAGGGAAGGGAAGAAGAGCAAGAAAAACCAACAGAACCTTTTTCCAGCTAGCCAGAACACAACAGAAACCAAAAAAACCAGCACAGCGCTCCCGGCACACTGCTTCCCAAGCCCTGCTGAGACCCCAGAGCCCCCTGAACCCTGGCTGAGCTGTCTCTTGAGTCAAACCAGAACCTTCCATTTCACCACATGGTTGACAGCTGCCTGTTTGTCATGTTTTTCTGTGTTAGACAGGATTGGTTAGTGATGTTTACCTGCTTTTGAGTAATTGCAATAACATTTGAAGCTGCTATGTTTTTCCCATTTCTCCAAGCTCCCCAAGTTCCGTATAGAGTGGAATGGAAAGCTGGTTTCACCCTACCCTTCTTCCTTGAGAAATGTCCAGCACCAACCTGGGGTAAGGTAGGGTTTTTTTTAAATATAGGCTTGGGAGAATAAACTTTCATGTAAACAGGAACAGAAAACTTACAGATAAGCACTTTAGAAACAGTGACTTAAAATGCAGGCTTTTATTATCATGTACAGCAGTCTTAGAGTTGAAGAACTGTTAAGGGTAGATCTGAAGGGATAGCAGATGGTTTTGAAAGTGTTTGAATTTTGTGTTTGAATGGCCAGACTTTCTTAAATTTATATGTAGTCCTTGCCTTTTCAAGTGTCAAGAGAAAAGTTTCTGTGTAATATAAAGGTGGCTGCCACTTCCAAAGGATTTTGGAAGTAGGACCAGTAGGCTTGTCTCCTTCCATTCCTTGTAACCTCCACAGCAACTGCAGGTACTGCAAGTATTGTGATGCATGAGATCAGTGGTTATTTATACAGCCTTTTTTTCTATCAGTAGAACCTTTATCTGGGGAGCAAAATATGTTTTGGCAATAAGCCTCACAGAAAGTAAACGATGTGGCATTTGCATCTCTAGCTCTGACCTCCACTCTCTCATTGTTTGTCTTTGAACAGAAGCCCTTTATTACTCAATTATCCTACACTGGGCTTTTATCAATTACAGTCTTTAAGAAGACATGTTTTACTCTAGAAACTTCTAGATCATCTTGCAGGTTAAGTTATTGTTGATCAGAAAAGGCTGTGATGCTGGCTTTAGATAATGAGAGTTGTGCATTTGGACTTTTAATTTATTTTTTTAATTATAATTTGCCTTTGAATAATTGTCATGTTGTACTGGAGCTCTTTACCCAGATGGGTTTTAATAGCTTTTCTCATTATTTGAGAGCCAACTGGATATTTTGAGTCCTCTTAACTGTTTTATGAAAGTCTGGACACAGCTACCTTACTGTTTCAATAGCTGTATAGGATAAGTGACATACTTTTCCATAATTCTGAGCAAAAGTCTATGTGGTTGTTAGTTAGCACAGAAAACAGGTGTTTATCAGCTGATGTCCTTATTTCAGAAAGGGCTGGAGAAAAGACTCATATGACTTTGTAACCCTGGAGGAGAATCTTGTGCATTTCAAAGCCAATGGCTTTCTGCTGGGTTTTGATTTTGTGGTTTGTTTCTTTTTTAACTGTGAAAGATGCTCTTTAAATAGATTTGGCTGACTGTCAGGCTTAAAATCAAATGATTCAGATTAGGTAAGTGTTTGCAAGATTTCATTACACTGTTTTAAGAGGCCATCCACCAGAGTTTTATAAAACCTAGAAGCATTTTGGATGAGGAAGTTGGAGAGAGTTTGTTATGAAGAGTATTTTCATGCAGTATAAAGCTATACTTGACTCCAGTAGCTTGCAGAGTCTTTGGAGTGTTTCTGCAGAATGTGGTCTCTCCATGCCTCTTATTGGTCTGAGCAGTTAACAGGAATGTAGAGTGGGTTGGTTTTCATGTTTTATGGGTTACTGGTTGTTGGTTTGAAAAGTTGCTGTAAAAACATACTATTTTTTCATACAATTGTTCAGTGTTTTTCCTTCCAATCACTGTAGATGCATTAAGTTGTCTATAGAAATGCCAACACTGCCACTTTGGGTAAATGCATTCCTAAAAGGTGATTGACCCATCAGTATTTTGGCTACAGTTTCTTCTGTTGGTTGGTAGACTGTGTAAATACAGTGGTAGTGACCAAAAATAATGTTTGTTATATAGTTTGCTTGCTGTTCTGTCTAGTCCTTTCAGTTTCAGTTTGCTTGAGGTGATCTCTCAGAAATGGCCTTCATTGTGTCTTCTGGAGAAACCCTGTAGTGTTTGATCAGGCTTGCTCTCTGAAGAAGTACATCCATGGATTGGGGGAAATGTGTTTTTAGTCTTCATGCCAAGATCAATTTGATGGTCTTTATCAGCAAATTTTAGCCAAACATTTGGATAATTTGCTTCCAGTAAGTGGAAGGATTTCTCTGGTGTCTAAAAGAGTATTTATCATAACCTTGGCAAACTATTTTCCAAAAGGTCTCTGGTACTCAAAGCTTTGTTTTAAATTTACAACACTTGAGGGACTGAGAATTGTGCAATAGCACATGGAAAACAAGCAAGACCAGTATGAGTCTCTTGTGGGCACCAGTGGCACTGTGAGGTGCTGTCAGTTCCTGGTTCCACCCAGTAGGTACAAGTAGCACAGAGCCGGGTAATCAAGTTGTTCCTTTATGAGGAAAACTGACAAATGGGTGCAGGCTTGACAGCAAAAGCTTTGCAGACTCCTCCCTGCCCCTTTTTCCCAGCAGAGAAATCAGGGCTGAGAAAATGCATGCATAAAGCAGAAATTTTTTCCCCTCTATTGTCCTATTTGTACTGGGAAAAAAGCCTCAGCAATAGAGATGAATGTAAATCTACCTTTTTGTAGTTGTACTTTATTGTCTAGGTGACCGAATAAATCTGTCTCGTATTTCTGGCTAGCTAAGAATCCTCAAGACGTGGAAATTGTCTCCTTTTGCTTCTGTCAGGTCACTGCACTCTTCACTCTTTTCTTCATCCAGCCTCATGGTTATTTGGTATTGGGAAGTTTTTCTACCCCTTTATTTTATTTCATTGTCTTCAAGACTGAATTTAAACTGACTTGCAAAGCTGACTATCTTTTGGGATGTCTAAGCTAAATGAAGACTAATATTGATATCTTGCAATTAAATATAATTAAATCCATGCAGAAATTAGCAAATACTTTAATAATTGTAGGTACATGGATAAAGTATGTTCTCAAGCCTTTAGTTCTGAAAACTTTCCCTCTAGCTGAGAAGATCCATGGGGTTATTCTTGGGCCTCTTCACTGAAAGAGTTACACTCTCATGAGCCATGTGGGTGAAAACTTTAGATAAAATCCATTGTCTTGGACAAGTTTATCTGGTTTTTTTACCAAAAAGATCTTAGAGTAAGTGATTTCAAAGCTGTTTCTCACCTCTTTCGGTTTCAGAGGTGTTGCAGCTTGTGAAGGCATGATTTGCCCTCAACACCATTAATCTTCTCCCTACCATCAGAATAAGTGGGGGGCAAGGAATCTCTTCTCTAAAATCAGACACATTTACACGTTGAAGCATTTACTTTGTTCTGTGTTTTGGAAGGTTTTTCAGAAATGTAGGTAATGAACACTAACTTCTAGACCTCTGCTTTTATTTAATAGTGTGATAAATACTTAATTGGTGGCTTCAGCCATACCTACTGCTGTATGGAAGCATCTTCATTCCTAAACAGGATTGTTCTAATTCAGCCGTGTGCTTGGATTGGGGGTTCAAACAATAGCCTAAAATGTTTGGCTACATGAGACTGCAGCAAGAGAGGTGTGTTACATTCCACACACTCCCCACCCTCGTCCCCCCAAAATGAACAATGATAGTGGGATCTTGCCAGAGAACAAAGGAGGCAACTTGAAAGGTTATGTTTCTATGTGATTGATTTAGCAAAGGAATATGGGGATAAACAGGCTCTTGAAATCTTTGGTCCTACATCTTGTAGAGTGTTGTGCTCTGCCGTCAGATGACACACTCTGGTTTCTTCAGGCCAGAAGTGAGTGTTGAACAGTGGTCAGCTTTGCTCTGGGGTTGTGTTGCTGGAGTGATGCCCCATGCCTCTCATCTGCTGAGCCTGTCTCTTCGACTGGGAGCCCTCCCACCTTCCTGAAGGAAGCTACTACAAAGCAGCAGGAAGATCTAGAATGTTGGTTTGCTTTTTTTATTATGTATTATTTATCTATTTTTATTATTTTATTTACTCCTTACTCAAATATTTGTATAATGCTTGAGTTGTTATATTTCATTGGTAAGGTTTTTAGAGGTTGGCACAGTGCAAAGCTGTGATCTGGAGATCTGGTTTTGTCCTAACTGGGTGGTTACCAGCTTAAGTGTTTTTTGCTTGTTCTTAGTTTTGTGAAGGACATGTAGTCAGATGAGCAAACTAAACGTGCTCCTGTGAGCAGTCACAGCGAACACATGGTAAGAAGTCGGTTCTGCTAAGCCTGTGCAGAAGCAGTGCAGGTACCAAGCTTGCGTGGTTACTCTGAGGGTTTGGGCCAGCTTGAAAGTCTTGCTGCAATGAGAGGTGAACTGCGAAGCCTCCAGTCTTGAATTTTGTTCCAAGACAATAAAAATAAACGAAAGAAAATGTGTTCACTTTGTCATATCTGAGGCAGCTTTGCTCAAAAAATTCTCAAGAGTTAGTTTTATAGCCCATTTTGAGAGCAGAATCTTGTTTTGAAGTCCACTGAATAGGTGCAGCTCTCAGCTGTGCATCTTGGGCATGTTTTGGATTGTATTTTTCTTTTTTTTGTAGGTGCTGTGGAAAGAAGACTGAGTGTTTGGTTCAGTAGTTTTTGTGAGGCAGCACAGAGCCTGCCTGTCTTGGCTCATTCCACGAAGCACTCTGCTCCATCTGCAACACAGGCTTAGCCACTGCACCTATTGCAAGTGGTGTTGCTTTACAGAGGTCCCTAAACTGATCCCTGAATAGCTCACACAGTATGGTTGGCTCATGGTTCATTAAGGGGTTGAACAGAGAAAGAGGGCTGAGGCTGAAATTGCTTTGGAATGACTCCTGTATAAGTTCAGCACTCAGGAATGTTGTGCAACAGGCACAGTAATGGTCTGTGTCTGCAGGCTTGCAAGCACATCTGAAATTTTGCATGGCACACTGGCAACCAAGAAGACTACTCATCTGTGTGTAGATATTTGCCTGCCTTACAGCAATGCTGAGACTTCATTAATATTTGTAGAATGAGTTTAACAGAAGTACAAATGAAGTATTACTAGAAGGGAATGTGTTAGGCTGCTGTGACACATTTGCAAGTATTTAGGAAGTTCTTTGTCTTTTGACAGGAGATGAAGAATTTATAATTGTGTGGAAGATGAAGAATATACCTTCTTAGATACCCAGAGTATCTTTGTAAGGTATTATGCTCTGTTAATTTTTGCTGATGGACAAACCCTATGTATGTCTATTCTGTAGTGACTTTATTATGCAATTAATACTTAAGTACATTTGGATTAGAGTCGTCTTGCTCATACCAGCCGTAATAAATAATTTCAGTTGTTATTAGGTGTATCAAAAGTGGTATGATTCTAGATGTCATTAGGAATGTCCTTGGAAAATACTATGCAAGTTTCTATAAATACAGATGGACTACACTTGAGAAAACTTAAAAAAAAAAGTGTTTTGCCATGAATCTTCCAGGAATTTCTTAAATAACTTTTTAAAAATTTTTTATGAGATGAGGGAAAACGTAAACTTGGGGGATTAGCACTTTCTGTTGAATAATTGTTCTGTCTTCTTCAGAAGCTTCTGTGCCTTTTTAAAGACATCATATAATCCATGTACCTATATTAAGTAGCATTTTAGAGGTACATGTAGTTTCTGATGAAGGAAATTTGGAGACTGTTTTTTTTTCTGGAGAGTGCTGTGGGTTGCTGAGTCGGGGTGAGCCTTGTGCCTTCAATGTTCAGTGCAAAATCTCAGTTCTAGGATGGAGAATGTGTTAGCATGTATTCATAGAACGACAAATCCTTGTGTAACCTATTTGAATGAGTAATATACACCAGAAAAAATAACACTAAAAGATTGTAAAGGATATAAATGTTTGACTACTGCCATGGGGTTCACTTGAATGTTGTAGTTTATTTTTTTAATCTAGTTTCCTTCTTAACCCTTCCAACATACTCCAAGCCTCCTTGCTCTTCCATGCTTTTCTCAGAATCCTCTGTTCTTTTTCGGGGTTTTTTTTTTTTGGTTTTTTTTTTTTTTTTTGGGTGGAGGAACGTTTATATTTTTTGCTTTGTCTCTGAAGATTCAGTGTATTGTGGGAGGTGAGGCAACGCTGGTTTTGGCAGAACACCACAAAACCCAGAGAGTAATTAAATGACGCAAGCCTTTGATTATTTTTCTCTCTCAAGCTTTCTGGCACGGCTGGGCATTCCGATTGCAAAAGGAGGATCAGGAGAAGAAATTTCTGAAGATCGCATGCAGAATTAGAAGAAGTGTATGGGAGGCTTTCTGCTTCTTTCAAGCTCTTCGCTCTCACGTTCTGGAGTTACTTCTTTTTCCCCTGTGAGGATCATGTCTCGTTCATCGCCCATGATAGATGTAACTGAAAGGGAGCTGCCAAGGTTGTGTTTTGGTTTCTTTGCTCCCTTATTAATTGGATTTTTCCCATCTTCTGCAGTAGGACTATAGAAGGATTACAGAAGCTGTGTTTTTGGGGGTGTGGGAGGAAGTTGTTGTTTTTCTTGTTTTGAATCTGGGACCTCCTTGATTTGCCATTTGTTCTCTGAAGTTACTGCCTGTTTGGAAAAGAGAGAAGCAGCATAACATAAACTTGCACGACCATGGATACCTTCCCTTTGGAAATATTCTATGTGGCTCCTTGTAAAGGAGGTTTTTGCATGCATAAGCAGCAAATGAAGAATAGCATTCCAGGCTGGATTTAAAAGAAGCCAACTCCTGGCAAAAGGATGAATACTGTTTAAACTATAGTTTAAGGAAGATTGGATGTTGTTCCAGTTTTGAATTTTTTGAAAGGAAGGATCTGATCAAATAAAATACTCTGCCAGCTTAAACCTGTATTTCTAAAGCTGAAACTGGAAGATGTCTTGGAAAAGAAATTACTTTTCTGTGGGTCGGGGTAATGTACAGAGCATGTTTACTCCACGAAATACCACCTCAATAGCACCCAGTAAAGGTCTCAGCAATGAACCGGGACAGAACAGTTGCTTCCTGAATAGTGCGCTACAGGTAAGAGCACAGACTTGTTTTGCCCTCTGTCTGTTGCAGTATTTTCCTAGGCACTGTGCAACAAATACAGTGAAACTTGAGTACATAATTATTGGTGGGCCTAGATAGAGTAAAGCTACATTTGGAAAAACAGATAGAGTTATTGAACAGATACAGTTATTTTTAATTTTCAGGTTTTCCTGGTGAATTCAACAGTATTTACATAGTCATCATTTACTGTACTTCAATGTCTTGTTTGTGTAAGCTTGTAGAAGGTCAACCAAAGGTAAAAATATGCATAGAAAATTTATTTTAAAATAATAGAATATTGCATAGCTTGCAGAATGAATACTCCTTAAAAGTAAATTTAACTATTTTCTTGAACCACTCAAGGTCAAGGTTTGATAATACCTATACAAGATTCATTTTATGTAGTTCAGTTTTCTGGCTGCTGATTTGTAGCTTAGTTTTAATGACTCAGTGTTTGCCTTTTGATTTAGAAGAAAAACCTTTTCTGGTGCCAAATTCAGTGGGGTAGTATGGGTGCTATACAGGGTTTGTCACCATTTAGATGTTTTGAATGTCTGATGGTTGAGATTCAATCATTTTGGCAGCAGGACTTAAAAGCCTTTCACATCAGTTTCCATCCCTTCGTATGACTTCTCAGTGCAGCACAGACTGTGTCACTATCAGTTTGGTTTTCTGTTTTGTTGAGTTGTTTTGGTTCTTTTTTTTCCCCATGGGCACAATCAGGTTCTTGATGAACTTCAGGCTTCCGTTTAGCCCCTGTGCAAATAATACAAATATGTATACCTATGACCCTCAACAGGCTTAATATGTTAGGAAATACAGAACAAAGAGAGGTTTCCAGTGATTTTTCTGTATCAATTACCATTAGTAAGGTGTAGTGACTGGCTGCCTCCTAATATTGAGATACTGAACCTAGGTGAGGATTAAGTGGATCCTAACATCAGCTGCGTCCCATAAAAGAAGATGACATGTGACCTGGTCTTTAGTCTGCTACAGAAACCCTTTTCTTCTAAAGCTCAAGAGAGATAGGATACTGAAAGTACTTATGATCAAAGTTGAATTAAAAAAAAAAGGCAAGATGGTAATAATTTCATAAAATACATGCTTCTGGAGTTTATCCTAATTTTTTAACACTTACTCTGAAATGCTCTTGAATGTTTGTTGCTCCTTGCTCTTACGAATTTCTGTAAACATTCAAGCTAAACTCCAAAGGCAGTTACATAAAAAAATTGGACTCATTCCTAAATGTAATTTTTTTGTCCTTTTGTAAATTCTGCAGTAGTTCTTCTGGAATGTTGGTGTGTAATCAGATTTTTCAAGGCTTATGTTGCATCCCAGGCCCTAAATACAGGGATAGTATAAACATAGCCATGGTAGTTATGAAGTTTTGGGAAACTTACAGATTATTACACATTATTACTATGGTTTAAATACAAATTGTTCCAGTTGGAAACACTTCTTGAAACCAGCAGAAACTTGCCAGGGTGCTAAATTTTTTCTAGCCAGTTGCTCTAGGCAGATTCATCAGAAATAAGTTTGGTTCCTCTGTTTGTGCTAAGGAGACATTTAGCCAGTCACATGTCAGCCTGGACTTTGCTGCTCTGTCCGGAACCCGCTAGGACGTGATTTAGGTCAGGGCTTCTTTCAGTTCAAGCTTCTGCCTTATGAAAGGCTGGTGTCAATGAAGTTTGCAGGAAAGTTCAGTTCCTGTTAGTTGAAGCTGCAGTTGCCAGTGCTGACCATATTTATACATAAATAACTCACTGTGAAACACCTCAGAGATGGGTATTGTTGCTATTTTACAGATACAAATTTGAATACTTTCCCAGGAGTGCACAGATTTAGTAGTAAAACGGAAGAATAAAAAAACAATGCTGTTAGAGCAAATGCCACCTGTCGTTGTTTCTAGCAGAACATGTAAAAGCCTGCTTGCTTTTCTGTGCTGTGACCCTGCCTAGTCACAGCACCTGGTATTACCACCACACTTGACCTGAGAGAAAGGTATAACTGCCCTAACAGGCTAGGGTTAGTAATCATGGCCTGTGAGTACACTTAGTAATGATAATATTGGGCATAACGGATTTTAGTGTTTTACTGTTTTTGCTTGCATGAACTCGTTAATGTGTATGCTGTTGATGCTCAGTTTTTTCAGCATTTGGGCTTTCTGCTCAGAACAGGAAAGCTGTGTAGGATTGGAGGAAGGGAGGAGTTTCATCCCCAGCAGTCCATGGGGTGTCCTTGGCAGCTCTGCTCAACTTCACGGTGCTGTTGCCAGCAGCCAGCCCTGGTGCCAGCACAGGGAGAGCAGTCAGGGCATGTGCTGTTTAAGCTAGCAGTGCTACATGGATAAAGATGCAAGTTTTCTAGTCTAAAAGCATGTTGCAAGAAATTCAGAGGAAGGTCCTACTGTAAAATAGCGTGTGAAGGTTATAGCTAAAGAAGAAAGTTGAAAACTTCAACTTGCAGTTAGATAAAAGGCACCTCTTTTAAAGGTGATGTTCACTGATGACTTCTTGGATTATTCAGCACATGCAGTTTTAATCAGAAGCTTCCAAAGTATTTTATTTTATGTATTCATAAAATTGGCTCTGCCCCTTTTTTGTGTTTCAGGTTCTTTGGCACTTGGACATTTTTCGCCGCAGTTTCCGGCAGATCACAACGCACAAATGTATGGGTGATTCTTGCATCTTCTGTGCTCTTAAGGTAAAAGTTAGAAAAACATTGAAAACCATTTTTTAAAAGTTTGAACAGAAATATTTATGATATTTAGTTAATATATATAATCAAACTTGCACCTGAAAATCTGTGAGAGTAAGATAAATGTGCTAGCTAGTGATAGCTGCATCCAAAACCCAGTTTCTAAAATGTGTTCAAGCCAAAAAATTGTGAAAATACCATTGGTAAAGTTTGTTACAAGGACTCTTCTTAATGGTGTGCGGGTCATTGTGAGTCTCCATTAGTTCAAGCAGTAAAATACAAATTTGCTTAATTTTTCCCAATTTATCATTTGGTGTACAAATGTAATACCATATACAGTTAGCGTGCTCATCAACATTTACCTTTCCCTTCAGACCTACTTTAAATGTCAGGATGGCAGACGCCATTTAGCTAAGCCTTTCTGTTCAAAAGTGTTGATTATGTAAGACTAAAAGGCTATTTTCTACTGTAAATATTGATGTCTGCATTAAATGGCTCCGCTCTTTGTACTCTCTGTTTTAAAAACCATCAATTCTGTTTGTAGCTGCAGATGTAATAACTGACTGTCATAGAGGCTGCCTGGACAGTAAGATCTAGGTGCTAGCTCTGATTCTGAGTACTGCGATGTACTTGAGTAAATTGTGCAATCCTGTCTCTCTGTTTGTCTCTATCAATCAATTTGTTGCACTTCTGGAGGTTTTTTGTGGCCTCCTTTCTAAATTTTGCTAGCTCAAACCCCCAGGTTTTTGTGGGAGAAATGGACATGATGCAAACATAATGAAAATACCATCTTTAATCTTCCTGAGCACTGATTTCCTGTTCTGAAGTTGAGACTGAGACATTTTCTTTGATCATAAATGTGTTGTAAAATCCAACTAAATATATAAATTAATTGTGGGAGAATTTGTGTCATGAATTCTATGTGCAGTAATGAAAAGGACAGACACCATGTCTTATGAAGATGGCAAAGTAGAGTGTGCAGGTTTAAATTAGGATCATCTGACATTCCCAGACAATATTTGTGATATAACAGCTGTCTTGATGCTGTTAAGTAATAGCACAGGTGCTCTGGTAGAGATAGGCTTGAAATGAGTTATCTAGTGAGTTTTTGGGCTGTTTCTAAGGGGTTTTTCCTTGCAAATAAACAGCAAAGAGGAGACTATTAAGGCATGAAGTAAGAGAATTTATCTTCTTCTGAAGGGAAATTCATCTCAAGGCAAATCTGTTGAAGTGATGAGAGAGGATGATATTTACAGCGGTATCATCAGACGAGGTAACAGTGGGTTAGGAGCACGGTAGTGCATCCAAAGTGAGATACAGCTCTTTAGACAAAGAAAACATGGAGTATTAAATGTCCCCTTCCTTAAAGGGGAATGACAAGACTTAGTCATGATCTGATTTGAGTTCATTAAGTTCAGTGGGATGATGTAAAGGTATTTTTTGGATCATGACCTCGAGTATTGTCAAGTGATTGTTGGCATTCTTTGTTAGCCAAGATGAGGTCAGAAAGAAAATGATTTAGGAATTTACCATGAGTGTAAGCTTTTGCCATTCTGGGGTGTAACCTTTACAGCATGATGTATCAAAGAAATACCAGGAGATCAGACAGGTTCTGCCGTGAGTGAAAGTAGACACTCTCTCATCTCTGCACTAGAGTGGACTCAGTTTTAATGTAAAGATAATAGTTAAAAGTCTTTCTGTATAGAGTACTGAAAAAGAGGGAGAGGGATGTGAAAGGATATTACAGGAAAAAGGAGAAGATGAACCTTTGCGGAACTGGTCTTGAAAGATGAACTCTGGACAAGGATGCATGTCGGTTAGCAGTACCACTATGAGAGGGAAGGCACTACAGTAAAATGGAAGATAACAGGATCTCTGGAATATATGTATTAAAAGAATACATTGGGTCAAAGAATGTGTAGTTTTGTTGGTAAAATCCTTGCTTTTGATATTTTGAAGTGTGTAGTCTGCTATTATAAACTTGTAAATGACAGGTGGAGTGGCAGAATTCACGAATTCTATGCCTGCAGCCATATGCTTATTTTTTAAATTAAGCAGCCTTTTAAAAAGTTGCTGCTCTCTCTTTTCACTCTCAAATATTTACAAGGATTTTTTGTGTGTGTGTGGTTTTGGTTTTGTTTGGTTTTTTTTCTATCTGAAGTTCTTAGCAACAGTGTTCCTAGCTGGGAGGTGTTACAACCCTTAATTTCTAATAAAACAATAATATTGCACCAAATCCTCTACTACTTTGGCACATTTTGGGAAACTTGTGTCTGGTTGTGTGCAGAATTCATAGAGCTCATAGAAGCTCAAAAGAACGCATAAGCAATTAAAGAATTACCTAGATAAGTATTTATGAATGTGAGCAGCAACCAATACTTGAAAAAGTAAATAAATTCCAACTGGATCCAAATCAAAAAGTTAGCATTTTCTCTAGTCTGTTCTTCATGGGTGATTGCTGTGTGTTCTACCCAAGCCTGTTCCAGAACCTCTTTTTCTGGGTGATAATGTGCCAAGCTTTCACCTTTATTATCTTATGTAAAATGTTGATGTGTGTACATAAGTACTTGAAAGTTCCTCCCCCCCCCATTTTTGTGTTGTTACCAAGTCAAATATTATTATAAAGGTGAGTTTTAAAGGCTGTCACTTGACTCCAGGTGAAACTGGAGGTGCAAACTCCCCTCCAACCCCCCCCAAAAAACCTCCAGACACTAGAAACATCAGCTGTCTTGCTTGAATGCAGCCGAAAAGGTAGGGGTGTTCTCAAGTGACAGCCCCAAACCGTGGAGATGGTCATATTCATCACCATAGACTCCTTAAGCAGGCAGTAGAAGGGGGTAGAAGTCTGTTTAAAGTGTTTACTTATTCTCTACTGCCCTCTGGATCAGTGTTTTTGAATTGCTCTGTTTTGTTCCTCCTGTGAAAGTCTGTCTGTCTGGTACATGGTATGTGCAAACTTGTTTAAGACAAGTGGGATTATGTGCTTAATGTGCACCTAATACTGCAAGCATCAACAAGAGCATGCTTTGTGTCCCAGTGCAGCTGGGTCATCCCCTCCTGTCTGTGCTCATCTATTCCCCTGCCCCAGCTCTCCATTCTGCTCTGGAAGCATTTGACTGTTGTCCTGCCAGAGTAATGCTGGCTTAGCCTCCAGGTCTTTGACATCCTCTTTCTCTTGAATCTTGCCTTAGGCTTTGCTAAGATGAGGGAGAAGAAGTGGCTGCATCCAGTGGGAACACCAGAATTTGGAGCTCTATACCATGCGAAAATCTCCTGTTAGGGGCTGGGGAGAGGTAATTAGCCTTGCATGCTGTCAGGTGGATCTGCCCAACATACTTGTCCAGACCAAGCAGGGTGGAGCCAGGACATGTTTACTCTTCTTCAGAGCATGCTGGCACATTCGGATTCCAGCCTGGCCTGGGACAGGGACAGCACTTGTGGAGAGGAGCCTATGCCATGTTCCCCCACTTCGGGGTCCCTTCACAGCATACCTGACACCTTCTGTGTTGTACAGAGAGGGTTCATGCTCTTCTCTGATTCTGAAATGTTACTCTGAAGGTGACAACCTCTTCTCTTTGACTCAAGAGGAAGATAGTCTTCGCTAAGCTAAATTTAGCCTTTGACTAACACTGAAGAAGTTGTATTTTTTCCTCTCTTTTTTGGCTTGCTGCAACTGTTTCTAGGGATTCTGATGTCATGCACAGTATTTATTGTAAATTCTCATCTAGCTCTCTAAATTTTACTTTTATGTTCAAATATGGGATCACAGAACAGTGATGTCATACCTGATCAAATCACATTTTATTTTTGTACCACATTGAAGACTTCCATTTCACAAGTTCTTGAAGTGATTTTAAAACTTGATGTGCTGTGTGGCTATGTTTATGTGGCTAGAAAATGAACCTTAAAATCATTCCAGATATACTTTCCTTGGTTATTTGGAAGGAGCCTTGCATCAACAGCTATTAAAAAGGAGAGCTGCAAACTGTGCTGGAATCTCAAACACTGTTCCCTAAGATGTGGCATTATTTAAATATTTTTTTCAATACACAAGCTGTCCTTACCACTGTTTGGTTTGCCTGCTGTAACACTGGAACAGCTTTTTGATTTATTATTTATTCTGAAGTCTACTATGATTTGGTTTATTTTCCTTTTTTTTTTTTCAGCATGACTTTGCTTTGGTGTTTATCACAGCTGGAAGAGGGTAGGAAGGGGGAAATCCGTCCACTGTACTGAGCATGCCACAGAGAGTTTGTTCTCCTTCCGGAGATTGTACTGGGAGCTCCACAGTGCCAGGATATAGGACAGAGTGTTTTTTGTAGGTCACAAAGAAGAATGTTCTATTGATTGATAAATTCCAATAGGGCTGGTCTTTTCTGTTGTTTTGTCATGTGCAACAAAAGCAGGAAGAATGTGAATTTTCTATGTAGAAATGATGTTGTTGTCCACGATGAAAATAGGGAACAGTAAGGTTTTACAGCGCTTTAAAGAAGTGGAATGACTATAGTTGGTTCTGATAAGCCGCTTGCTTGAAATGGAGTGATTTATTATGAAATATTCATCATGTGATTGAGACAGTAATAGGTTGGTTGCAGATTTCATCCTCTTGTTTTATGCTTTTTTCAAATCACAGTAGTATTTCAGGGTAAAACAACAGTCAAAATACATAAAATAATTACTTTTATTGTTTGAACTTCAGTTGGCACTTACAGTTAACTGCCTGCCAAATAAACTAGTAGCAAGTTCAGTTTCCTGAGTTAATAGGCTGGTAATTGAAGCTTCCAAACAACAGTTGGATGTTTTGATCTTGATCAAGCAGTTAGTGAATTGTTACCTAGTAGATGTGCACATTCTGTGATTTGGATTTCTTTTCCTGCCACCCTCCTGAACAACACTTGTAGAAAGTATTATTTTTACTTGATTTTGGTAGTAGCCAGGGGTACCTAGCTTGACAATCTGTACTGGGGACCTGATCTAATATTCAGGGTACAGTGTGAGTGCAAATGGAAGAGACATAAAAAGAAAGGAATAAATGAAAATCTAAGTTGATTGTTATCAGACCTGGAGGTTTGAAAAGAGATCAAAAGACACAAAACCAAATAGAGAATTTATTGCAAACTTGAAGGCGAATATACCATGAGGAAATGTGGGGAGGAAATGTGAGCTGGTGGAAATACTGTGGGTGGAAACTGATGTGTTTGGATAGGAGAAAAGTGATTTTTAGCAGCCATTTGAAACAGGTTGTTGTACTGAGTATGAGGATTCACTGTGAGAGTGTGATGTTCTGAATGAGAGATTAGGTACTATAAGCAAGAAAAAAAAGGTTCACTGAATTGAACAGGGTAAGAAGGGAATGCTATTGAAATGGAGAGAAAGCTTAAAAAAATTATACAAACAAAAATCTCATCACCAAAACCCAGAAACGATTAGTGTGGGGAATACCAAGGCATTTGAGGTGAACATGTTTTGTTCTTTGAAATACCATACCACCAGAACTGCAGTGATATCCCTATACGGAAGAAACTTCTGTGTAATTCTGGAAGGGAATAGGTAGTTCTCAGAAAGCTACCAAGGACACAACTCAAAATTACAGTGCAGGAATGCTGATCTGATTTAGTAGCTGTTGCCTATTGCCTTCAGCCATTAATTTATTCTTATGTCAACCTACTTTTGCGTGATTGAAAAGGCACATGTGTATCAAGTTTGGTTTATTTCATCAGTATAGTTAGTTACACACTACAGATGTCAGTTTACCCCAAATAAATGGAATACTTTCCTAGGGAAGAAGTTGATTCCAAACATTATTAAAGATAATTGGGAGCAGATCTCCCAAGAATGTAGGTCAATCCCACAAATTACTTAAAAGTATACTTGCTATCTTTATTCTCTAAACCAGGTGAAAAACAACTTGGTTTATGATCATGCATGTGAATTTTAGTGTTCTGAAATACCTTCAAGGTTTCTTGAAGAATTGCGTGATAAATGTTCCTTGTCTCAAGCTTTGGGCTGTTTTCCTTTATTTGGTCCTTGATCGATATACGTCTAGAAAGTTCATACTGATCCCCTCACCCACACTTCCCAAAGTGGAGGACATTATTTTGGAAGCCCACTGACTCAACAAGGCTTGGTTCTGATGGGTGTCAGAGGCCTGGCTGTATAGTAATAGAAAAGATATGAAGCCTTCAGGTAAAAAACTAGGAAAAAAGCCTTCTGAATAGTAAAAAGCCAAATGAGGCCCTGCAATTGATGGTTTGGGATGGCTGACCCATCTGAGAGCAAGCTGGCGAAAGGTAACAATATCATTGGAGTTGATCTTGACTTAGTATTTGGGGAAAGACTGTATACAACTAGGTGGACTTTGTGTATTTATTGGTCTTAACACTTGCACTTCCTAATTTTATTCTCTGCTACCCTTTCCAGACTTTTGAAGAGCTGTAGGGAAGAGGATGTAAAGGGAGATGGGCTTGTTTTCCATACAGACCTCATAGGAATGAATATAACCAGAACACACACTCTGTCTGAAAAATCCCGTGTTCATACTGTTCTCTTAGTTTGTAGACTGACCAATGTGCCAAGAACATGTCCTCTGTAGGGTCTGACAAGCCCCTGCCCTGCTCAAACGAATGGACTAGGGTCCAATGGCGTGTTCGGAGTGCCAGATAAAGTTGTTATGCTGGCGGGAGGTTTTCCCCGGCCCGGGCTGGGTGGGGTCAGAGGGTCAGACCCAAGAAGCCGTAGTGAACCCAGAGAGGTGATCCTGTGAGGAACCGTCTCCCAGGGGGTCGTGGCTTCTCTCAGCCGTCGGCCGGGGCTGCCTGCAGAGGGCCTGGCTCAGCAGGCTATCAGCTCTTTAGTGATTCAGCAAGTGATATCAGCTCTGCTCTGCAAGGCAGAACCCCCCTTTGGCCAGGCCCGGATAGAGAGAGGAGAGGACTCTCTGGTGGTTCCGCAGAAGCAGCTTTATTCTCGCATCTTCCACGAAGGGGTGACCAGAGACGAATCCTCCCCCGACTCAGGGCAGAGGGGTCTCTTTTATGGGGGTACAGAGGTGGGCGTACAAGGGTAAGAAACCAATGGGTACTAGGGTATTTTACATACAGTTTCCTAGAGGATCTTGGATCTATCTTTTCTAACTGAAAAGGCTCTTTGTTTCCCCAAGAGGGGCCTGGAGGGAGATAGTGCTACCTCCTTATCTCCAGGCCTCCCTGCCAGGGCAGGGGCTTGTCAGACCCTACAGTCCTCAGTGTAGAAATCAAAGTACTGCTATTAATATGGTATTACTAATTCTTAGATTTTATATTAAGCTAATTCTTATTTTGTTCAACATCCTTGATTTTAGTTAGTGCAAACTGGTAAAATGGAAGAAACTTCTATTTTCATGAGGCTTTTAGCAGCATCCATTCATATTGTTGCCGCTGTTAGGGGCATGCTCATTTGTGTTGGAATGTAGCCATTGAAAGAGATCATCAGTGTAGTCAGTACATTGATGGGATTTCCACCATCTTCAGTTTCAGAAGAAGTGTGGGGAGGAGAATGAATTTTGAATGTTTCATATACAAAGTTCTCACGTTCCATGAACACTTGGAAGAAAGATGCCAGGAGAACTCCTGGGGCAGAATCAGGAGAACTTTCCTGGTCTGCACCCAGCTGGCTGTCATAGCTGTGTATGGAACAAATGTTTGAGCAATTAACAGCATCGCTCACAGGCAACACCTTAAATTAAGGAGGGAGATCTGACTTAGGTAATTTAAAGTGATGAAATTGCAGGAAATGCCACACCTGTCCATCTGAGGTTGAGATACAAGAAAGACCTGTTCTGAAGGGGAGAACCCCAACAACCCCGTCTCCCCCCAAAAAAACCCAGTCCAGCCCCATTGACTGAAACTAAGGAAAACCAAAGTGGTTTTGACTCCGTTTGAGATGCTTTTGGGACTTCCTACAATCACTGGGTTCTAACATCCTCTGAACAGCACTGTGGAATGACATAGTAAGATTTGATCTTTATTAGATTAAAATGCACAATTACTCACTGGTTTTAAGATATTTTTTCCATTGTAATCTAAATAAGACTATACCATTGTGTGTTATGTCATTACAAATTTGAGGAAGCATTCTTCCATGTAATATTGGGATCTGCTACATCCTGATTTTTGCATTCTTCACAGAATTGGTGTTGCTTAATTATTTGTTGTTCCATGGTAAGTATACTGTTTCTTTAAAGAATGAAATTTAAAAGAAGAGTTTCAGTTTTCTTACTTGCTTCTCCTTTTACCTAGTTTAGAGCCTGCATTGTTTCTCACCCTCCAGGGGTGCAGCGCCATTTCAGGGCTCTCATTGAAGCAAACCAGGTCCTGCCCATCAGCTCATGGCAGTGAGTTTGTTGACCATTCGCTAGACGAGTGTCTCACTTTCCAAATCTGTGAAGTGAGATTGAATAAGCAGAATAAATACTTTCTAAAGCACAGTTGGGAATATTTTAAAGTGCTCTTAAACTATTTAAAGTAAAGGGTGAAGCAGGATGGAGTTATGTTTTGCTGCCTTTTTTTTTTTTTTTGAGGGTCATTGAAATGAGAAAATTCACTAATGAAGCATGAAACTTGCTCAGTTATCAGAGTGACAAATGGCAATCGTTAAAGTGCAGAGAATTTGTCATTCTTTCAGTTTTATATATGTATATGTAAAAGATAGCTGAGGAGGAGTATTGTATGTAATTCACAAAGTATGATACTGTCTCACGGCTTTCTCTTCATTACACTTTTCTCCTGATTCTGTAATAAAAGCAGTAGTAGAAGAGCGGTGGGCTTCAGCACAATGGGCTCTCACCCATGAATGAGCACCTTGAGGACCAACAAAATAAAAGAGAGATTGGCATATTACATCTAAGATTATGTCAGCACTATAAATTGTACCATTCCTATGGGCAGAAATGGCAGGGGCATGGAGGTTGGTTTGCTGCCTGTGCAGTGACAGCTGTGCACTGCACTTTTTCCAGCTTCCTCAGAACAGATAAGATTGTGCCATTTGGCAAACCTCCCAGTTTACCTTCTCAATTCCTGAAAAGAAACAAGTAAAAATAGTTACAGGAGAGAAAGATTTAGATTATTTCCAATTAACATAGATCCTAAGTATGTTGGACAGAAGGTTTCTGTAATTAAAGGAAGTAGTGCTACCTGAATTGTGAAATACTGCAGATTAGTATAGATTTGATAGAAAATCAAACAGGCGAACCAGTTTGATTTTCTCCTTGTTTTACTCAGTTTAGGAGGCAGTAAAGAGGACTGGTGTGCAATTAAAGGTTATCCCTTTGTCCTCTCCTGTGTGAATTGAGCTTTTCCACAGTCTTTAGAGAAATTGTTAGGAAAGTTTTATAGGAAAGGACAAGCAGAATTTTTAGATTGACACTGATGAAGATGGTTGCTTGTCATATGACACAATGTAGAAAGAACACAGTGGTGATGGAGAATTGTCTTGTATTAAAATAAGAACTAGAAGTTTTTTACTTAAACTGAGGATCTTGCATACAGAATTATGTTCCTGTTTTTGTAGGAGGGGCACAGTGAAAGTTAACTGTTCAGATGATCTTTTGGATATTTCACACATGTGCACACAAAACAAATGTGGGGGTGTAATCAGTTGGGAATGTGCATGAAACTTTCATGCATATAACCCACACTTCAGACAATAATGTGTCTTAGAACTACTTATCCTTGCAAATGGTTACCCTGGTGATGTGTAAGTTACAGTTAGGAAAACGCAGGTTTATGGCAGCAAGTGAACAACTGGCTGTACATAGGAACTGATATTCCTATTCATATCGTGCTTTTCCCTCCTGCATGCTGACACAAAAATAATCTAATTCTTATCTTCTTGGACTTATGAAAGGTACATGTCTTTAAAGTGTGCAAGTATTAAGTTGTGGCTGTTTTAAGGGCTACAGATGTTTGGAAAGAGTTGCTTAAAAGAGGAAGCAAGGTGGCATGTGTAAGCTGGAAGTGAGAAAGTTAAATGGAAAGGGAGAAATGGGAATAAAACGTGAGAAGTTTTGGTGTTCATTGTATTTGCTTCAGGAATCAGACTTGGCGAAAGAAAGATCCACGGAGGATTAACGCTGAGGGAGATTTCGTCCTAAACTCGTAACCCTTGCTTGTATATGTGAAAGGAAGAAATACACAAAGGTGCATGGGATTTCAAAGGAAGGACTGCTAGGATATTTCTCTTGTAGTCTACGTACCATACAAGTATCTGGTGCTGCAGAATCCAGACAAGTTAAATGTTTGCTGTTTGTTTTCAGATAAATTGAGTCATATTTTGAAAAATATAGTATCTTAACTATCTTTTTGGTCTTTTACTAGGGTATATTCAACCAGTTTCAATGTAGCAGTGAGAAGGTACTGCCTTCTGATGCCCTACGCACTGCTCTTGCAAAGACATTTCAGGATGAGCAACGTTTCCAGCTGGGCATCATGGATGATGCTGCTGAATGTTTTGTGAGTATAACTGAAAGACGGTTTGACAGGCACAGAGGTGGCCCACCACAACGCAATCTTTCCTGTTATTTTTTTCCCCTTAATATTTTGCCCTCCATTTCTCCTTACCCCAAATTGCAACAGACCTTGCATGTCTGGCCTGGAAAAGTGCACAGAGATCCCCAAACAAATGATTTGGAAGTGGTAATATCATCATTAACCACTTTAACATATACTTTTGCATATGTTCTGCTTGGTTTTGCAAGTGTGCTTTAGATGTGAATTTTGAAAAAATTGTGCCTAAAGAATGATCCAGGATTCTAGTTTTAAGGATCACCTCAAGAGGGTAAAAAGACATTTTGTTTGCCAGTTATTCTGAAATTGTGTTTTCACCGGAAAATTTTTCAAGGGAAATTGTACAATGGTAGAGTTGTTTTGCCAAATAATTAATCTTGACCTGTTATTTGCAGGCCTATAAACCACCCAGGCAGCTAATAGTGGTAGTGAAAAGTGTTCTGCTGGAAGAGTTGTCAAGAGACTTCTGGCACCCATAGATTAGTGTTGGCAACAGTGGAAGGAGAGAAGTCTTGGGACAAAAACTCCTGAGAACTTTAAAACAGATGTAGTTGTATTAATTAATGTCTAGGAAATGTTCGGTCCTTTTGTTTCATATACAGTGTAGTCTGCCTCTTCATTATTAGTTCTCCCTCTTTTTGATAGAATGTAGATGATGTGTCATATTTCAAAGCTCTTGTGGAATGGAGGAGTTGATTTATTTTGTGTTGATGAGAAGGTAGTGTCAATCCAGTGATCTTTAAAACTGCATAGGTACTCTCTCTGTTAGATTTAGTCATATCCATGGATGCTTGAGAATTGGACAGAAAAATCAGTAGCAGAATCTTCAGCAGAGTTAGTAAATAAATGATTATGATGCAGTGTTTCAAATCAGAAGTGGAGGCTATTTTCTTTTGTAGACAAGAAATACCAGCTTCTTTGTTTTTGAAGCAACTTTCAAAAATTTGCAGGAGCCTTGTGTCTGTAACATTATGGCATCTGACATATTTTTGTGATTTTTATCTTAACTTTTGTCTGCAGTTGAAATTATCTAATGCATTCTTTTTCCTTTTTCCCTTTGGCTAGGAAAACCTGCTAATGCGAATTCACTTCCACATTGCAGATGAGACGAAGGAAGATATTTGCACTGCACCACATTGTGTTTCCCATCAGAAGTTTGCAATGACTTTATTTGAGCAGGTGAGGTAATGATATGTGCTTAATACCAATCACCAGTTCTCAAGTTTTGCGTTTTCATTTCTAAAACATACATTGCCATAGGAAAGAAATATGCAAGCGGGAGTGTTGCAGTGGAAATACCCCTTTAACCTTGTCAATGCATTATATTTTCTTTCTCTTTAGTGTGTTTGTACCAGCTGTGGTGCCACCTCTGACCCATTACCTTTCATCCAGATGGTACATTATATTTCTACAACCTCACTCTGGTGAGTTGAGTTCTTCACAGGGAACCTTCCCCACCTCCCCCACACTTTTTCCCCCCT
>JACBWW010000010.1:13385754-13428394 GCA_020086605.1 Lanius collurio
AGTATGATCTTTATTGTTTAAATGTCTAGAACATTGTTTGTTCAAAGTCAGCGGAGCTTTCATACCTGTGATAAAGAACATGAGGATTTTGTAAAGCAGAAGATAGCAGTTTAGGCATGGAGCAGTGTGTCTGCTTGTTTATGATTCTGAATCTTGACAACTGTCGTGGCAAGGACTCGTACGTTTTGAAAGACTTTATGAGCAAATGATTTAAGAAAACAGATAAGAAAAACAAAAAAAAATTACATTGAAAAAGACCTTTGGACATCTATTCCATCCTCCTGTTTAAAGCAGGGCTAACTTCAAAGCTAAATCAGGCTCCTTGGTGTCGTGTGTAGCTGAGTTTTGAAAGTGCTTAAAGGACAAAACTTCCATGATTTCTCTGGGCTGTGTGTTCCAATTCTGAAGTGTAAGCTTTTTTTCCTCCTCCATGGTGACCAGGGCAGTTCCACGATGACTAGGGGAAGATGCAGAAAGGGATATTCTCACTGGAGGTCAGACGTGGTTTAATCTGTGCTGGCTGCTCTGACTCACCTGGTCCTTCACATGCCTGGAGCTGATTTCCAAGGGGATTGATCTGGTCTGTCATGGCCCCAGGTGGTGGAGTGAGACTAATCAGCCTGTAGTTCCTCAAATCCTCTTTCCTTGGACGAATATTTAGCTCTTGTTTAATCTTGTTATGGGGGAACTGTCCTGGTCACCGGGACCTTTCATTAAAAGGCAGTGCACAGAGCACGAGCACTAGGTCTAAAGCAGATTGTTTGAACTAATGCTGGGAAAGTCTTTTTTGAGTAGATGTCTGCTCAGTTAAAAGCTTTTTGAATCTGATTGATGCAGGAACCTGTTATTTGTTTCTGTCTTTAGAATTTTACTGGAATTAGAACTTCTCTTTGTTTTATGTCTGGCATATAAGATATATAGTTAGAGCCTGAAAAAATTGTCATGAGAAGTGCTAGTTGCTCTTCACGTGCAGATCTTTAAAAGGTATCACTTTACCCATGTAGCAAGAGTACTGTAAAGCATCCCCCTTTTGTGGCTGCTGCCTGCTGTTCCATCAAGCTGTAGTTTTTCATAAGGTTCCAGCAGACACTGTATATCAGAATATTGTTTACTGGAAAAAGGGTAAAATAGTTATGTAAGTGGTATTCAGTATTTTATATGAAATATCACAATAGGTCTTAAGTCATGCATGATTTTAAAAGTGCCAATACATATTAATATATTTATTTACCTCTGAAGCCATTTTAAGCTTGAGCATGCTATAAGCACTAATATTCTTGTGTACATATTGTTGTCTTTCTTTCAATTTGGACAGTGAACTAAATTGGGTACTGGACTACTTTTTGTTTGTAATTTTATTAAGTATGTGCTGTACTGTGTTACTTTACTATAATTGTGCTTATTGAAGGGGGGACATTTTGAAAGTATTTCATTTTGAAACCAAGTATTTATCGAAATGCTGAAATTTTCTTCTAAGATATAAAATTTAAACCAAGCAATCTATTTCTGTTTTGAGTTTTACTTGTTTTCTTTGTACATTATTTTTGTGGAAGATGCAGTAATTCACAATTAATTACATATTTTTTTTCTGTACTACAATATTAAATATAAAAAGTGTTACGTATTTGAAGTTTCTTAATGCTAACAAAATTTAGGTGAAATGTATACTAGCTTAGTGTGGGTTTGTGTTTTTATTTTATTATTAAAGTTCTTTTCCCCATACTTTGTCTATACTGAAGCAATCAAGCTATTTGTATGCTGGAGAGGCGAGAGAAACCAACTCCGGATATGTTTGGAGAGCTCCTGCAGAATGCCAGCACCATGGGGGACCTGAGAAACTGTCCAGTGAGTAGCCTTACTTTTCTTTGGGTGTGAATTCAGTATCTCACAGTTATTCAAGGAAGGAAGGGAAAAAATAGTGGTGATGAGTGCTTCTTTGACTAGACACAAGTATTAATAGGAATAGATGCTTATTTTTAATGTATAGCATAAGTGCTAGATTTTGAAAGTAAGAGTTTAATATCTTGTTCTGCCTTTTAATAAATATGCAAAAAGAGTTATCATCAAACTTTTTTACATGTTGATTAATAGGTAGGGCAGGAAACAGCTGCATAGTTGCTGGTTCATGTAATGCTGCTGTTAGGTGCATTACCAGTCCTCAGTGAAGCAATACAGGCTCTAACAGGAGGACTTGTATAGCTGGTCCCTGGGGGCAGTGTAAGTATTTCCATTTTATACCTGGCCTCTCTCCCAATTTATAACTCTGAAACCTTGATTAAAAGTCTCCATTGAAATACATTTTTTTTTTAATATTGGCAAATAGTGGCTCACTTATCTAAGTAAAAAAATTAAGATATTTTATTGTCATTTAAAAGGTGCGTATGAGTCCATCTATTTAATAACCAAAGAATGTGAAAATTAATAGAAATACGTTCTTGGGCAAGGCAAACTGCTATTTGAGTGTGAAATGATTAGTTGGATAAATTGCATACCAGCATTTGCTGCCCCTTTCTTTTTATAGTCAAAAAAATTCTATAGAAGTTTGGCGAAGTGTGGCCTCAAATTTGAGAGTGAGGTTGGTTGGGAGGTAGTAAGCAGAATTGCTTATACTTTAAATGACCCTTTCAAAATATGTGTGAATAAAGTCATCTGAATATCAAAACCTCATGTCTACATTTAAACATTAGAGTCCTCTACAGTTTCTTTCTGCTTTTTTAATTTTCCTTTTTTGTCTCTCACTGATGGTTGGGACTGAAATTCTGGTTAAATTTTCTAGATTGCTGTGGGGAAGAGCTTTGTGATCTCTTCCCTGGTTTTAGTGTCAGAAATTATTATATCCAGTTGTGAAATTGGATCTGTAGACAAGACAAACAATTCTCGGTATAAAAATGTTTTTTTTTTCCTGGAATCTTGCGGGGGTACCTTTGTGATATGCCTCAGAGAAAAAGTGAATGTTGTAAATGGACTTTGTCTTAGTTTTTTTCTTGTCCCCGCTACCCTGTTGTGTCATTGACACCCCCCTCCTCTGCAAAATGCCCTGGTAGTTATTTAAAAAGTAAAAAATGGGAAGAAAAATCAAAACAGGAATAAGAATTGTAGCACTCCTATGAGTTATTAAAGCAACTCTTATTCTCCTGATCTTCCAGCTGCTGTTCTCATATAAATATTGACCTAACTATACTAAGATGGGATGGTTGAGGGACCAGCAAATTTAACAGCAAAGCAGGACTTTTTCCTGCTGCCAGTTTTTCTGGCATTGTCATATAAAGCATCAGTTTCTGTAAATACCATTTTTTAATCTGTGATTCTGATCAAAAGTGACCTTTCCTTCCAATTCCCAAGAATGTTATTGGGGCCTTTCATGTATGCTTGCTTATCTTTTTTCAAATAAGCTTATTTTTGTGCTCTCTATTTTAATCATTATCAATAGCATGAGGAAGAATCAGCAGTGTTCGCTCAATGCTGGATAGTCTTGATAGCACATCTCATCTATGACACAAGAAGCTCCTTCCTTGGCACTGAGCATATCTGCTGTGTTTCACCACCTTCTCTTTGGAAGCTGTACTTCTGAGACTTACACTTGTTAGTGCCTTGCCCATAATAAGAGAAGGATTATACTCAATGTCTTGTTTTATTTATGTGCTCAGAGTAACTGTGGGGAAAAGATCCGTATTCGTCGTGTGCTGATGAACTCACCACAAATCATCACCATTGGCTTGGTTTGGGACTCAGACCACTCTGATCTGGCTGAAGATGTGATTCACAGTCTGGGAACTTGCCTTAAACTGGGAGATGTGAGTATTTTGTATTTTGGCACTACCTACGAAGACAGTCTTTTTCATGGTAGTCTGTAGTAGCAAATGGAGAAAAAATATGAAGTTGCCACCTTTACCTTTTCAGTGTCCATAAACAGAGGAATAGAGGACAGAACCAAGGGTCTGACCTGTCTCTGAAGGCCTTAGAAAAACCTGTAAAGTGTGTTTCTGAAATGTCTGAAACTTTAAAAATATTTTCAGGTGAAAGGAAATTTTGGATTGGGGTTGTTTTATTTTTATGAAAATACATGCTCTTTCATTTTAAAGAACAAGTTTATTTCTATTTCTTTTGAAGACAAAATATGGTTTGGTGGTCTTTGGGGTTATTTTTTTATCTTTAGCTCCTCTTTTTGGTGAACTATGTGATCATAACACTGAAGAGTTATTTGTAACTGAACAGTCTCTAAGAGGTGGTGGCTGGCACTGTGTGATTTAATGACAGACTGAATTAAATAAGACCCAGAGGTTTGTCCCCTGGAGGATTCACTTATTCTACATTAACTGATGCTTTAGAACTGAATTATTGGTTTACCAAACTGTAGCTGTGTCTTATTGTAGCACTGAGATACTACATAAAATAGTTCCCATATATACACACGTTTATGTTTAAAAAATGCATTGTTCAGTGCACAGTGTACCAAAATCAGTGTGAGCTGATGGAAATGTGGTTGTGAAAGTGTGGTCTTTGCGTAGTAGAGCAGTAATGCACTAAAACATGAGACCTGTGCATTTTACATTAATAAAATTCAATTAAATAGCATTTTTTTTCTGTGTGCTGAATTCTTTTGATCTACTGATGTCTTCAGTTGATGTTTTATGTGTTATCATCATAAACTGGTCCATGCTAAATTCTGGACAGTCCTTGCTAAAGTCAGAATAAATGCTACCTATTTGCTGTCCAAACCACTTTGTTTCTGCAAAAAGGAATGAATTTTTTAAACAGTATTTGGTATAATCAGCAAGCAGGACACAGAATACAAATTTTCAAAATAGAACCACATTGAAGTTATGTAACAGCTTATTTTTTCATTGTTGTACATGTCTTCCTTCAAGTAGAGACATACTCCAAGTCCAGCTCAATTTATGAGCATCTGGTGAGTTGGTCAAAATCCAGATTCTGGTCTGTGTTTCTGTGTTTGCTTAAACATGGCATGATTACTTATTTATTGCCTTGTTTTCTCTATCTTTTGAAGTAAAAGTCTGATACCTCTCTATAGTACTTCGAGGTCTTTTAACATAAAACAGTATGTAAAATTCTGAGCACTTTATTAATTTCTCCTTATGTTTTTCTTACCTCCCTTTTTGAAGCTCTTCTTCAGAGTAACTGATGACAGAGCAAAACACTCAGAGCTGTATTTGGTGGGAATGATCTGTTACTATGGAAAACACTATTCAACCTTCTTCTTCCAAACTAAAATCCGCAAGTGGATGTACTTTGATGATGCTCATGTCAAAGAGGTGAGAAAAAAATGTTTAGGAAAATAATCTGTTGGAAATTCGTTAGCTGTTTGTATGTAATTCCATACTGTTTTCTAGAGATTTTGAGATTTTTTTTTTTTTGCTTGTTTTCTCTGGTGGTTTATTAGCTTCATTTTGTGGTGAGCTTGCATCTTTATGTCTTGGAATATCTTAAACCATTTACAAACACCCTAAATATTCCTTGACTGTGCAGCTCTACTTTAAGCCAGTGTTAGTGACAGCTACTCACCAGAAGCAGAAGTTGAGAAGAGAAATATAGCTCAAACCTCCTTTATGATGTTAAGTCATTTATTCCCTCTGTCCCGGGGGGCCGACCTGGGCAAGGGCTGGCTAGGTAAGAGGGTGGGGCTTTCCATCCCCTTGCTTTTGTCTCAGAAAGAGGGAAAGGGGATACCAAGGGCAGAGCTGGGATAAACAACCAACCACATCAGAGCCCGGGCTGCTTGAACATTAGACAGACCCGACTTAGGGTCACATGGCAGGGACCCGGCCTGGGCGGCCCAGGGGAGCCCACCGCAACAGTTTTCTACTCGGGATGCGCAACTTTGTTACTCCTTTTCTTCTCAGCAAAGTGAAGTATTTTCAAAAAAAAGCACACCAGAAATCTCAGAAACTCAATTCTTAGTTCTGTTTTGTTGTCTCTCTGTCTTGTTTTCATGCTGTTATTTGAAAACCTAGTTTACTTGTGCATACAGCTAACACACATCTCTCTGCCTTGCTGACAGGCAGTATAGCTATTTAGTGCCTGGTTTTGGACTCTGCTGAAGTGTCTACATGCCAGTCTTCCCTAGTGCTTGCTGCCAGCAACAAATATTCAGCTTCTTCTGTTAGTGCTTTTTTTTAACCTTTCCACCAAGCATGAGGTCCTTGACATTAGAGCCACCAGTGCTGGGATTTTGGCATGCCATTATAACCCATTAGATTGTTTGGCATTATTTCATACCACTCTCTGTTTTTCCTTCTAGTTATAGAATCACAAAGATGAGAGGGGAAAAGTTTCTCCTGTAGTCATGCCAAACACAGTCTCAATGGAAAAAAACTCTTAATGCATTCTTACAGTCATCCTTCTCAGCAGAAGAATTTTGCCAAGGCTGGGTACTGCTCTTCCTTAGTAGAATATTCATGTATGGAGCAAATTTGTTGGAGTAAATGTTCAGTGTATCAGGTGAAACCTGTATTAGTACATGGGGAAGATTTATGAGATTAGCATTACTGTGTGAATTATTTGCCTGGCCTACCAGTGCTTGCAGAGGTTCTATCACAGCAGAAATATTCACACACTTGAAGTATCTAGCTTTGTCTTGAGTTTACTGTCCTGATACCTTTTATTGTTCATTTTGTTCATTAACAAATTCTTCTGCTTTTTGGTTGATGCAAGGTTAGGACATTTCAGAGGATGAAAAGGTTTTTGTGGAGAAAAATCTGAAAGGGAAGGATTATTTTTGTAGTTGTATTTTCAGCAGGACTTGTAATCTGTTTAGCCATAGGATGGTGAGTACCTGGATTTTAGTTAGGTTGGCTCAGGAGCTTTCTTGCTGAGTCCAGGTCAGTGCTGGCTATAGAAAGAGTTAAAGCATGTCAGTGGAAAATCAAACTCTGAAAGAATTGCGACGGGGGAAAAGAGAGCTGGTGATAGAAAATGATGACAGAAAACCTTTCTTGGTTTGTTTGTTTGTTTTTTTGTTTGTCAATTCAGATTGGTCCAAAATGGAAAGATGTTGTGACAAAGTGCATTAAGGGTCACTATCAGCCTTTGCTGCTGCTCTATGCAGATCCAAGAGGAACTCCAGTGTCAACACAAGATTTGCCCCCTCAGGTGGATTTACAGCAATATAGCAGGACTTGCTATGACAGTGAAGACTCGGGTAAGAAGTGTGGGCTCTGTGCCTTGTACCTTCACACTGAAGTGCGGCGTGTGAAACATTTCCCTTCTTTGGGGTGTATTATTGTCAGCAGGGGTCCTTGTTGCTTGCTAAAGCTGATCAAGAATTCTGAAGAGGATTTCCAGTGTTTTGTCTGTGAACCTCTCTCTTGGTCCAAGACTGTTGATTGATTGGGTAGCAGTCTTTTCCAAAAACATTTGGAGAAAGAAACTGGAGGGCGGAGGAAGTGAAGGACCTGGTGTGGTGTGGATGTAGAGAGGAACACTAACTGGTGACTTCAATAACTGAAGTTTCTGACTTTAGAAGTTCTAAACCATCCTTAAATAGGACATGGACTGCAAGCCTTGTTCTCGCCAAAGATGGGAAGTGCTCTCAGGCTCAGTGTTTGCAGTTAAACATAAGAAGGATTTCCTTCTTTAATACATATTTTCTTCTTTAATTTCTCAACTGAGAAATGAGTATGAAGCTAACATCCTGTGTATTAAGGAGTGTATACAACACATACACAAAATGACTAACATTTTGCACATTTTATGATCTAACATGGGTTAGGATTAGGGTTAGTCTTCAAACTGTTCAGATTTTTTATTTTTATGTACTGAAAGTGGAGGGAGGAGATTGCCTTTTTCACCTCTTCTAATGAGTTCAGGAATTACTGTACTTAAACTGAATCATGATGCTTCGTATTTTTCAGTAAGGGATCAATGAGAAGGAGCAGATTACTTCGCTTTAGCTAGAAGTATTTCAGTACAAAGTTTATACTAGATAAGCTTTTGATGCATAATAGATGAAACTTGTTAGTTACTATAACATGATATTTTTGTTACCCTTACTAATATTTCGTACTTGAGTAATTTTTTTACTTTCCCCAAAGCAGTTTATTCCATATTGTAGTTGCACTCAACAGTGTTGAAAATTAACAATAATTTCAGTATGGTACTAATGTGTGATTTCAGTCCAACAAATATAGTTTAATTTGGCATGTTAAAAGGATTTGATAAATTTAAAATTACCAAAGAGAAAGAAAGTAACAGGTTTTCAGAAGGAGGGACACGGTGTCCCTGCTTCCAAAGGAGCAGACTTTGCCCATAATCTCTGGTGTTCTTGAATCTGAGTTGGTATCTTTGGTACTCTGTTTTTCTGTTAACTTCTCTATAGTCACCCTTGCTCTCTTTTCTTATCCTTTCTTGGCCTTTATAATAGCTGAAAAAGATTGAAATTTTACATTGTTTCCTTGACATTTCTTTCTTCCCCAGGGAGAGAACCTTCCATCTCGAGTGATACACGGACAGATTCCTCTACAGACAGCTATCCTTACAAACAGGCACACCATGAGTCTGTGGTCAGTCACTTCTCCTCTGACTCCCAGGGGACAGTCATCTACAATGTGGAGAATGATGCAGCTTCACAAAGCAGCAGGGACACAGGTAGCAGATACCATTACATCTGTGTGTGATCATTGTCATTAGATAAGATGACTGCAGAGGATTCCAGTTGAAAATATCTCTATATGTGCACACAACCTTTACTAGAATAGTGAACAGGGTTTAATGTCCTAAATTTTTCAATTGTAATGAACTGTTGGCACTCACCAAAAAAGCATGATTTGTAAGTCTTGTTGGCTCCTGTAGACTTGGGTCCACCCAGACAAGCATTTACAGATTTGTTTTTCTCTTATCCACAATACTGCCTGCTCTCTTTGTTATATAATTCTGTGAGTTGGAGTCTTCACAGCTCCATTTGTAGGGTTTGTTAAGTGTCATGTGTGCTACTTACTCATCTCCAGGCAATAACTTCATTTCAGGAGTTGCAGCTATCTGGGAAGGGCACTTTCATCACCAGAATCCCTCATACTTGGGAACTAAGGACTTTTTGTGTAAGTGGAGGTTGATAGTATTTGCTGCACCAGTGAGGAGCATAAGATAATTTCCTGCCTGTGCCATGGAAGCAAGTTAAGCTGTAATATCTAGTGAGAAGACAATCTGTATATGTGTTACTTTGGGCAGCTGAACAGTCTAACTGGACGCTCTTCAGCTGAAAAGAAGTTAACTGGAAATCTAAAGACTTGATCTCCTCAATTATTCATGGCCAGTGTCCACAGTTAGCCTGTTTCTGCATACAGTAACTTTTAACATCACTTCTGAAAAAGTAGTGCATAAGTTAAGGTCAGACTTCTGTAGCATCAGAAATAGGATCTGCTATTTCTGCTTGAAAAGTTGTTTTATTGTGCTGTAAAAAGATTTTCTAAGAAGACCTAGGAGTTGAATCAGCAGCTGTTAGATTGCACCAGAGTGTCAAAGCTGTCAGAGTGCTTTGTCCTTTTAATAGTAAAATTGTTCCTCTTTCGTATCATAATTGGTTCATTTGAAACAATCTATGGTACATCAAAATCTGAAAAAAAGTTGCAAGGTAATTTTATTTAGTGTTTTTTCATTCTTCATCAGAGGTCCGAGTAACTGTAATACACAGGTTGAGATAGCCTGACAGTCCTTCCAGAGTCTTAGCAAATACTTAATGCTGTAGGAACCAGTCATCATCTTAGGTAAGGATGTGAGAAAGAAAAGAAAGTTGGAGCAGAAATTGAGTGATGAGGAAACAAAATGTATGATTGTCTTCAGAGTACAAAGAAGACAAAAGAGATAATGGTATACTATTTAAATAGCCTGCAAAAAGGCACGGACCTTATTGGATTAGGTTCCTGCCTGCAAAACTTGCCGTGCAGAAGTTAGCAGAAAAGGAGAGTAAGGAGGATGGTCACAAACATGTAAGCATGAAGTTCAGCATGTAACCTTTTGTTCTGTCATTTTTAGTGACTTTGTCCTTTTTTTCTTTCTTTCTTCTCCTATTGATTCTATCCTGTGTTATTCCCTTCAGCTTAGCCCATTTCTCCACCTAAATGGAGAAATCCTTATCCTTGTCCTTATCTTCCCTGATTCAGCCTTAGCTATAGTCAGTCTGTCCCTTAGCTAGCCACTTGTCTGGGCATTTCCCCTCTTTTTTTACCTACCCACAACCTTTCCAAAAATAGTCAGTCAACTAATACAACTGCTCAGTCATCAAATGGTGATCCATGGGGGCCTATAAAGAATCCACCCACATTGACCTGTCAACTGAATCATTCTGGGCAAAAGCAGGATTCTTCATTTAATAGCCATTTACCCACTACTCCAGCCCAGAAAATTATGGACCCTATCCCACATCATCCTTCGGGGAAGGACCACCATTGGGTTGTATGACCTCAGGCTCCTGGGTACTTCAGAAAGGGGGCAGAAGAGTGGCTGCATAAGCCCTCTCTTTGCTCCTACCCACCTGTGCTGCTGAGAAAAATGTGCGTATTCTGGCTGCCCTGTTCATTCAACTGAGATTTCAGGGGGAGGGAGTAGGGGATGTTCTGTCATAACCCATTTGATTTCATTTTCCTCTCTAGCATGCTCTTAGACACACACAACTTGTACAAAACAAAACTCTTCCTTTGAATATTGCTGTTAACTTGTGAAGCCATCCCTAATCTGGGGGATGAGGTATTTAAGTGACACATTCATCAAGAGACACCTTTTAAGCATATCATTAGGCACTCAAGAGTCCTAGCTTGTTATTTTAGAGAATTTTAAAATGTTAGTGTTAAGTATTAGCTAATATTCTTGGGATTTTAATTCCCATATTCATGCATTATGTTGGATTTAGTCTTTGTTTTAGATTGTCCAAGTAAAAGCAACAAAACCTGTGTCCTGCAGACCTCTGATTCTTGGCATCTCCTCTGTGGCTATTAAATGTCTGATGACAATGAGACAGTATTTGCAGTCTTTGAAAGGAGGAGAAAATATTAGTGCAAAGCTAGCAGTCCTCATTCTGAAAGACTAATCTGGTCTTTATTCTATGCAAACCCTAAGATAGTGCTAATAGCACCAAGTACTGGCAAATAGTTTCTCTTATGGTAGTTGAAGGATGCTAAGCAAGCAATCCCTATCCTGTTGGAATGTTTAATTAGAAAAGTTGTGCATGCTGAAGTGAAATATAAGTCTCTTCTGTCCTGAGGGGTGCCACTACAAGGTATAAGATAATGCTGTTCTTGAGGTCCTAAAAGATAAGTGGCAGTCCATGCTGTGAAGGGGGAAAAAAAAATCCCCCAAAGCACAGACTCCTGTTCAGTCACCAAAATGCTATACATCTTTTATCTTCATTGCCAACATTTCTCTTTGGCTTCCTTAATTTCTTTAATATAGTCCGCTTGATTCTAAAAAATTTGGCCACATAACCACTCTTGGCTTTGCAAATGAAAAGTGAGCCTTGTGTAGCTTGCTTTTTATTGTTTGGATTCCTTCCCACTCATTTATATCTTTGTAGCAATTGTTGTTGCAGTGAATTGGTTTTTTAAATGTTAGAGATACAATTTTATATATAAAATCTGCTTTAAATGTTGATTTTTATGCTAATCTCTAGAGAAGGTAGAAGGCCCAGGAGGGCCAGCTATGTAGTCTGGGGGCTGTTAGACCACTGTTTGCTAGTAGAGATTTTCATTTCCTCTCATCCTATGCGAGGTAAAATTTGTGATATAAAGGCTAGAAAAAAGTCTTTGTGGCTTATTCATAAATTCCCTTCTTATCCTGCATCTCTGCTTGGGACTACTCACGTGAGTAAAGCCATGCGTGTGTTTGTGCTTGCAGGTTTAGGGCTGTGAATGTGTGAGAACCATAAAATTAAGAGAAGACAATAGAGAGAACTGTGATGTCAAATAGTCTTAAATCCTGTTTGATGTGAGGAAATGGGGAGTAAATTGTGTTCAAGAGAAAATACTGGCACTCTAGACACATAAGCAGTAGTAAGGGAATGTTGTGTGTCAGCTGATCCTTGTTCATGGTCTGTGCATGTGCTCTTGGCTTGTGGCAGATGTGAATTAGCTGGCTTGGCCCTTGAGAGCCAAGTGAGGCTTCTTCACTGTAGTCTAGGCTAACTCAGATTATGTAGCCTTTGCTCCAGGCAAAGAGAGTGTAGATGAGTAGTTAGTGCAGAGCAGCTGATGATGTGCAGTAATTTATTATTAGACGGTAACTTGTTGCTGTGTTTGAGTCTTTATTCAACAGAATAATGTCTGGCAAGCTATCCTCAGGAGTTTCATGTTCATGGTCATTAAAACTGACAGCAAGAAAGTGGTGTCCTTAGACTATTAGAAGACAAAGCGGAGTCAGCCTTTTCCTTGGCCTGTGGATAAGCTGTCATTAACCAGAGTCGTTGGAAGGGCTGTATTGTTCTTTTAAGACCTTAAAAATGGAACATCCTCTCCAAGACAAAACCAAAAACTTATGGATACGAAAACTTACCCAAACTTGCCAGTTAGTCTTGGAGTGTCTACAGCTCGTAAGGAGCAGGAGAGTCCTGCTGCTTTTAGCACAGTGAACACTTGATCTGAAGGATCTTGTCATCTCTGTACTGTGTTCTTCCTCCTTCCAGGCCACCTGACTGACAGTGAGTGCAATCAGAGGCATGTTTCAAAGAAGAGCTCGCTGGCAGACCGCAAGAGGAGTTCTAGCCGGTCTAGGCGGAAAGGAGATGAGGCACAATCATCAGGATACCATAGTGAAGGCAAGAGATGTTACTTTATTTTAAATATCAGTCTTTTTCTGAATGTTTTTAATGTTCTCAGTGTTTACAAACATTTCCCTCATTCTTTCTTCCATCTTTGTCTTTATTTAGTCCTCTCTTTGCTTTTTGGTGTTTAGTTCCATTTTGGTTGGTTGGTTTGTTTGGGGAGTGTTGGGTTTTTTATCATCATTTTGTTGTTTTGGATTGCACTTTTCAAAGTCTGCATGAAGATGCTGCAAGTAGGGCTGCTAGTTTAATTGAAGTTATTTTTGTGGTTTTTGCTGTCTCTACAAACCGCAGGAGAAACCTTGAAGGAGAAACAAGCCCCCAGAACTGCCCCCAAACCATCCAGCAGCACCAGCAGGCTGAGGGAGTTTAAAGAGACAGTGAGCAATATGATCCACAACAGACCACAGCAGGTTTCTCATACCATCCAGAATTCCCCTCGTGGAGGGAGTAGTGTGGATCAGGCAGAAACACGACCCTCAAAGAGCCTATCTGCACATGCTCGAGACTGGGAAGTGGAGAGTACCAGTAGTGAGTCCAAATCCAGTTCGTCTAGCAGGTACCGGCCAACGTGGAGACCCAAAAGAGAGTCTCTGAATATAGACAGCATCTTCAGTAAAGACAAGAGGAAACATTGTGGCTACACTCAGCTTAGCCCTTTCTCCGAAGAAGCAGGTAAGAGTTTGATAAGATTTATTTCAGAACATGTGGGAGTTTTGAATGTGGAATTTAGGTCAGTGATGAATCGTGTCTGTGAGGACTAATTCCTGTGTGGGTATTCATAGTGCGTGTATGGTAATTCTGTTTGATTTCTGTGTGCTTTGTTTCCTGTCTAAGGAAATAATAAGGGAAACAATACCATCTACCCTGTTTAAATGGACACATGCTATACTACTAAGTGTCTGAAGTTTGTTCTTTGCAGTGACCTTTTGTATTTCTCTGGCTTTTCTTCTGGCTTATCATAGTATTTTTGCTTGATGGCTCACAGTATGGTGCAGAAAGTATCTGGTATATTGTTGCAGAGTTCTTATTGTGAGGAAAAGAGCCTGGAAGCCAGTGATGATTTATCTGGGAATATTTTACACCATAGAAGCTATGCAGC
Source organism: Lanius collurio (assembly GCA_020086605.1). NCBI lineage: Eukaryota > Metazoa > Chordata > Aves > Passeriformes > Laniidae > Lanius > Lanius collurio. The sequence goes on from JACBWW010000010.1 coordinate 13,399,620, forward strand.
TTGTACATGGAAACTCTGCTGGTTTTGATAGTTGAAAAGAATTGGGAAGCATAAAGGAATATATAAAGGAAAGGTGAAGGGGAAGAGAACACACTTCCAGGGAAGGAAGGGAAGCAAACAAGAATTAAATGGAAAGACTGTGAAATGTATAAGGAAGAATTTAAAAAACACGAGTTTTTCTGTCCTCTATATAAGCCACAACAAATCATAAATGGGAAAATAAACAATGTGAAAAATGAGAGCATCTGAAATAGATATAACAGAGTACTGGAAATACAATTGGATATACTGTGAAATTATCTTGTACAAATAGAAATTATTACGGGAAAGAGGATTTTTGTTCCAGCCTTAATTATTACTTCAGGGGGCAGTATGGTAAGTTATACTAAAGGGGAGAGATTCAAAGATAAGTTGGTTGAACAGGTTATTGCTTAAAGTTGCTAGGAAAGCTGTGAAAGTATTGGGGTTTTCTTGCTTAATGTTGCAGTTTTTAAATTATGGATGGTGCTTCTGATTTAAACATAGTTGAGAAGCAAACATGTATATGGATGTTTTGCTGGTATTGAAGCTTAGGTCTTCTACCAAGCTATTTTGTTTTATCTTGACAGGTAAAGAACTTACTGAGAATGAGGTGAAGGAGCACACTGTTCATGAAACAAGGTCAAGCCAGTCAAATATCAGATACAAGCGTGGTGTGCTGGGCCAGGGCACCCAGCACAATGTGGTGGATCAACATCCTCATCTAATACAGAGGATGGAGTCTGGCTACGAAAGCAGTGAGCGCAACAGCAGCAGTCCAGTTAGTCTGGACATGCCCCTGTCTGAAAGCTCAAGCACCCACAGGTAGATTTCAACAAAATTCATGTTTGGAGTGATTGAGGTCTCGATTTCTTTTTTGTAGTTGCATAATGGTGTAGAACATTTTGCAAAGCAGTGGTCCTAGTTTGAAATACAGCTTTATTGGGACAGGCAAGAAATAGTAGGGAAATGGGACCATATTCTTTTCACTATATTGCTAACTTACTGCTAGTGAGAAGAGAGAAACCCAGGGCTTGATTGAGAGAAATGTTGTCTGAAGTTATGCATCTGAAATAGTTGTACCATTAGTCTGTGGTTTAAAACCTTGTGCTTTGAGTAGCTCATAGTCCTTTTTTTTTTTCAGTTAAACCATTGATTCATAGACATAAAGTTGTTAATCTGGTCGGGGGGTTTCCCCAGCCCGGGCTGGATGGGGTCAGAAGCTCAGACCCAAGAAGCCGTAGCGGACCCGGAGAGGTGATCCCGTGCGGAGCCGTCTCCCAGGGGGTCGTGGCTTCTCTCAGCCATCGGCCGGGGTTGCCTGCAGAGGGCCTGGCTCAGCAGGCTATCAGCTCTTTAGTGATTCAGCAAGTGATATCAGCTCTGCTCTGCAAGGCAGAACCCCCAGGGCCAGGCCCGGATAGAGAGAGGAGAGGACTCTCTGGTGGTTCCGCAGAAGCAGCTTTATTCTCGCATCTTCCACGAAGGGGTGACCAGAGACGAATCCTCCCCCGACTCAGGGCAGAGGGGTCTCTTTTATGGGGGTACAGAGGTGGGCGTACAAGGGTAAGAAACCAATGGGTATTAGGGTATTTTACATACAGTTTCCTAGAGGATCTTGGATCTATCTTTTCTAACTAAAAAGGCTCTTTGTTTCCCCAAGAGGGGCCTGGAGGGAGATAGTGCTACCTCCTTATCTCCAGGCCTCCCTGCCAGGGCAGGGAGCTGTCAGACCCCACATCTGGAGATGTTGCAGCTGTCTTTATCTAAACAAGGGCTTACTGCCAAGACAGGGGTTTGTCAGACCCTACATAGACACATTGTACAAAATGAGAAATCAATAGCCTTTAATAGAAATCTTTGTTTTCAGACATACTTGCGATATTGGTATGTAAAAATAAATAGAATAATGTCTGTTTCTATCCTTGACTTAGGAAACTTCAGGTAACCACAAACTGGCGCTGTCTATGGGTAGAATATAGTAGATTTTCAGCTGTAAGAATATGCTCTGAGCAACTCCTGGACCACAGTTTTAATATGAATTGCATAATCTTATGGAGGAGAATAGAATTACTGTCCTCCTTGTTAACTTCCTCTTTTCCTGTTTCTCCCAAGATTTTCTTATGATAGACTTCTTTTAAAATTAAATTAAAATGCAAGTATATGTTTGTGTGGATACAAAAAAAATAGATACGATTTCTCCTGGAGAGATTAGTCAAATGGTAAACTATAATTTCTCTCTTCTTGGAGGGATGCTCATATGAAGCGAGCAGGTGGATTTGTTCCTGCTTGGCGTAACATCCCAAAGTCTCACAGTAGCAGCATCTTGGAAGTGGAGTCGGCTTCATCAGTTGGGAGCTGGACAAACAGCCCACACACCATTGGAAATGGTAAGATACACTTTGCAGGGGTGGATGTGTGAGGTAAATTGTATTGGAATGTTCTTTACTTTCTGGATGTTTATGTTCACAGGGAAATAATAAGGAAAGGGAAAAGAATCTTTGAGGAACATAACAGTTTAACAAGAATAAGATTTACCAAAGAGGATTGCAAAAAACTTTGTTGGAATATTCCCTTGATCATGTTGCTCTGGCATCTCTTTTGTGTATTGACTTAACTGATAAAATAAAGCTATTTTTCCTGTTCTTTCTTATAACTCAGTATTCTGCCATCAGTCAAAAATACCCTCCCAAGCATAATTCATAACTTAGTAGAGTCCTGAAAACAAGCTTGTAATTCTATACAAAATTTAAAACTGTTAGAACTCCGAATGTTTTTTTACAAGATGTTTGGGCTGAGGCTAAGCTTTTCTGCTTATGTATCATTCTAAGCAAATACTTTATTCCAGAGAGTCTGGGCAAGGGAAAGGCAAGAGGAAAGACACTTTCTGAACACTGGTAATAGTTGAAATGAGAATGACATCTGATGGATTTCTGTTGTATGGGATATTGGTATGCTTTATTTTCCTCCCCTTTTCATCTATTCTGTGTAGTTATATGAAAAACATCTTGCTTGGAATCTATCTAACTTTCACAAGCTCTAGTGATCTGGCTAATTTGACATAGCATTATTTACAAATTATAAACATAGTAAGAAGCCTCAAGATTTTATCATCAGCTTAGGGTTATTTCTCCCAGCGATTCTCTCTGTTCCGTATGATGTTTTCGTGAGTCAGTGAATCCATGGGCTGTACTGCAGGGGAGCTTGGAGCTCTGTATTGGGTGGGGTTTTATAAGTAAAATATAAGAAAGCAGAATTTATGTTCTACAATTCTATGGTCTCAGACTGTTATTATCTAATATTAATTTGATTCTCCGTTAATACTACTTTGTCTTTTAAGGTATACTTTAAGAGTTGTAGCTGTCAAAAAAGTTTGGTTGGCTTGTTTGTTTTGAAGGTGGAGACATTTTTGTTCCTTTAAAGAGTGAGCTGGATGAATTGCAAGAAGAGGTGGCAAGGAGAGCCCATGAGCAAGAACTACGCAGAAGAAGAGAAAAAGAAATGGAGGCAGCAATGGGTTTTAATCCCCGTCCCAGCAGGTTCATGGATCTAGATGAACTGCAGAATCAGGGTAACCTTTTGAATGCAATATATTTTGCAAGATGTAGTGCTGAAGTTTTTTGAACTTTTGAATGCAATTTCCTGTTTTAATTATGTGTGTCTCTCTTCCACTGCATCCACACCCCTTTACAATTTTGTACTTTCAGCTAGTGAAATACTATCCATTTCAAACCTGTAGAAAGTGAAAAAACTTAAAAATTTCTTCTTAAATGAAAAAACAAACATAGAGGTATTCTTAATATATGTGTCTTTCCATTTTTGCAGTGATATACACTGTTACTAGTATTGATATCTAGATTTATCTGTAAGTCTTAAACCAGCATCTTGGAATGAGCAGGGCTGTTTGTACCTTTCAGGAACCTCAACTCCACCCACAGCAGAGGTTGTTCATATAAACCATTGTTCTGTTTCTGCTTGATTTTACTACCTTTACAGCGCTACGCAATTCTGCTTGTTCCTGCCCTTGTGCTTTCCAGTCTTTCTCCCTGCCTGGCTGTGCATGCCCAGCACAGATGTGGGGACAAGTACTCTGGCTGGATCTAATTGAAAATCTGAGCTGGGTTTCTGTTGGGTTTTCTAGGGAAAAAGAATTTTAAAAACATTAAAAGCCAAATACTAAGTTTGATTGTCTTTTCCATGACTCCTCATCTTTCTGGCAGGGGATGGCAGCAAAAGAGGTTTAATTGGAAGGATGCAGCTGTAGCAGAGGGAACATGACAGGATTCACGTGTCATACCTTTGTTTTACCCTTAAATCTCTATCAGCCAGTAAGGGGATTCAAGAGAAAGGTGGGAAAAAGTGCACTGACCCAGTCAAGACTGAACCCTGAAACCTGCTGGAACACTTAACTGGGGGTCCTTGGGGGGTAAGCAGAACCAAGAAGGGTGTAGTTAACACCTGGGTTCTGTTGCAGCAATTGTATGCACGGTCAGGGCAATCCTGCTGTGGTTTCCTGTGTTGCGAGGCCTCCTGGCATTCTTGTGCTGCTTCCTCCAACCTGATGATGTAGAATAGAGTTGATCTCGCTGATTTGCTGTTCAAGGAGAGGAAGGAGAAGGGCAGTCCACAGCAGTGCCAGTTCTGGACACAGTCCCAACTGTGCTCTGCAACTGTGCCAACAGCCATGCCAACTGCTCAGCAGCCAGAATGACATTGTGCCAATGGTGGCTGAACAATATGATCTCCATGAGGATGTCTGACTGGGAATGTTTGTATAATTTTTGCTGACCATCAGTTATCCTTTACAGTCCTACTATGGCCTGCTGGTAACCGGGTGAAAAATTCTGATGTACCAGAGTAGATGGATATATTCTTTTATTCGTCAAGTGTTTACTTTTGTAACATAAATGCCAGTGATTTAAAAATTGAGAAGTAAACCTCTACTGTTTAGCATGTTGTTTTCTCTGCTTCTCCTGCATGAAAGAAAATAGCATATTCTCCAATACATTACCCCTCTTCTTGATCTATTCTATTAGTTGATAGAAGCAAAGATTACTTAGCTTTTCTTTGTTAAAAAGAAACTAGACTAGATTAATGCCTAATCAAAAAAGATTTCAGTAGAATGTCAGATGCATTGGCTTGAGATCTAGGAAAGTTTTTGCTTAGTCCTTCTAAAGTCTTTCCCCACCCCAGTCAGAGATACAATAGCTTAGCATTAACAGACTGCTTGACTGCCTGGAAGGCTTGCACAACAATGCAGAACTCCAGAACACTTGTGACTCATTTTCCCCTCAAGTAAACTGCTAAATTCATGCATAGAAAGCTAACTTCAGTATTCTGCCCTTGATTACAAGCCTCAGTTGCCTTGATTTTGAAACTGAATGTGCTGCTTGATTAACTTACTGCACTAACAACTCTGACTTCTCTCTCTCCAGTTCTAGCTTTTTGTGCAGGTTCTTTGGGGTTTATGGTAAAAGAGTTTGTCATTATATCTCTGCACAAAGGTTGTTGGGGAGCAGGTCAGGCCACAGCATGTGTTATGCAGATTGAGATAATGTAATTTATTGTTGGATGATAAAGATACTTGTGTTCTCTACCACAATGATAGAGACATGCCATTAAAAAGGCTCATCCCTAAACAAAGTAAAAAGTCAAGTTTTATTTTCTATTTTCCCTTCCTCATTTGAATGTTTACATTTTAGTGTGTAATTTGCATAATGCCTAATAGGTGAAACCAAATAGTTTTGGCGTTTCTTCCTCTCAGAAATGGATGTTATGATGCCAGGACGCAATTTCTTTTTTCTATCCAAAGATCATTTATCCTTCTCTTCTCCAACACGGTTTTCTAAATTGTTGCAAAATGAATTCTTGACAGTTGTCCCTTTCTTCTCAGCTTCCACCTCCTTGATTTTCAAGCTGCAAGACTGTTGAGTTTTCATATTCTGTATGTTACTTTCAGCAGTTCAGTGTATGCACTGAACTCATTTATGGAAGTAGTTCATGCAGACATTTATGTTCACACTCAAGTCCGAGTTTTCTTCCCCAGACATGTTAGTTGTTTCAGTTTGCTTCTATTTTGATGAAGAAGAGACAGATGGGTTTTCTCAGGAAACTTAACATACAATGAAAAAACCCTGATATGCTGTATTTCTTTTACTGATAGATTTTGGTTTAGATTTGATTCTAAATTTAGTTTAATTCCTGCTTGACAGAAGTAATTTGAACAGACTCTGTGATATGTCTGTACCATTTTTTGTACTGATTTAAAGTTTTGAAAATAGTAGAATAAGCCAGTACAACTCTTTCAACTAAAGAAAATTTGAGGGAAAAAGTCTATTTTGTGTTTTACTGTGTGGACGTCAAGGTTCTGAGGGTGCGCTAGGTGCTCTGCTTAGAGAAGGTTAGGTGTCTGGGATATGCGCAGCCGCTGCGAGAATCTGTATGTGGAAGGATTTGACGATCTCAAATGGGATGAGGGTAAGTGAGCATTCTGCAATGAATGAAACCAAAATGAAGGGTGCTGCCCATTTGCAGGGAGGAGTGATGGCTTTGAGAAGTCGATGCAGGAGGCAGACTCAATCTTTGAAGAGTCGCTGAATCAGGAGCAGAAGGGCGATTGTGCTGCCGCTTTGGCTCTCTGTAACGAAGCTATATGTAAGTAACCTTAACCGCCTGAGCTACTGCGCTTTGACTGTGTACTAATACAGAATAGAGTCTGAAATGCTACATCACATTAAGTGGTCAGGTAATAGGGGGGGCCAGCTGGTCTTTAGGAACATGCAGGTAGACAGAATTTTTCATTTTTATAAGAATTCCCGTTTGGGGGTTTTAGTCCCATTCCTCTTCATCTCTGTTTTTTCATGTTTGCATTCATTTTGTTCTCTCCAGTGCTAAGGTAGTAACAGCACTGCGGTGCTGATGTGCCCTTTTCGGTGCTAAGTGGTATGTTTCAGCAAGCACCTGGTAGGTGGTTCCCCTTGCCACTCGGTCCTCACAATTTTTCCCCATCATCAGGCCAAATTGCAAAAGCCATTAAACTCCCATTTTTTCATGGAGGGTATAGCATAGGAAGAAAATGGTAGCCCACTCTTGAGTCCTCCGGATTAACAGAATTGAACTATGCTGTACTTTACTTTGCTGAAGAAAAAAGCATTAGGACATTGAAGTGCTTAAATGCATTGTGACCTTTGAGAATGTGTGCTACGTGATTGCATTTTATTTTTGGTGTTTTTCCATTATGACTGGCTGGCTGTCTCACCCCATGCTCCCCTCTGTCTGCGTAGAATGGCTGCAGACAGGGTAAATAGCTCCTGTGCTGTTTGCATTTAGAAATTGGCTTTTATGGACTGCAGAATAAAGGGTGCAGCATACAGCTGTGGTGATAGCGTTATAAGCTTTCATTCCAGCAAGGAATCTCAAATCCCAGCTGGGTATTCCTGCATATAAAGGGAGTCCCAGGTATGGAGGATGCAGAAGAAGAGTAGATGACAAAATGAAGCATCATTTTAGTAGGGTAGTAGGGCTGGAAAGAGCCTGTGTGAAGGGATGAGAAATTGGGCTAAAACAAAGATTGTTTTTATTTTATTTTGGTTTAGTTTCAGTTAATGTGTTTGTACACCTGGCTAAGCTGAATGTGCATTAATGGAAACAATAGCATCCTTGTGAATTCTTTTGTGGCAGTATTTGCATGGTCCATGTTTTTTGTTCCTGCTGCATCTTTTTTCTTTTTTTTTCTTTTTCAATTTTATTCCTTTTTTCTGTTTGTTTTCTGCTATGTTTTCTTTTGCATTTTAGCTAAACTAAGACTTGCCATGCATGATGCCAGCGCTAGCACTCACAGCAGAGCCCTAGTCGATAAGAAGCTGCAAATCAGTATCCGAAAAGCCCGGAGCCTCCAGGATCGCATGCAGCACCAACAGCCACCGCAGCCGCTGCCTCCGCCAGACTGCCACCCACCACAGGGCGGCACCATGGCCCAGTCTACAAGGTAGTGCGAGTCCCTCACCTAGGCACAGACCTGGGCTGCATCTGTGAGCAGTGCAGTCTGGAAAGAAATAGCAAACTATGTCTGTTCCCCCGGATAGTCTGAATCCTACTGTGTTACACCCTATTCTTTTGTTCTCTAGGTTAAATCCTATTATAAAACAGTCAACTACCTCATTTTCCCTCTCCCTACCACCCTTTCTCCCAGTCTTTATAGAACAGTCCAATGTGCATGTGTTCACAATGTGATCTGTGACAGAGAATTGTAGCAGTCAGTGCCTGGCAGCATTGATGTCTCATGCACCAAGGGAAAAAATACAATAGACAATAATCTGGCTAAAAAAAGTGGGAATGTGGTAGGATGAAATGTGACAGTTTATAATCAGGAGCAGTTTCAGGACTCAGTCAGTGAAAGACTGTACTACAGTCAAAATCTTGTTATAGTTGCTTTTATGTTGGGAACATCAGCCAGTGTGTTTAGTGCTCTGTAGTTTGAAAACTGTCAAGGACACTGATCTTTTCTTTCTAGTCCACTTCTCTAGTAGTGTACTGGTACAACTCTTGAATCCAGATCCTAAACTGTCACCTTGACTACTCCATCATTCTTCATTTTCTTTCTGTGCTTCCCAGCATCCTGTAGCCTGGCTTACCAGCCCTCCTCAGTGTCTCTTCATGATTCTTTCTTCCATACTGACTTTAACTACAGCATAATTAACTCTGCTATAACCAATCCTTTCTTCCTACCCTCTTTAGCATGCAGCTTAATCCTTCTTTCTTCCCATGCCATTCCCTCCTAGCACTAGACCATCCCTATCCAATTTCTCGGCTATTTCTTGAAATGTTACTTTTTTCCCCTCTCCCCTTTCTTACCTGCTGTATTACCAGAAGTTTAGATAAAATCTCAGATGAGAATAGTTTTTCTGTTCCTTTCTGTAAAATGCTGCGTACAGCTATATACAAACCCAGTTAATTTGCACGCCTGCTAGGCTCTGGTTCATAACGTTCTTTTCTTTTCCTGCAGTACCTGAATTACATGTAATGGAAGCTGATCTTTTTGTCAACCAGGGGTCTATTATATCCTCTCTTACAGGAGAAATGTAGAGCTCAAATTAGGCATTTTGGCATATTCTAAGAAAATGAAAATGCCTTTCTGAACTAGTTTGCTAATGCTAAACTCACTCACTGCTGCTGTCTGAAAAAAGCGTAACTTTTGTAAAAAGTTATATCCAACCAAATGTTAATATTTCAGCCATTGAAAAAGAAACCATATTAATAGCCAGAGTTCTGTACTCCAGCTTTGATGTAAATAACATTGTAGACAGTAAAAAATTTGCTGTTCCTGACAGATAATGTTGTATTGCTACACACATCAGCTAGGTCTTCGTGGTAACTTTCCTTCCATGCATCTCAAGGAGGAAACAAAGCAGTGATCTTAAAGCTACTTTAAGTTTTCTCCTGGAGCTGATGTAGCCTGTCATTTTCTCATAGGCAGTGGACTTAGTACTGTTAGTTCTGTCTGTATACTAAAATGCAAACTAAATGCAGAAAAATGCCAGGGACATGCATTACCCAAAAATATAACTGTCTTGCATTGGTACATAAAAGAATGAACATTATTTTCTAGAAGTATTCTCAGGATACAAATTATTTCAGAGTAATAGTTATATATTTAGCTTGAACTTTATTTAGCGTTTTGGATAAGTGTCTTGAAAAATGAGAATATAAAGATGATAAGAGAAAAATTTCAACCTGTTCCTTCCATTTGTCAACTCATTCTTCATGAAGTTGCCTGGAGAGAGGGGACCTTGCAGAAAAACTGCCAGTTCGTGTTCAGATCACAGACATGTCCAAAGTATTTTAAAAGATACCTTAGATGTTACTGTTGAAAACAGTTATTTCATTTTATATAAATGCTATTTTTACTCTTTTTACAGTTATCCCTACTCACATATTCAGTCTGCTGATTGAAATGCCTCTGTTGCTGTACAAGAATACTTCATATAGAGCCTAATTGTAAATTGCAATTGTCAATTGCAAAATACTCTTAAAAATATGAAATGGATTCAGTATATTGTTAGAGTAGAAAAGCAAAGTTAGAAGCAAAGGACTAACATTTATGTGTTTAGTGAATTAATGCAAAGTCTTCATCAGAATACAGTGAGCAAAGTGTGTTGAGCTGTATGTCACCTAGTGCAAGGTCTGTACCCTAGGAATAAACGTAAGCAATGGCTACTGCTAATCATTTACTCTTCTGTGTGTTTTAGTGAACAGACTGGCCCGCTCCAAGTACTGCTGAGCCAGGAGGTACCACTGGAACCCAACAAAGAAGTGGAATTTGGGTCCAGTTCTTTCTTCCACCCACCTGCTTCCTGCCATGAATTGCACTCATCATTATATCCAGAGTCTTCCTCCTTGCCCCCTTCTGAAAGCAGTCCATCCAACAGGATCTCTCCAAACTTCCAGTCTGCTTCTGCTGATTTTCATGAGCAAGTTCCCTCTTTTCCCTATAGGCAAGGGTTGGCAGAGAGGTCTGCAAGAACTGAGAATGATGCCCACAATAGTGGGGAATTTGCTGACACGACAGCTACAGGGCCAAAAGACTATAGGGATTGCTGCAGTAGCAGCAAGTTAGAAGAGGTTCATAACATAATTCCTATTCTCACACCTCACTACAAATCCAACGCTAACACAATAAACTCTGGGTCTTTGCCTACACTGTTTCCCTGTCCACATCCACCACAAGCAGCATCTCCTGAAAGGGACAGCCAACACAGTCCTTCTTCCAAACTTGCAAGCTCTCCAGTGTGGGCCAGCATTGATCATTTAGGGGCCTATCATGCAATGACCTCTGCAACTTCATCCCCTACACAGCAGTGCTCCTCGGATCCTTTGCAGAAAAATAAGTACTCCAGAGCAAACAGCCAGGAGATGTTATTACCCTCACAGGGTGAATATGGCACAGCAGACGTTTGTAAATCTGAGGCTTTTAGTACAAAGGGACATGTTCGCTCCTTGGCAGAGCAGTTTCAGAAAATGCATGCAGTCTCCCAGAGAAAAGGTACTCATGAAAAAGACTGGATTACTGCAGTGTGTCAGGATGAGAAGTCTCCAAAGTTAACACAAAAATCTTTCATCAGCCGTTCATCTTCTGGTTACAAACAGCTACTCCATCAAAACCAAGAAAACAAAAACCAGTCTTCTGAAAAATTGCACTCAGCTGCGGATATTAGGGACGGGGTAGCTTCTTTGAAGGGTTTTAGTGCGCAACATGTTGCTTCTATGAGTTTTTGTTCTCATAGTGAAGAACTGTGTAGAAGAGGTGGACAGACTATAGCAGACCCTGCACCCTATGTGGAAAGGCACTGTCATGATGGAGGAATGAAAGAGGTGGATGATGGAGCTGCTAGTAGCATGGTTGCCTCTATGCCTGTGGACCGTTGGGTGAATAATGTTACTAGGTATTACAGTTCTCAGAAGGCTAATAAGAATACTGAACAGCTTCCTGTACCTGGGAGGAGTCCACTCCTTTCTGATCAGAGAGCAGTTGGAGATGACTTGAGCAGGATCCCAGTACATCTGCATCCACAGTGGAATCAAGACACAGAACAGGAGCTCTCAGAACTGGAATCCCTCTATCAGACTAGTCTGCAGGCATCTCAGGCCGCTAGGCCTTTCTTGGGAAGACAGGACAGTGCTAGGTATCCATTTGACCAATCAGGTAAGAATGATGCAGTTGTTTTTCTTGGTTGACCTGCCTATGTACTCCAGTATAGGGGAAGATGCATTTTCCAGTTGATTTAGTTAAACAGGCATTAATTTGTGCACAGATGCAGAAAAATTCAGGTTGTAGACTCTGAAAACATTCCAGCTAACTGGAGAAAGCATTGTGATAGCACTGCCTGGGGTGGCTGCAAGAGTAGCTGTTGATCTTGCAAAAGGAGAGCAACATCTGTTAAGAGTAACATAGAAATAGTTGATCCTGTTTTCAAGGAGGGAACTAGCTGCTTATGTCAGGCTAATGAACTTTGCTGTTTGAAAATCTTGCATCACCTGTGGAATTCATTAAACTATTTCTATGCCTGATGTTAATGTTCTCCACATTGGTGAATTTTAACTAATCGTATTGTAATTGAGAATTTAGTCTCTACCTGGTTGAGGGGAATAACTTCTAAAAGTGTTTCCAGATCTGAGAGTTGAACCTGTGTTTTGCTAAGGACTACCTGCTTTAAATTCTGTTACATTGCTTATGAAAGCAGCGCTGAGGGTACATGACCTGCACTAAGATCCATGAGACCTTGTGGATTAGTTGGTGCCAGAAGAAAATGAACAAATTCTGTCAATGAGGCCATCCAGCTGTTGCTGGAGACATTCAACTGGAGTCTCATGACAGTCCAGTTCCATTTAAGCTGATTTAATCTCCTGCCTGAGATAGGGCAACCTTGTTTCTCTGCTTCACAAGTGAAGCAAATTTCTTTATAATCTGTGTCATAGCATTAAAGCTATGAATTTTGTGGTTAAATATAAGGCAGCCTGAAATTGGATGGGTACCAAAGTGACACAGATGTAGCAGCTATACACATATGAGATACATATATATGTATATTGCAATGCATACCCAAGACAGGTTGCCCCCTGCCCTGCACCCATGGAGGTGGAGCCTCCATCATTCCTGACAATGTCAGACCTGGCTGTGATCAGAGTGAGTACTGCAATAAAGTCTTGAACAGGTTTCTGTTCAACAGCTTGAGTTTTCTCTGAACTCTCATGTCTTGCAGTCCACTCGCAGACTGGTTAAGACATCGAAATGTGGCCATTTACCATTTGTTGTCCTTTTGGTTTGCTTTCAGAGGTAGGATCTGATCTCAGAACTTTGTAGATACTCTCTTGCATTGGCTTGAATCAGAAGGTCTTACATGCTCCAACTGATTGTGGAAGTTCTTTCTGGAAATCTACCGGGATAAAGCCCAGTTGCTTTAGTGTTAGCTGGAGTTTCAGAGTTCTGTCATCAAATGACCCATTTCTTACGCTTTCTTGCGTATTTTCCCACCACATGTATGAGGGATGTGAGATACATATATTCTTCTAAAGTGAAATTTGTATTTGAGATCTTCTCATTTGTTGTAACTTTCTGGTTTTTCTTCCTACATTCTGCAAATTCTGTATAAAACTGAAAAGTTTGAACCAGTGCATCTACTGTGATGAACTGGATGAAAATCACCTGAGTTAAGTCTAGGACTGCTCTTTCTTTCTTTTAACTTGGATTGCCTATTCATTTGCAAGTGCTGTTGAAAATTTGACCCATTATCAACTGGTTTTGTCAGACCTTTGCATTCTGAATCATGGTGAAAATGCCTCTGTTTCATTGGAGGGCCTTTACAGCAGAGTTAAAGCCAAGACTTGTTTATCCGAATGCAACCACCTCAATGCAGAAAAGGTGTTGTTATCAGCATATCACCTTTCTTCCTTTATAGAGGAACTCCCCTGACCAGTTTAATTGGGACATTGACCTATTCCATGAGAAATTTTAGGATTGTAATTGATTGATGGGGATTGAACTGAAGTAATTGTAGCAATCCCAGCTAAAAAGAACACCTTTAACTATTTAACCAGCACAACAAATGGCTGAGAAACTGGCATTGAATGGGAAGGAGCAGGTGAAAGTATGGGGAGCCTGAGGCTGACTTGTTTAGCCCAAGTAACATTAGGTGACTTCCTTCTGGTGGCTTATTTTCTGTCTCTTTGAGCCCTCTAAAAAATCTCACCTCTGTATCAGGGAAGTCTTGGTCTGCAGTTAAATCATTTAAATCTTAAATAGTTCAATTAACTGCTCCCCTGAAGCCTGCAGAAGGGCCAGGGAAGTAGGCATAGTATCATGATAGACTGTCTCCCCTTGAAATGTTTGGTGTTAGATGGTATATTAATGTTCCAAAGATCTCAGACTTCTTGTTCTGTGTGTATAGTCCCTCTGTCTTTGCTGGAGTCAGACCTACGGTAGTCAGAAATGTGTCATAACATGCAATCAGGTGTTGAATTTAATAATAGTGTTTTCCTTCCCAGTCTCTGTGAACCTGAGTGTGAAGAAGCTGCCTGCTACAGCTGGCATGGGTCTGTCGAAAACCCCAACAGCGGAGATCGAGCGCAGTCTGTGTGGATCCACTGTCTCTTCTGTCTCCAAGGTGACATTTTGTTATTTAAGATATACTGGAGGGGGAAAGGCTCGACATGTGCAAGAATGACTTTACAGTGAGACAAGTGAAACACATTATGAAAAAGGTACTGGGGTCGTTGCTACTAATGTTAGAGAGAATTTTAAGTGCAGCGTAGCACAGGATTAACTAGCTAAAATATGAGTGACTCATGCTACATGCAGCTTACATGCAGTCAAATGATCTAAATCCTAGCTTGGAGGAACACACCCCTGAAAACTTTAAGATTAGTCTCTTTGAACTTAGTGACATGAATTCCGTTGCATCACAACTGATGATAACTGCTTCTTAATTTTACCACTTGCAGGGGCACAAGCTTTTTTTTTTTTTTTTCACTGTCACTACATATTTTTAAAGTGGGTGATAATTTGGTATTTGATACAGTTGGTCGTTAGTCACCTCAGAGTGGGAGAAGATTCTTTTTTTTTTCCTGGGAAGACACTGTTTAAATAACTGGCAGTTACATATCAATGCCTGTATGTGAAGACATGAAAGTATTTTCAGGGGGAAATGACATTTCCTGTATTATCTCTGTACTTGTTAAAGGGAGCTCCAAGTCTGTTCCTTTATGGAACAATGGAAAGGAAGGAGGGAATAAACATTTCCCTTGCTAGGATAAGATTAACCAGCTTCCATCATTCATGAAATAGTCCTAGAAATTTTTTTTTTTTTTTGGCATGTGAAGACAGTAGTACTTTATCATAAGATGACTATCAGCTGCCATGATTATCTCTCCAGGGAGAGTGATGCTTGTAGCAGCAGTCAGTCCTTCAGGTAGATCCATCCCACTAGCAATATTTTGTCCTGGCTTTAGATACTTATAAAAGAACAGATCTCATTTAGACAAATCAATCTCTATATATTTTCTAATGGAAGAAAAACTGTAAGGAATATTTTTAATCAGCAGATCCAAACAGACCCATTTATCTTAAGTTTCCAAAGCAGTACCTGAATGAAGGATTTCAAGAAAGAAAAGGTCACTAAATATCACTGAAGTATTCTCCATTGTATTTATATTCATCTGTTCCCTATAATTACTATACAAAATTGATATTATGAAGAACCTTGTCTGAAATATGTGATGTTGTCTGCAGGTCACATATACCAGAGAACATAGCAGGGAACCAGAAGAGGAGGAAATATACAGTGCAGAGAATTTCCGTCGCATTGCTCGCAGTCTCAGTGGGACAGTTATCTCAAACAGAGAAGAGACCTTGGTCTCTTCTCACAGTTTTGTAAGTAGAATGGTGTGCAGCTTTCCAAAGAGCTATCATCTGTGTGTAGGGTTGCTGTTTTCTCTGTCTGCATTAAGTAGTTAACAAATGAGACAGAAGACAACTCAATAATAAGCCATGATAAAAGCCTGTCTTTTTTATTCTCTCTTTGGAAGAAGAAGGAACTTTTATATAAGTAACAAAGCCATTTCCTTCATGTCATTGCAGAGTAGTGGCTGCTGCAGCTGGTGGGTGTGTCAGCTGCATTACTTGCCAGTATGCAGAAACAACCAGTATAAATGGTTTTTTTCAGTTGACTTTTTTCAAGAAAGCTTCTCATACACCTATAATTTTTAGAAAAAACAAAAAAACACCAGTACCAAAATGAAAGCTCTCTTGTGAGTTTATTAAGCAAGTAGCATTTTTAGAGAGTAAAAGTAAACATTAAAGTGGAGGCAATTCAAGACTTGGTGCATAACATACAGACAGTTAAATATAGAAAATAACTAAAAGTAAAGAAACTGATCTTTTCTTTGTCCTCTCTTTTAGTCTTAGATGCAATTTAAAAGTGTCAGAAAAACAGTAACAGTGTTTAGCAACATAGCTAGATATAATATCAAGTTTTGGCTTGGACTGAATTTTTTGTACACTTGTACTTAAGCTTTTAATTGAAATCAGCTGTGTAATAGGTGTAGAAGAGTCTCAGTTGCAAAATCAGTTATTTAGACAGGTCAATCCAATTGCATCTCTCTGCTGTGTACCATAAACTAAGTATATGTCAGCTTTGAAGAGTTTGCTCCTCAGTGTGCTTGAGTTAAGCGCTCTGACACATACCTGGAAGTGCTGGCAGAAGCAATTGAAAGCCTCTAGCTGCCCAAGAGCTGCTCTCTCTGCTAATGTTCTTATCTCTACAACACAAGCAGCCAATGGGATGGTTGTCTGTTACTAATCTACAAGTTAAGCACTGGCCTCAAGTCTGTGATGGTCTGTTATTGTGCCATTCAGCAATTCCTGCTTTTTGGGGTAGGTATCTCCTAATAGAGGGAAAAGGTATAACACAGGTAAATACTTCAGCTGTGACAGGTAAATCTGTTCAGTCTGAAATCAGAGCTTTCAGTAAAGCGTGCTAGAAAATAGTAAGGAAAAATCAGCAATACTGTTTCATGGCTTGTGTGGCGTACCATTTCCAATGCTGACTGGCCTGACATTGTTTTGTGTGTTCGGTTTGTTAGCCAAACCTGCAGGAGTGGTTTGTGTTTGTTTTGGCTTTTTCTTTTTGGCATAATTCCAGTCTAACAATCTTAAGTAGCCCACCACTTCAGTAAAAGCCCTACTGGATTGATGCAGTTTTTGTCTGTCTTTTTCACATTCAGATGCATGTTTTTGTTCCAGTGACTCATCCCTTTCTTCCTTGGATCAACACCACCTTTGCTTGTTTCAACCCAACTCTGTGTTTACTCATCATTTTATGTTCTGTTCTTCTCCTTTCTCATTTTATAAAAGGAAGCACCAAATACGAGGAAAATGCCAGTGGACACCAGCCACCGTTCTTCCAGCTCCACTTCCCTTCCTTTCCCCCATGATCCTCCTGTATTTCCCTTTGATCCCCAGCACAACCCAAACCAGGTGCAGCACCTACCCCATGATGTACTGATGCCCAGCATGGTGGGCAAGGCACGTAAACTGTCAGGTAATAATCACAGGACTTTACATCCTTCTTCGTGATCAGAAATGTTGCTGAAGTACAGCTCCTCAGTTCTTGTTTTTCATAATGGAATTTCATCATCTGCCTGAATTCCTCCAGAAATCTGGAAGAACAAATCATACTGCTTCTTCTCTGCCCTTTGGATTTTTCCTGTGGTTCTGTGCTTAATGTGCATAACCAAAGCCAATAACCTTTATGGAAACTTTATGATGGCTTTATATAAAATCATATCAATATTTTTGTGAGTTATTCTCTTTAATGTAAAATTAGCAGTAAGACTCACCACCTTGTTGCCATGTATGAGAGTACTTCCACAAGTTACTCATTCCCACAAATCACACATGTGCCAGTAGAAATAACTACTTTCTGCATGAGAATTATTTTCCCTGTGACAGCATCAAAACCAGTTTGATCTACCAGCCTTGAAATACTTTGTTGGGCTCCTCTATGATGAAACAAGGGGCTAGTAAAGAAATCTGCAATCTGTGACAGCAGCTGCAGTAGGATAAAGAGAGAAAATGCAGTGAGGAAAATGAATGCTGGAAAAGGTACAGCTAGCTTTTATTCAGAATTGCATGTCAGCCAGTACTAGTGGATGTACTAGTGATTTCGTTGTTCTTCTGTCACCTGCTGGCTACAGCTGAAAGTTCAGAAAGGATGAAGCAAAAATTATAACTAAACAAACCTTTTTTTAAAATTTATTTCAGGAGATCAGAAGAACATCATCCAGAAACTTCTGGTTGTGCCTGACAGGGGTGAAGCTTTCCAAGGTGAAGACTACTCAGGTGTGGCAATGAGCTATGGGAGTCTCCCTTGTATACCTAAAGGCACCCTCTCCCAGAGGCAAAAGCCTCTTGTTAATTTGCATTTAGGAGGTGGAGCATCAAGTGTCTCTGGCCATTTGCTGAACACAAATTACTCTGCTGGGCAAACAGCCACATTACCAGATAAGCGAACAATGCTCTGGGGGAAACATGCTGGCCAGCCAGGCAAGAGTTTACAGGAAGGCTTCCTCCAGCAGCCTTCACAACATCACATGCATGAATCTCACACCATCAGTTGCAGACTACCAGCCAGCAAAGACTACAGCACTTTAAGAATACCATGTGAGCCTTCCTGGGATCCCGGTGCTTCTCAAGGTTGCCCTGTGCCCCCCTCTTGTGTTAAGGCCCCGGGTCCAAGGAGAGTTGATATGCCTCCAGAAGAAGACTGGCGAGAGAACAGCTACACCCCTCAGCCTGGAAGAAGGCGAATGCTGCCAGTGCATGTGATGGGTGGGACTTTTTCTTCTGCTTCTGAGGCACACAGAAGTACGCTGGCTCGAGCAGCAGCAGCTACTGGCACCATGCAGAACAATGGCTGGTGAGATCCTGTCCACTCCATGTGCCCCAGTACACCACTCTCTGGACTATGGTTGTTGCCAGAATGTGGATTGCATGGAGACAGGAAACTCTTTCAATCAGTATCTGTGCCGGTTGTCTTAAAATGTAGCTGTACAGTATGTGGAAACTAATTGCACTGTATTTCGTTTCTGACACTACTGAACTGCTGTCTGGATGGGGAATCTTAGCTATTCTAGTCCTGACCTCCTAGCAAACAAGTGCTATAGGAATGGTAATTGACTTACGGGTAAGTTCAGAATTGTGCACACGTTTTGAAGGAAGATGGCAACTAACAAAAGGACATTTTTAAGGACTCTTTTTCATGAAATGTAGCTTTGGTAAATTCTTCACATAAAGAAACCAATTTGTTTTTTTCTCCTTCCTCTCTCCTGTTCCTTCCTAGGGGTCGTACTGACCCACCTTCCAGGTTCCAGTAAATCTGCACTTGGCAGGTGGCAGTTATTAAAGCAAACCGTTTTCAGTGTTCTGAGATCTCATACAGAGATCACAGCTGTAGTTGCTGCAGAGGAAGTGACAGGGAGACATTGTTCATTAGTAAACCCCAATTTTCCCCACTTTAGCAAACTAACAATGCTTCAAACAGAAAAGACTGTTAATGCTGCACGCTTAACTACACCAATGTAAACACAGAATAAGTGTAACTATTTTAGTGTCAAACATACTTGCTTTTGTAAGTATTTTTCAAATAAATCTATGAAAATAGTTCTATTTCCCTGTCTGGGTTTGATCTTTCTTTTCTGTTTAGTGTTACTCTTCATTTGCCTGGGAACATCTGATTAATTTTCTTACACATGAACAAACATGAGTAAGTTGTTCATTCTAGTTCATTAACAAAGTTTATGTAATAAAGACTTGGATTTGAGGACATGCCTAATTTTGATTCAGGACTTGAGATGTTTCAATACTACTCAGCACTTAAATTTTATCTCATAATGGACAATAATCTAATGTCCTTTGAAAACTATTTTGAGACTGACATCTTGTTTCAAGGAAAACTATTACATCTATGCAAGATGGTAGTGTATACAGATACACAGAAAAGTCATTAGAAATGATTGGTGAGAAGTGTCATTTTAATGACACTTTCACTCCTTCTCCTGCAGACACTTTCAGGTGTGGTGGTTACGAGGTGTTCAAAAGCATGGGAATTCTGTTCCATGCTTGTCCTAGTCCATGATTCTGCTGGGAGCAGGGCTGGAGCTGTGGCAGTGCCAGTGCTGGTGGAAGGGCTGCCCTGCCCTGTCATTCACAGTGCTCCTCATAACCTGCGCGCTCTGACCCAAGGGACATCGCTCTCATTTCATGCTTTGCACCTTAGGCCTTGATGGAATTCCATCTGTTGCTGTTTAGCCTCAGATTGAGTCTCATTCATTTAATTTAGTGTAATTTGTCAGTTTCTTGTTTCTAAATAGTCACTATTGTTTCTGTTACTGTTGCAGTCTCCTGTAACTACATTTTACATTTTGATTATGTTGCACTTTTTCATACTTAACTGCCCCACTAGCAGTGGTTACCAGAACAAAGCACTCTGTTCTCCCGCCTGTCTATTCCCTCATGACTTTTGACTTTCTTACATAAAGGTTTTGCCAACTTCATAATGTGAAACTTTCAACAGTACTAATTTTCTAAGTATAAACAAATGGACTTTATATTTTACTTAAAACAACTGTTTGATTCAGGTTTCTCAATAGATACAGAATTGTTAGTCTCTCATGGCACAGCCACCTCTGGTTTTGGCTTTTGATACTTTTCAGTGGTTGGTGAAAGCTGCAGTAGCCCCGGATGGAAATGAGGACATGGATAAGTATTTGACACTTTGCTTGACTACAACAGTAAGAAATTCAGGTTGCAGACTGAGACTTAATAGTCTTGATAATCTCAAAAAACAAGCTGCCAAAGCCAAGTACCAAGTCACGTCTTCAAGAATCAATATAAATTTGAAACTTGCAACTGAAGACAGCGTGCATGCTTAGCTTTATTATGTCCTAGCAACCAGGAAAGAACAGAAGTATACTTGCATAAAGCTCTGCGGAATAATTCTGAGTTGATGCAATTTATTTAAATGATTAGTGGTAACCAGGTGGGTTTTTTTAAGGGAACTGTTGTGTTTATTCTGTTGTAGCTACCAGGTTTCAAAACTTTTTAAAATGTCCTTTGTGTATCAGTTGTTTTCTATGAAGTTAACCAGAGGCCTGAAAAGGAAAAGCTGGGTCCATACCAAGCAATGCATCTGAAGAGTAACAAACTGAAGTACATTCAGCAATGTATTTAGCATGGGAGAAAATGTGAGACTGGAAAAATACTGTTACTCCAGCTTCAGCTTGTGCCTGCAAATTTTAGTAAGGTCAGTAAGATAATATTTACATTGTAGTTAGTTTGCCTAACTTGTCTTTTCAGTGATATTTATACCATGCAAAAATCAGTTACACAGTAGTTAATAGCTTGATAAAGTTCACTGTTTCCTATAGGAAGGGTGAGGAGGGAGCTCCCACAGGTGCTCAGCAGCAGCTATTTAGAATTCTTAGAGTTTACAGTTTGTAAGTTTTGATGCAATATAACCTTTGTCCCTGGCTGAAGAGTATGGATGGAATTAAATGAAAAGAATGCCATATACATTTAAATTCCCCTTTTTAAAATAAGTGAATGTCAGTTCTCCTAAAAAATAAAATTCTTTTTCTCTATATTTCTGTGATCTCTCATTGTGTTTGTAATATGCATTTAGACCTAACTATGTAGGGGGCAAAAAAAGGCAATAATAAAATGAAAAGTAACTTTATGTCCTAGCAGTAGCAAAATCATGTTAATATGATCTTTCTGTGTATGGAAAGGGAATTACTTAGCACAGTTCCTTCTCTTGAAGGGAACCAAGTTTGTACCCACTGTTTGTGGAAATCATATTCAGACCTGCTGAGCAGCAGATGTGCTCAAATGGAGCGTGCAGCACTTGAGAGTTACCCAAAATGTGCTCTGCTTTAGAGAAGGGAAGTGCTTGTTTCTTTTTAACAAAGGCTACTGCACCCACATTAAGATGGGGGGATTTGGGAAGAGGGAAGGAACTGTCTTACTGGTATTTCCCCCAATTGCTAACATTGCTGGAATGGACTTAGCAGTGGTGGTTGGGTAGGACATAGAAAGTACAGGTAGGATTCCAGAATACTGGAATTCATGCAAGTTTTGCATTTAATGTCATGTAGGGAGAGGGGCAGAGCAGAGGTGTAGGGAGAAGAAGGAAAGCAAAAGAAGGGGTGGATTGGAATAGAAAGGAACAGATGGATAGGTGGAAAAGGCAGAATGAAAGGAAATGTCTGCATATCTTTGCTCAGATGTGTCTCTTTTCAAGGAACACTCAGTAATCGGTCTAAATTTTCCTTCCCTCTTTCAGTGATTAGATTCCTGTACAGAGATGGTCCTCAGCAGCAGTGGGGTGCTGAAGCTTTTGAGAAGGGAAGATTGACTGATGGAGAGAGTAGGGAATGTTCTTTGTGGCAGTCTTTAGTTATGTTCCTGCCATGGTAAATGAAACTGTGCAGAAGCACTTCCATACTGCTGCTGTATGTATAAATAGACATTGGACAAACAGTGTAGGGTAAGTTAGTGTTTGTGCCAGCTTGGGCAAAGATAAAAACGTGCTTGGGATTTACAAACATCTCACTGAAGTTAGATGTATTCTGGAGTCTCCTACCACTGTGCTGTCTCCTTTTCAGCGCTGTGGCTGGTAAAAAGCATAAGTATGATATTTTCATCCATCTGTGCTTGCTGCCTCTAGCATTTTATCACTGCATAGTCCAGAATATTTTCAAGTCTAGTTAGGTATCTGTAAGGCTTTTTTAAGGCTCATTCTTCACCTTTACTATCGCTGATGAAATTACCTTTAAAGTTTCAGAAAATGTTTTAGAAAAACCATGTTTGATCAAATATTTTTTAATTCTCTTGCTATCTGTGTCATTCTTCTAGTTCATTGAATGATTTTTTTTTTATCCTTTAAAACCCAAACAATATAACTTGGAAATGTTTTTAAGATTGCTTTTTGATGAATGGAAAAATACTAAGACCAGCTATACAGTCACTTCAGAACACTGATATTTTCGCTAGCATGTTAGTGGAAGCAGATTCAAATGGAGGAGTTCTGCTGAAGAAACACGAACTTCCTTATTGGCATCAACAGAATTGTTTTAATATTAATTCCAGAGTGAGTAAACACTGAGTATACTCATGAATAAGAAGGTCAAGTGTCTGTTTGTAAACTAACTTACATTAGGTTTGTTGAAGGAGGATTATCTTCAGTTTTGGCTGGCCCAGTCCCAGATGATTCACCAGTTAATCACAGGCTTGAGAAGTTTTATGTGTGTATATATCACTAATCAAAATAATTTTAAATATGAACACATGAGAAAAGTGAATACAATAAGCTGTACTTCAGTAATAACTATAAGAATCATTTCATATTGCTAAATTTTAACTTAGTGATTTTGATGGCAGGGTTATCTATCATTCCAGGATTTTACACAAAATTTATACCAGCTAATTATTATGTGACTGTCAACTGAGGGAGGTCCAAGCATAGAACTCTTGCTACTTAGAAAAAAAAATTAAAAATCCCAAATATTCAAGATTGTCTTAAATTGCTGAAAGCACATTAAAGCATGAGCATATTAACAGGCAGTATCTCTGTGAAGGTTCAGACTGACTTTTTTTTAAGATCTAAAACACATCAATCAAATGGAAGTTAACATTATACTACAGTTAAGTCAGCTACAAGTTTTTAGAAATCAGGTTCTTATTTTAAAGTACACTTAAGAAGAAATAACCAGTTGTTCATGGCACTATGTATTAATTGTTCCTAATAGGATGAAATAATGCATACATTCCCTTTTTTTCGTAATTCAGTTAGTTTCTCCAGATAGAGTAAAAATATCTCAGTTGACGTTAACCATTTCAGTGCTGTAGACTGGTTTTGGATAACTGCCCTTAGAGGATTAAAAGAAGCTATTTAATATAGCAGATGTAACAAACCAGGTTTTTGACACCTGACTCATCTGATGAGAGAGAAGAAAGTATGTATGTGGGAGTCTTGACTGATCAGTAAACTACTAATTTGAACACAAGGACATAATTCATGTGATGAGCTCAGAGGTACAGACGAGAAAATAAAATTGTAATGACTTCTTAGGGTGGATGGGGGGAAGCCCACATCTCTTCAGTGGTTTCAGAATTGTCTATTTGCATATAAAGTTACTGGGACAAAATATGTCCCAAGCTGGGAGAGCTTTTAAATGTTTATGTGGATTATTTTGATATATCCTTGAGACACCATTTTCTGCATTCATTTTTCTTGACTTCAGGGTTGCCCAATTATGAAGCCATTTTTTGTTCAACCCTTTCTTCAACCCTATCCAATCCCAATGTAAGAGTTAACTCTTACTAGTACTTCATGATGTTTGGTCTCAGGAACTTGGGAAAAGGATGCAGAGAGGAAAGCAGAAAGCATAGTTGCACTTTGACCATGTAGTCACGATGGCCAGATGTGTTTGTGAGAAAAGAGTGTGTGAGCTCTTCAGCAACTGAGTTGTCATATCTGCTTTTTGCAGGTTTGTTCCCCCCACACTTTGCTTTAAAATTGATTAATGGGATTTCTCTGATTTGTATGACATCATGTTCTTGGATCAGCAAAGTTATAAAAAAATAGCAAAGTGTATCACACAGTTTTCTATCATAGTTCCTGTTACACAGCAGTAGTAAGTTAGGGGTTTTTTTGCAAGGTCCTATGCATAGACCTGCTTACCTTGAGTACTTTGTCAGTTAAGTCTCTTGCTTGGGGAGGCACTGAGGAAACAAGAGAACACAAAGGAGGGCAGCAAAAAGCAGAGTGAACTCAATTTTTAGAGTGAGTAGAGGTGACTATTAATAGTCTATTAATATCATTAAGGTAGTAAGATAAATGAAGAGAGGGAATTGGCTGGTCTCAGATGGTAGGAGAAAGAGCAATCGCTTAAGGCTAAGGAAGGAAAAGTTTGAACTAGATAATAAGGGCAGGGAAAGAAATGCTTTAAGCAGAGAAAGTGTTGTTTTGAGGAATCTAAGGAAGAGTCCGAGGTACCATCACTCTAGAGGTGTGAAATTTAAATCAGAGATGTGGCTGGTAGGATTTGGTATGTAAAAGTCACCTAAAATCCCGGAGTCAGGTTGGGCTGCTTTAGCTTTTTACAGTTGTGGTATGATGCAAGTAATGCCTGTGGCCTTGACTAGCTTTTATAATGTAGCCTGTTCACAGAGGTTTTCGGGCAATGAGGGAAATGTGTGCAGGAAGGGAGTGGGACAGGATAGACTCAGTACTGGATGACATTGGGAGCTGGAGTATTCCAGTGATTATGGCTTTGTAGTGCTGGAGAAAATGGCTTAAGACAATGTTTTCAACCTTTCAGGAAAATGCCTCTGTATTACAGATAGTAAGATTTGTCAAGGTTTGTCATAAAATATTTGACTTGGGACAGCAGGGAAACTTTGTGCCCTCTTAAAAGAAGAAAGCTTTCAAGTATTCATATTGAAACTCAGTGCAGCAATATGTCAAGATGTATTTAAAATAATATGTGCCTTGTTTTGAGGCAGTCTTACTGTTTATACCAGCCCCAGTACCATTTCTGGCATTTCAGAAAGCACAGCTTCAGACAGTCACTAGTGAGAGTCAATGAAATGGAACAACTTCTTAAAAGTTTTGTCTTCATCTTACTCTCCTGCTTATATCACGTCTTCCCCTCTCAGACCTGGTTTATCTTTGCCAGATATGTTCTGTGCATTTTTCTCTTGGGATCTGGAATATATCTCTCTCTCCTGTGAATCGCTTTCCTTCTTAGTTTTCAAAAAGTTCTTCTTGGGTAATTAGATGATTCTGGGACATTGTATTGTGCCAGTTTTTAAGGTATGTCACTGTTAAGAGTCAGAAGAGACTGTTCCCTCCTGCATGAGATGGCTACAAAATTTCACATAATCATTTTCTGACTTCTTTCTGCTTGAACTTCAATAAACAGCACTTGTCTGGGGCAATGATTAACTAAAATACAGTTGCTGCTATACCTTGCAGCCCTTTATCAGGGGAGGTGTCAGAAAAGTCTCAGTTTTAACATAGCACCTTTTTTGTTTAAACAGCTCTTGCATGCTGCTTCAGCAGGTACTGCTTTGAGATGGAGCAGAAGGAAATTGGGTATCATCTGCATCCCAAATGGTCCCATTCCCTGTGGTACAGAAGAAGATTGATTGGTTTGATTATTCCATGTGCTTCTCCTGCTGAATTGTTTCTCCATTGCAATAGCAGTTGTTGAGAAAGCAGTCCAGTGCTAGCGGCTAGGTAATGGTTTGGAATATCTCATCAGAATAGGAATTAATCAGGTTTCCTTTTTCCTTTTGGAACAGAATGGCCACTTGGTGGCAAAACTGAACAGGAAGGAAAATATGACTCTGCTTTTCAGATTTATCTGGCATTTTTGGGAAACTCACAGGATTATAAAGGCATACTGCCTTCTACCTGCAAGACTGTATTTCTATTTATAACTGTGTTCCTAAATTCCTACAATCATAATGCTACTTGTGCTGGTGGAAGATGTTTGATTCCTTGAACACAAGATGTATCAAATCATCTTTACCTTCCGCAGGAGGTAAATTGGGGCATTGTGACTGTCCCTTCCAGAGTCTCTAGCAGATTTAGAGACATTACCACATAAAAAGGCTTCAATGACAAGATACAGGGCTTAGCGAGAGAGGCAACTACGTATTTCTGCCTAATGAAGATTTTGATATTGTCTTAATGAGAATCACACATGCTCAGCATTTTAATGAGGTAAACTAGAATATGTTAGAAAAATGACAATAAAATGCCAAGGTAGCTGTACTAGCCAACTTCTTTTTCTAGCTTCTGTTATCAATAAAAATGGTCAAATAATTATTTTTAATGTTTTTAGGAGGTGTAATTTGTAGGGAGACATAATAACATTTTTCATATCAACCTGATGTATTGGGGGAGCAAACCCAGCAAGATTTCATCCATACAAGCCTATTCTTCAGGTGATACCTGGATATAACTGAAAGTATTTCAGCATGCAGGGCACTGGGTATGCTACCTAGAAGCTGATAATGTCCCCTTCTGGCACAGCATCATAACAAAATAATATTATGCTGTGCTTTCTCCTCAGTGAGCATTCTGACTGCATCAACTCCTTTTACTTCACACCCCAGGGAACATGGCTGCAGGCTCCTGTGAGAAGTGAACAGTTCAAATAAGTAAGGCATCTCTCTTGCAGATGAGGTAAAGAGGAGATTCCCAACAACACTCAGCAAGGTCTCTGGCTCCGTGTGTTTGGAAATGTATGGACAAATGAATTTCTTTATAATATGGGACTCTGCTGTTTCATGTTGTTAGAAATTCAAACTGCATTTATTACTAGGCTCCTCTTGATTTTAAATACGAGACTGAATTCATTCCCCTTGCTCATTGTTTCAGCAGATCTACTTTAAGCTAATGTTAAAATCAGAAGAAGCAGCATTTACTTACTGCCCTTCCTGTCCTGTGCTCTCCCTGCATGCTCTGAATGGATACACATCCTTGCTATTGAAGGAAATGAGTTTTTGCCCTTTTTAAAAACCAGGCCCTTTAAATTGATTGTACAATGACAGGCATTTGCAGAACATGTGGTATAAAGTAGTAATTCCTGCTGCTGGAAAGCTGAGCAATTAAATTCAAATAGTCATCCAGGATTTTTTTCGTGACACTCTACGTATTTTAGCTCTCTTTTTGCATGCATGCACACATTTTACTTGTGGGCATGGAATTACTAGAATTCTGTTTTTCCAAAACTTTGAAGCCTTGCAGGTGTAGTAATAAATACCCCAAGGTTTATAATTCTTATTCCCTTAAAATTTTCATTTGCTTTCTTGGATGTTTTTATGTGATGTTTCATTCAAAGTTTCTTGCTTGTACTGTCTTGGCTGTAAAATAAAAAAAAAAAGCCCGGTTAACCCAAGCACTTGTGTGACCTATCAATGTTTTTTTACTTAAGCCAAAGATTTTTCCGTGCTCAGCATGGCAGATCCTCACTTCAGGTGTCATCCTTTTTCCTTGGACTTGAATGGGGTAAGAACTACGACCTTGCTGGAAACCACTACTTCTGAATGGCTTTTTTTTCTTAAATTCCTGGCTTATTGTATGGAATAGATTGCACAGCTCAGTGCAAATAATGCATCTGAGCTTCCTTGTTAGCTGGGATGCAAAGCAGCAACTTTCAGAGAACCATATTTAATCAAATGCAGTATATATGTACATGTTAGATGTTTGCTAGATCTAGCTGGTGTGTTGGTTGTTTGGGTTTGTTTTGTTTTGTGGGTTTTGTTTGGTTTAAACGCAGCTCATTTCTGTGATCTCAAGTACAGTGCCAGTCCTACCGCCAACCTCCACTGGTACTGAGAAGACACTAAATCAGAGGAGAGAGGATGAGGTTATTAGCTGCTACAGAGGAAAGCAGGAACTACTTAGCTTTTATCATCAGCAAAGTTAATTTAATATGGAGTAGTAATAATGACCAGATAACCTTATATTTAGTAGAGTTGTACCAACCTTTTGCCCAAGGCAAACCGTGTCTTATGCCCTGCATCTGGATGGACTTACTGCTCTGCACAACGTTTGCATGGTTGGTATAGAACGTAAGGGCCGTGATCTGCTGCCTTTGCCCTGACCGGGCCGTGGTGCAGAGCCTCTGCCCCCGTCAGCCTGCGCAGCCTTGGGGCATGTCGGGGATGAGGCGGGGCAGCTCCTGCTGCCGTACCCAGGGCCATCCATGTTCTTTGGTCCACTCTTGTTCAGCTTCAGGGGGAAAGCAGAGAAGTTTGGCTGAATTATCTGGTACTGGGAGCTTGCCCCAAGCTGTGCCCAGGTTCTCACTGGGGGCGAACTTCTCTTTCCTCCTCCCTCCCTGCCGTGCTGGCGCCCGCTGAGTGCACGGGCGCTGCCCCTCTCTCCGCGCTGGTTGCCTCTCCACCCCACAACATGGCTCCCACAGCTGTGCCACCCCCGGCCCCACGGAGCTCTCCAAGGTGGCCGCCGGCCTTCGGCCGCGCGGGGTCGCTGGGGGCCGGGCCATCCGCCGCACCGCCCCCTCAGCCCCGGCCTGGCGCCCGCCCGTCCCGGGGCGGGGGCGCTCCGGCCGTCTCGCCCGCCTCCCCCTGCTGTCCAGGGCGCTCCTGGAAGCGCCGGGCCGCATCC
>JACBWW010000010.1:13428724-13496395 GCA_020086605.1 Lanius collurio
AACTCCCGTCGTCTTCGTAAGACTTGTTCCGCCGGGCCGCCGCCGCCCGGCGCCTGTAGCCGCCCCCGCCCGCCCCGCCGCGCCCCGCCAGCCGCCGGCGGAGGGGCGGACGAAGGCGCTGCCGCGCCCAGCAGCCGCTGTCGGAGCCCGGCAGCACCCAGCGATGTCCGCCAAGGAGGGGAGCAAGGTGCTGCTGCTGACGCCCCACGCCACCAGCGAACGCGCCGTCAAAGGTGAGCGTCCCGCCGTCCCGCAGAGGGAGCATGGCTGCACGGCGTGGCGGGGCCGTGACCCCCGCCCGAGTGCTGGGGCCCGCCTGGGCGCGGAGCGGCGGCCCGGCCGTGGGGAGCGGTGCCCTCCATGTGCGGGCCGGGCTGCCTTGCCCGCAGGTGCGGACGGGAGCGCAGCCCGGCACCGTGCGGAAGCGTAGGATGCCCACACGGGCGTGGGAGTACCCGGGGTCGGCTCTGCTGAAGGCGGGGGACGGAGCGGGGCGCGGGCAGGCCCGTGAGGGCGGCGGGGCCGCGGGTGGGAGCGGTGGCCGGGGCCTGCGGGCCTGGCGCGTCCCGCCCGGATGCGCTGCCCGGAGCGTGTGCGGGGCTGACCGGGGGCACCGCCGCGCCCCGGCCCCTCTGCGCCCCGGCTTTGCGAGGCTTTTCCGCTGTCTGCGCAGAGGAGAGCCCTGTAATTGCAGACGCTGATAGCATCGGGGAAGAGCGAGTGGGAAGGTGCTGCCGCCCGTTCTATTGACTGCTGTTCTCAGGTTCCAGTTCTGATGGAGAAAAATCACCTTGATCTATTTCTTTGTGGCCTTCCTTGGTAATCTCGTGGGGAGCCGTGAAAAGTCAGACGTTATACTTCTTAGGAGAAAAAGTAAAGCATTTTTTAGTAAGTATATGAGAAAAAGTAAAGCATTTTATAGTAGATATATCTGTCTAAAACTAGCGACCAAAATGGTATAAAATAGCAAGTTCTTTTCTCTGAACCCCATGAAGTATGTCATTTTAGTTTTTGTGAGGAGAATAATCCTTTGCAATCAGAGCATCCTCAAATACATGTGTTGCACCTAAATTGATAGTTAGTGGTATAGCATAGGTAAGGCTTCAAAGAATTCCTAGGTTTACTCAAGTTGCTCATCATTTTATTTTGATCCCTATGGTTTTCATATTGAACTGATTTTGGTGATGTCAGTGTGGACAATTGCTGTGGCAGGCCTGGGATGTTGGAAATCACGGGTGTAACACAAGCAGTCTGCTTTTAAGAGGGACATTCCTAGGAACACAGGGTCTGACTGAGTTCAAAGAGGTGCAGAACTGGGGACCTTGAGAAATAAAAAGGATGCATTTGTCTTCAGCAGGTGTTAGTAAAAGCATAGGAATCCCATTGTATGTTTTGGACATTGACATGTTTTCTAGTAAACTGGAGAGCTTTACTCACAATAAGTTGTTACTCATTTTGAATTGCTTAACCTGTTGATTTGTTTGAACAAATTGCTAGTGTAAAAGTAGAAAATGTTAAAACCAAGTTATTGGAAACCTGTATTCATTCGTGTTATTTCAGTGTGTGGTGTTTAGACGTGCTGAATTTTTGTACCTCTACTGCAGTTTGTTGTAAGAAGTTAAGTTCTTCAAACGATGCAGAAGAATTAATAGTAAATGATCAGATACTTTAGAACACAGTGGAAAACCTGGTGAGTTCCAATCACTTAATAACTCAGCTTGTTAAATGTGACCTTTGCGTCTGGTTGTTTGAAATTGTAGTTAAGACTTGTTTCATTCTAAGCAGAATTACTGCCTCAGTTTGCAGTATTTCTTTGAACCTGGATGTTAGGATACAGAACTGTTGTAATCAGTCTTTGATGGCTTCATCTGACATAATTACAACCAGTTCATATAGCAGCTGTTTTCTATACCTTCTGGTGACCTGTCCTATCCATCCCTATCATGCTGAATCACTGGCTTCTGGAGAAAGCCTGGCCAGTTGTGCCAAGCTATCTGTGTTATTGATACGAAGGACAGGGTGGTTTGGTTTCCCCTCCCCCATTAGGTGCAGTGCAGTTGGAAATATTTTTTTTTAGACAGTGACCCCAGAAGTGCAAGATTGCAGGTTATGTCAGTCTTAAGTGGGAGTATCTATGCAATTTGTTGAAACCATGCTGAAATGTGACAACTGTGTCACATCCCTCTTCACAAACAGATGCATTGCCTCTCACATACCAAGAAACATTCACCATACTCTTTCCTGTTATACAATGAATATAGGTCTTTTATAATGTCTCAGATTTTAAGAAAAGCCACAGAGAAAACATAGTAATATTATCTGGTGTTTATGTGTATTGGTCCCTAATTCAGCTTTTGTGCTCTCTATATACTGTGACTTTTTGGGAGAAAATGTGAATTCAGGACTTAAAGCTTGCTGTTATTTGCATTATTAATCTTGATTTTATTTAAATTTTATTTTCTTTCTCTGTATCACTGGAAGAGGAGGATAAAGAACAGAATCCATTAAATTTCAGAGGCTGTGAGAAATTGAATTCTTTACCACTTATGTGTTAGCAGAAATGAGCAAGAGATGCTCACCCGAGAAGAAATTACTGAATTACTGTGTCATCAGTAACTAATCTTTTCTAAGAAGGTTGGATTATGATTAGGATGTGTCCCCCTTCGTATTTTGACTTGTATATTTAGCAGCTGATGGGAAGTACAAATATGTAGAGAAGTATTTGAAAATCTATTGGGTATCATATCAGATAGATACATATAAAATAAACATAATGATGGCTTTAAATATGCAGTCTAGCTGTGTTTTCTAGCATATCTTTCCAAGTATGAATTGTCTCAACAAAGGTCATTGGTTGCTTTTAAAGTGTATAAAAAGCTCACATTTTCTTTTTACATGGCTTAGTTAAATTGCCTAAGTAATTTGTACTTACAGAGTTTCCTATAAAGTAATGGTTAGCTATGGAACCGAAATGCCTTAAAGTCAGCTTTTGGCCTTCGGTTGCCAAAAGGTGTCTTGTGATGAGGCTTTTGTTACTGTTTTTTGTGTTTTTTTTCTAAATAGAGATGAGAAAATGTACCTGTTGTTCTGATTTACTGTTTACTAAAGCACCCTCTCCATCTTTGAAGGATACTTAGTGTTTTCCTGTCTTATGAAACAGAGTAGTTCCCTTTGTTATGTTCTGTCAAAATCTTTTTTTCTGTAAACTGCTCTTGATACTTTAATGTTGTATCTGCTTCTTTGGGTTTGCCGTTCTTGTGGGATGACCATTGACTGACTTCAGTCAGTTCACCTCACCTTTCAGCGCATGTGACTTTCAAACTTTTGTCAATGTATCTTTTCTACTTAAAAATCTGTTTTGCTACCTTGTAGTAAAGTAGTTTTCCCTGATGGGGATGAAGAAGTGCTTGTAAGCTCACACTGATAGAGTGGTCCTGGGCATGGCAGGGATGAGCCTTCATTGCCTTTACTTTGAGGGCAAAGCATCAGCGCTTCTCTGACTCACTTGAGGGTATTTACATGCCAGAGTTCTACTTGGAAGTGCTCTATCCTCCCAGCATTACACTGGGGGTGTTGCTAGGCCTTGGGAAGCAATCCACGGGACCTTGTCAGGCTGACCTAATGCTAAATTTGGAGATTATGTCTGTTCTTTTGAAAATGGAAGGATTCAGTATTCCTTTGTTTCAGATAAAAGCCATGGTACAGTCTGATTGGCAGACAATCATTTTAGGTATTAAATGGAAGCTTATTGAAACAACCCTTTAGAAACCCAAAGAGCTGTAACTCATATCCTTGAGCAGGCTCCTAAATTAAGGCTCTGATAGCTACTTTTGAACAATTACGCCCATGTAAGGAGAAAAAGAAATCATTACAGTATTTAAATTTATAATTCAGAGTCTGGTTTTAAAAAAAGGTAAAAAGGTTAAAAGTTGACAGGCAGCATGAAGCCTGTTTTAAAAATATTATATGGCACTTATGCTGCTGGCCAGAAATTATTCTAACATGATCCAGAAAAGCAGCAGTGTAAAGAGAGTATTAAAAGTTCATATTTAAAAAAAGAGAAAATAAAATTAAAAATCACAGTTTTGTTTTGGGAGAGAGACAATGAAATGGAACTGAATTCTGGCAATGAAGTGTTTGATTGGTCTTTTTTTGTTTTAGGGGATATTTAGAGTGGTTAAATCTTGAAATAACAAAACCCAAAAAACCCCACCCAAAAATGGAAGCCTGCTTAGGTTTCAGTAGGGCTAATTGGCAGCTGAGGGCTGGGAAGGTAAGGGCAGAGCACAAAAATCTGTCAACTGCTTACCTGTGTATTTATTGTTTAAGGAACTAAGGACTCTCTTGCACATGAGTCAGTTCTTACTGCTGAATGGATAAAATAATTCTGTAATTGAAATGTAAGTGGTTTCAAAACATACCAACAAAAGAAATGTTCCCAGAAAAATATCCCAGCATCAGAAGATATTTGTCTGGTGGCTCTAAAGGAACTATTTGGGGGGGGTTGGGTACAAAATTATGGGTTTATTTTCAATAGCCTGTGGCGTAACTCATCTTCTGAGTCTGAGAGATGGAGCACAGCAGCATTTTCTAAAGAAATTCTAGATTGAACTGGAGAACTGTTGATCAGTAAGTTTAATTTAAACATATTCATAGCACTTGTAAGAAAGAGTGTACTAACTATATCCCTGGGAAATACAGTGTTAAAGAGGAGTTGGTACAGTTTTCATAGATGAAAATCAAGAGAAATTGTTAGAATATTTTGAAGGATCCAATGAGCTTTTTGATCCAGGCAGTTCATAAGGCATTGAAGTCTTTAAAGTAAGCAAAAGAAGAAATATCCTTTTCTGGATCAAAATTAATTAGCTGAGAAAGGATGTTAATAGGTAGTAAACTCCCATGGTGGAGAGAGGTTAACATCTGTCATCTGTGCTCTTTAAATGTGTTGACAAGTTCTTTAGAAAACAGAGTGAATGGCAAATAGTAACACTTATTCAGGACAGCAGACTTCCAGAGATGCTTCAGGAGGCTCTTGTTAGTCTGAGGGCCTGGTAGGGGAGTTGTAGGAGATACTGTTCAGATAAAGACAGAGCAGACTCTACAAAGGACAGAACAATTCTTGCTTAAACATGGAAGGCAGTGAACTTGGGAAAGAAGTATTAGGATCTGTATGGATAACATTCTGAAAATGTTATTGCAGTGACAGTCAAACGGTCTGATAAGAATTCAGCGAGTATTAGGTGACCAATTTAGAAAAAAGAGATTGCACCGTCGTGCATTATATGTATTTTGTTTTATGCGTGCATCATGAACAATAACATGTAATTTTGTTCCATTTTCCTGATTTTTTTGTTTATCTGAAGGTATGTTCAAAAGCACAGAGTGCCTTTTGGGCAGGGTGGAGTGACAAAAGTGACAAGTCTCTGACTTGGAAAAGGAGTGGTTGAATAGGGGATAGAATTAGGTATTTCTTACCTCATGAATAGTATTTAAGGGAAAAGTTGAATAGAAAGCAACTGTAATTCTTGTCTTCCTGTGAAAAGGAGAAATGTACTAAAAAAAGTAGAAAAAGTGTGAAATAATCTTTTAGTATAACGTGTAATTCAAATTGTGGAATTTGTAGCAATAAGATGCACTGGATGCAAAAACTATGAAAGCATCTATTCAGAATCTGGACGAAATAGCAGAAAACAGTTCTAGCAGTGGTCATAAGCATGATGGTCTGGATGAAACTCTAGAGAAAATCTGTAAACCACCCTGTGTGGACAACAGAGTCTGGAGAGGGAAAGATCTATTCATCCATCATTGCCAGAAGCACATTTAAGCACTAAGTAATCTTTTGGCAAAACACAGTGCGGCAGTGTGGCCATTTTAATGGCAGGAGTATCTTTAAATACTTTTCAAACAAATAATTGTATTTTTCCTGTGAGGAACTTCCAAAAACATCAACCAAGTTAATTGAAAAACTACACAGACAGTATAAAAGATGAATGAATGCACCTTGGCATGCAAGATATATCCGTAGTTTCATCTGAGATTTAAAATTCTATGAAACTTTTGAGACTGCAAGTACATGATGTGAGAATGAAGTAAATAGTGCTTTCAGTGCTGTTGTAGGGTTTCAAGGTTTACAGGGCTGTTTTTCCTTGATTCTAGGATGCTGGCTAATATAGTAGGAACCTTGCATTCAAAGAAACTTTGGGATAGTTTTTGTAATTTGCAAGAAACTGACTTTGCTGGATCTGTGCTTCCTTGTTTGAGGTGAATAGGGTAACTTGTGGTTTTTGTCAGTTATTGATTGTAGCTTTCTGATTCCAGTAGATGCGGCTGTGTATTTGTGCTTATCTAGTATTTTCAAGGTTACTGGTCCACAGACCATCTGTGATTTCTTTATGCTATTTCTTTTCAAATCTGTTCTGTCAGCACAGAAGGATAATTGGATATATTCTGTCCTCATAGCAGTTATGGGTGCTGCATCTTTTCCTTCTGTAGAGATGTTGGCAGAGATGTGAGAACAGACTGAAAGATATTGTAGGTGTTAGGCTTTGTGATTCTTCTGAGTGACAATACATAGACAGCAATGCATTTATAAAACCAAAAGATCAGAAAAGGTGACTAAATGACAGAAAAACCATAGACCGCTCTGCTATCATGGTAATAAACCTGCTGACAAAATGAAGATGCTGGCCTTTCTTTTCACAGAGCACCATGGTTGTATTGATACATGGTACATTTGGTGGAGACAAACATTATATATACTGTTTCATGTATACCTATCACCGAAGCAACAAATTCTTTGCAAACAGAATGCCTGTGTTTAGTAACCTCAGTAATGTGAAGTGAGACTTTATCTATGAAATCAAAAACGTTCTTGAAACAGAAAATGCAATCTGGGATATTGAGCAGATTTTAACAGCCAAAACTAAATTCATTAAACATGCCATGGGCTCCTGATGGTAGAGGAAAAATGGCTAATTTTCTGTCATTGTCAGAGAAGAAGAATTATTTAAGTTTTACTGTCATAAGAACAGAAACAATTTTGCTTGTGAAAGTACAGTACCTTGTACGGTTGATCCCTGATGCTTTTTCTTACATTAGTCTAGAGGCTTTGATCTCGTCTTGTTTCATGAGCCTGTTCCAACAGGGTGTCTGTCTCTTGATACAAGCCAGATTTAACTGAGGTTATTACAATGGGCATATATATCAGTGTGGTTTAAATTTACAATATCTACACGTAAGATTTTATGAGCAGCTACTGTTGTATTCAGTTACTAGGCAGTGTGCATCTTTGGGTCTGGAAATAGTGTGTTTGTGTTAGTTGCCATATTGCACCTCTCAGCAGGGATTATGATATTGGATAAAGTGCCACACTAATACAGTTTTTCTGCTTCGAACTTCTTACTACATACTGGGAATTTATACCTTCAGATTGGTGCTATTCTTTGAATCTCCACAGCATGCTTTATTGTAAGGTATCAGTGTACCCAGAGACTTGTAGAAAGTCAGTGTAGAACTAGATTTAGAGGTTTTGCTTTCTATATCTCTTATTAGTACTGCAGTATAAAGGAAAGGTGATTTTTTTCCTCTTTGTTAGTGCATATACAAATAGTAATAAAAACCCATCAGAATATTTTCATTAACATGTCCCAAAAGGTATTCATTGCTATTTTTTTTCCCCAGCACTACTGTTTGCATTCTTGGATCAATATATTAAAATTGTATCATCCATATATATTTCTGAAGTGAAATTGATTAATTTTGACTAGCAAGCAATGGTTTGTTGTTGAAAATCTTGTTTGTGGTTGTAAATCATGTATTACATTTGTTATTAACATCTATACTTTTACTAATAAGATACAATCTGATATTTTGTACTGCAGTGTGTATTACTTTAGAGATTCATCTCTAGATACTTTTCTCTTGTTTAGCTTTGCTGGGAATGGAAGAAGAGAGTCCTTTAATGCCCAACACCATGTTATTTCCTTAGGGTAATTCCTCTTAATTACCGTTCTGTTACAGTCCCAAGAGCACAGGTTGTGCACAAAGACTTTGAAACATGGGTTATATTTCTGTCTTGGAACACATCATGCTGCAATTCTTTTTCCTTAGGCTGTAACATTCTATGAGTACTTCATCAAAGGTTTAATTAAACCCATTAGTTTGCAGAAATTGTCTACATGTTTCAAAAATCATCTTCCTTAACTTATTAAAAGAAATTGTTTGTAGTATTTTTAAAAAGGTATGCACTCTAGTACAGTGTTAACTAATGCTGGAACAAAAATTAAAGTATAAAATGGAAAGAAACAGTTTTTCTAGTAAGTATTACTTTTTATTCACTGGGTGATGCAGATCATGGCTCAAATCTTTAACAATTTTCATACTGCATTCTCTGAAAATTGCTGTTAAGAAATTCTTCTGGAGCAATGGGAAAATACATGTGTTGTGTGAAAAGGATTTTGTTAAACGCTGAGGAACTAGTTTTAAGACTTCATATTTCATTTTTTCATGAGGCAAATATAACTTTAGAGGTGCTTAATTACTTCTTGTACCACAGTTGTGGGTTTTGGGCATTGTGGATAATGAAACCCTGGATACAGAGTTTTAAATTTGAGTCTTCGTAAGTATATTAATTCAAATAATTTGACACTGGATTACAACAGCTATATTTTTACCCTCCCAGATAATATAACTTGATAGAGAAATTCAAAGCTATAGTTTGTTAAAATAGAAATTTTTGTGCTAATCAGATCTGAAATGCTTTAAGTATATATAAGGAGTTTATTAAGAGAAGAAAATTTCATTTACCATGGACTTAGAACCCCTGAAATACCTGAATTGTCATAAGGAAGGGGTCCTTCTGAATTTTGCAGCCACTGGTAGTTGTAGTAAGTCAGTAAAGGTTTGTACTTTAGAAAATGAAGAACTGGTGGTCACCTCAACAGACCATTCTCTGCTACACCCTGCATCTACCAAAAAAAACTCCAAAAGGACAAAACAGTCGTCTTTCACCTAAGTGGATCTGAATAATACTAGGATTAATGAAGCACAGTTCTTAGAAAACTGTGTCTTGGAGGTGACTGTCTTTGGTTCTGGGAAGGTTTCTGAGTTCTCTAATGCGTTTGAAGTGATTAAAGCAGGAGAAATCTTCTTTGTGAGTTGTCTGTTCTCTCCTAAAAGGATGAGCTCAACTTTGAGTTGCTGAAGGCAGTTGTGGGCCCACAAATAATGTATTAAAAAAAAGTGGGGCAAGAAAGAGCCTAAAACTAATTTATGTACAGATTGATACAAACTTCCAGATAATGTAAAAAATAACATTAAGAGAATCTGAAGGTTGGAAAGTAAAGTTCAGAAAAGCAGTGAATGTTATAACTGATGCTTGCATGGTCATAATTGAATTCTTCTAAAAAATTAGATTTATTTTGTCAGAATAATTAATTTCTCTTTTCAGAGCTAGATTTATGTTTTTAAACAATTGTGCATGAAACAGAAGTTTGATATCTTAACTAAGTTATTAACATTTGGACCACATGGAATTTTAACATTTCTGAGCAAAACTTGAATTACTGATAGAGGGGACTGAAGGAAAGGCATGTAATTTCTCTTTTGTTAATCAAATACTTTATGTCCACAAAAAAGTTGTGAATTTGTTGTACGCTGTGTAAAGGCACATTTTTCAGCTTCTTCCTACCTAGAAACTTTTATAAGAGGAATAGCACAAATATTTCTAGTTTATCTTCTAGAGTAATTTAATTTCAGTGAATATATGTATGATGTATACATCAGGTGTTTTATTGATAGATTTTTATTATTTTGTGCAACAGAAGGGTAGCAATGTGTTACTAGTTATCTAGAAATTGACTTAAATAAGTTAGTGAATGTTTCCGTATCTAAGCATTGATTAATGGAATGTAAAGTTTGACTTCAGAGAGTAAGAAAATAAGTATGAATAATCTATCTACAAGTTATGGATGCAAAAAGGGTTGAAGCAGCGAAATTCTTAAGCTTTCTCTCACGACTATATGGGAAACTCTTCTTTCACATGCAGCCTAAGGAAAACAGGATGTTAAATAAACTGCTTTTCTGTCCTTGCACCTGTTGTTTTTCACGGTATTGTTTTGGGAACACTAAGACATGTTTTGGATATGGGTGTCTTACCGTCCGACCTATCACCTTTGAGAGGTGGTGGGTCAAGAGGCTAATCATGAATTTCCTCTGGCAAACAATGTTATAAAGGGTAGATTTTTCATTAAACTTGGCTTCGGCCATTCGTTCCTGACCTAAGTCTGCAATCTCTTTTTACCACTGTCTGAGGTCTACAGCGACAAGTAAGTATTCATACTACTAGTTCTTATCTTTGAATAGAGGTGCTCTTCCCATTTTTCTCTTTTAGCATACAATATTTAAATGGTGAGAAACAAAATAGTTTTGCTTCTGTTTTATTTCATTCTTTCAACAGCAGTTATGCTTGAGGAGAGGACAGGGTCAGATTAGTTTTACTTCCTGTAACATCCTGAGTGCCATGGTATTGCTTAGTGGCAGTTTTGAAGTATCCTTTTTTCTATAGTTTACATCCATATTTCATTTGTGCAGTAACTGAACTGCTGCTGACTGCCAAGCGTGCTGTCTGGGCAGTTGCTGAGCCTGCTTGGGTCCCCAGCCACTGCTTGCTGGCTCCTTTTGTTTCTAGTCTTTCAAACAGTATTGGATCCTTTTCTTTCTAGCTTTGCATTTGTTTGGTGGTTCTTTTTGTTTGGTTGAGGGGTTTTGGTGAATTTTTTCTCCTGAGGCTTTGATGATGGGATAATTTTTAGTGCTTTTGAAAGTCTGAGTGGCTATTAAATGGATAATCCTGCATCACCAGTACTTCATGTGTCCTCCAGGGAATGGTGATATATTGGAGAGCGATTATTTTGCTTTGCAAAGTCAGTTTTGACTCTTTCAGATATTGTACTTATTACTGTGCCTTCTAACTCCATTTTATAGTTTCTACAACCTTATTTTTTAAAATATATACACAGCACTATTCTGTCCAGATTTTAATGATGTCATAAAATTAGTTGGTGAAAAGACAAGTTCACTTCTTGGGATAGCAGCTATTCCATGATGGATCCCTGTTCCTAGATGGACTGTGTTTTTAAAATATCATTGTCATGACTGCCGTTTATTCTTTTTAAATTTTAGCTGTCCCTTTTCCACCAACACATCGCTTGACATCTGAAGAAGTATTTGACACAGATGGAAGACCAAGGGTTGACATTCTGAAGAACCACTTGATAAAGGAAGGTCGAGTGGATGAAGAAATTGCACTTAGAATCATCAATGAGGGTGCTGCAATATTACGGAGGGAAAAAACTATGATAGAAGTTGAAGCTCCAATTACAGGTAACATTTCTAGGTAATTTAACACATAATTAAATTTGAAAAAGCAAGATTTTTTCAGTAGTAGAATTTGTCTTAAAATTACTAAATCAAAATTCCTCTGTTAGTCATACTGAATTATCCCTCACAACTGCATTTGCTTAATGGTCTGCACATTGTTTTGCAAATTGAAGGCATTAAACCTATTGAAAAAGCTAGTAGGATTGGTATTAAAAATGGGAAAAAAGAAGGAAGTAGTTAAATGCTGTTACAATATGAATTTCTAATTCCTGCAATATTTTAAGTAGGAATAAAGGTATCTACCTGAATTCAGGATAATCCTGAAATCTAAATTTCTAATCTGAATGAAGAGAAGCTAATTATTGTGGTTTGAAACAAACACTGTCAACTGGTACTCTTAGTGAAAAATACACCTTCATATTCATCTCTGAGATTGGTGATTGCATGTAAAACCATGTTCTTGTGAGAGTAGTGGTACTGATAAAGATTGTTTTAGTGTCTTTGACACTAGGGCCTTATCCCCTGGGATACAAAACTGACTTTTAGGGTTTTCTTGAGTATTTTCATAGATTGAACAGTTCTATTTCTGTTTGACCTGGCAAAAGGTAGAATTTGGTGTCCTTTAATACTTTTACTTATAAACAATCTAGACTCAGACAGTTTATGTTGCATGTCTGTTATTTATTATTTTGAAAGTAGATTTGCTTTTTATGTTCAAATCGGATTTTCTTTAATCTGAATGTGTTTTCTTCTAAATGGATTTACATAAAATTAGTGTCTGAAAGCTTCTTTTAGGGCATCAGATTGCTATTTGTTAGTATTGGGTAAATGAAAACTTTACATCATTATTACTATTGACATTTAAAAAAACAAAGAATGATTGAAATGCTGGAGACTACTAAGTGGCTGAGTGAGCTCAAAGTCCTTTGAAGTTCCAGATAAACTCAAAACTAAAGTGTTTGTTTAGTGTTTTTATATTTCTGTTTATACAGGTGATTGGTATATTGGCAACTTAAAAAAGAGGGAAGTTCCTAGAGTGTCTGAGTAGAAATCATAATGAAAGAGACATAAAAGAGTGCACTTCTATTTTGTCTCATGTTTTGTAGGCTGTGATGACAAATGGTCTTCTCTAAGAGAATAACAACCTTTAAAATGTGGTGTGCCATATCCAGTATTTCTTTCCAGAATTAGGACAACATTTTTTCCTTCAAAAATTTTACTGATAAACTCTTAAGAAGTCAGAAGATGCTATTTGTCGGTTGATCAGTGACATTTTGCATCAATGAAAGGCATAGTCTCTCAAATTCCTTTTAATTGTTGCCAGTGACACATTATGCAGAAGTGAGAAGGCAGATCTTGACTTCCATTGAACTGGGAACTCCTATGGGAAAGAGGAGATGGGAGCAGTTGTCTCCTCCATGCATTTTTTAATTACTTTTTTTAAAACTGTGAGGTGACCTGGTTTTGCTGTACGCTCCTTAAAGACTTCCCATCTGCTCCTATCTTTGGCACTTCTGCCTTCAGTTGCTGATCACTGGTATCACTGGTCTTGTTCTATCTCATATTCTAAAAGCACAAGAAAAATCCACTGTTGAAATAGTGAACATGGTTATTTGTAAGAGAAAAGTAAGGAGAAGATATGATTTTATTAAAAGGTATATTAATCTGACTCAGGAACAAAAGCACACTCCCTGCTTTTTCAAGTTCACATGGACTCAGCGAGTTGTTGCGAAGCAGCAGGCATTTTCAAATACATGTACCAAGGAGAATTCGCAAAGATACCTAAGGAGTTGGGGAGAACATTAAAGAGGTGGTGACAACTTTCAAGATGTCAATGCTCAGTGCATTAAATGTGTTAGAAAAATACCCCCCAGTCTCCTGGACTCAAATAGAGCTATCATCAGTATTGTCACAGGTAGTGAAGACAGCATTTTAATGAAAAGCAAAGGGGGAACCTTCAAAAATTATTGTTATTCCTGCTTTATACCTGCCTTTCCTCTTAATTAGAAGTTCTTTGTGGCTGTTAACTATAACTTAGTAACTTTTCTGTTAGATTTTTTTAAATTAATTCAAACAAAATTTTTGCTTGCAGTGTGTGGTGATATTCATGGCCAGTTCTTTGATCTAATGAAGCTGTTTGAAGTGGGAGGATCACCTGCTAACACAAGATACCTCTTCCTCGGTGACTATGTAGACAGAGGTTATTTTAGTATAGAGGTAACTGAATATATTAATATATTTTGTCCTAGTTGTTTTATAAGCACACTTTCACTTAGGTTTTAAATGAAATTTTAGGTCTGCTTTAACATGTGAATGTGTTCTTCCTTGCTGTGCCTTCTCCTGTGACAAAGGCCTCTTTACAGCAGGATGTTGACCAGTCCTTTGGACTGTCCAGTTGAAATCTCCAGACTTACTCATTTTTTCTCCTCTTTTTCTAGCTAGTTTTCTAAAAGTTGAATTCTTTAACATTATTATACATAATGCTGTTTCTCTGGTTATGTTTGTGTGTTTTTGGAGAAAACAGGTGAGTTGTGAGTTTTTAAATTTATTATTTGTAATATTATTATCTATTTCATATTATTAGCAGTTTGTTTTTATAAAAGAAACTAATTTTATTTATATAATCAAATGTTTTTTAATAATTACTAATACTTTACTAAAATTCTTAGAGCAAATGTAGATATTTCCTAAGGATGACCTGTGTTTCTGCCATTATTTTTTCAGTTACTTTGTATTCAAATAATTTTTTTAATTTTCAGCATGTTTATTAAGTATGCTACATTTCAAAGCTTATTCACATCAATTAGTTTCAGAGCATGGTTTTTAAGTTAAGTGTTCTTCTGGAACCAGCCTGGGAAGTGCCTCAGATTGGGATCTCTTCATAGATACCAAACCTAATGGAATGGCATACTATTTGAATTAGTGTCATGCACGGTGTATTTTCTTTCATTTCTGTATTAAAATGCAGCAGTTCTAATTACGTGTGTGTGCTGTGAAGGGCATGCACAATGCATTTTGGGGTTGTTAGAGATGGTAGCCAAGCAGGAGATGCAGCAAAAGTGATTGCCTCAAAGTCGTCTTTAAGGAAAAATTTCAAAAGACATTCCCTATTTATTAGCTTGATCTTCTTCGCCTGTTCGTGATGATTACAAATAATGTAATTGTCCTAGAAGAAGGCATTTACATAGCAACTTTATATGTTAATATATCAAAACCTGGTATGAAAGCTTTTCAACCATTACACTTGAAAAAAACTTCTGAGCTATGATTGGTTTTGCATATTTTTACGAAGAAGATTAAAAATTCAGTAATTAGTTTAGCAGTACTTCACAATAAAAATCTTTGATGTGTTTCTCAGTGTTGGCAGTGGTTTCTTGCAGTGTTCATTTGTTTTCTTTTTTCCTTCATATACTCTGTTTTCTGTGCACAATGACTTCAAAGAATGCTAGCTTCGGGTACTGGTATTGATTAAGAACAACAATAATAACAACTTGCAGGTGACTTCAGTGAAGTCTTCAACTTCTGGAGTTTTGAGATTTCTGTGCTCAGAAATACAATAATTAGATTTGAAATTTATGAAATATGTTTTGGACATTCAGGACTGCTGGGTGGTAACAGGCTCTAAACTGAGATAATTGTGCATGTTCTTAGCTCTGTCTTTTTGAGGGTTTGCTGCTGTTGTTGCAGTAATAATGATAGAAAATTAGTATAATTCTTTGGCTTTGCTGCTTGTACACTGAAAAGCAATCAGCTTTCCTAGTGTTTGGGGAAGGGATGATTTACTCTGTCCAGTTGTAGTTTAAAAATTGTATCCAAATGATGGAGGTAACCTTAAGGGAAATTATTTTGTCAGGTTGGGGTTTTTTTTACAGTCTCTGTTAATAAATGTCTGCTTTTCTTCTTATGCCAGTGTTTAGAATCATATATAAAATCAGATTTTGTATACACATACAGTATTAGTCTAGATGAAGGTGTTCTACAGTTTAATTCTGCTGAGTTTATTTTATTATTGAATACCCAGCAAAAATAAATATTTTTTCAGCATTCTGTGTGGCTATTATTAGGAAAAGTAATAAACAATTTGCCTAACTCATGTCCAGAATTGGATCCGGGGAAGTAGTGCTGTGTTAAAATGGCACATTAATCAGTAGTGACACAAAAAAAGCAGTGCTTTTTGAAACTGTTAACATCCTTACTCAGTGTTTCTCAATTATAATTTTTAAAGTTCTTATAAACTAGTGTATTTTACTGCATATCCTGTTTTTTCAACAGTGCGTGCTGTACTTATGGGTCCTGAAAATTCTTTACCCAAGCACATTGTTTCTTTTGAGAGGCAACCATGAATGCAGACACCTAACAGAGTATTTTACCTTTAAGCAAGAATGTAAGTACTGTCTAAGAATGTAAATTTAGCTTACTTCCAACCTGCTGATCTATAGTCTGTCACTGTACTTGAGAGATGTTTGTCCCTTAGTTAATTAAGGCATTGCAAGCATCTGGAGGCCCCATTGACTTCTGTAGAATTACTTGTAGTTCAGTATGGCCTTGGAGTGCAAGAAGACAGCTGATTGCAAATATACATTATGGAGTAAATTTTGATATTACAATCTTGATTTTAAAGTCTTGGA
Organism: Lanius collurio; assembly: GCA_020086605.1. Classification (NCBI taxonomy): domain Eukaryota; kingdom Metazoa; phylum Chordata; class Aves; order Passeriformes; family Laniidae; genus Lanius; species Lanius collurio. The sequence goes on from JACBWW010000010.1 coordinate 13,444,732, forward strand.
GAGGAATATAATTTTGCTGTGTTGGCTATAGTCAGGACTGCAGAGTAATTTGCTGAGCAGTGTTGTAAAGCTAGCAGAAATCCCTACTGTGGGGTGATTTTTCCATTTGGAGGATTGATTTCAGCTGTACTAGTATGGTAACTCTTTGGTGATGTAAGCTGCCTCTCCATTTGAAGGCTTGTATAAGTATTGATCCAGTGATAAATGGATCATTTGGCCTGGTAAAACCCTCTTTGATGTAGGTAAAAAGGGTGTAATCTATAATCTGTTCTTAGCTTTTCACTGTAAATGAGAATTCACAAATTTCTCAGTAATATTTTATACTGAAGTATGCTGTATAATTGTATTAAAATATTAAATAATTCAGTGTTTGGTTTTTTTAAACAAAAATAGTTTTTCCACAGTTGAGATAACAGAAAAAGTGAAAGCAGTTTATAGTTTTGCAAGAAAATAAGTCTTAGAAATGTGCTTGCTGTTGTGGTGCTTGGAAGTGCTCATTTAACCCCCAAAATACTCTTTGTTTTGGGTTTTTTTTAATCATTCACTTTGATATATGTTCTTATAACTATGATCTACTAGATTACTTCATTCATGTATTACAGATTTTATAATGATTTCTATTTTCTTTCCTGCAGGTAAAATAAAGTACTCTGAAAGAGTCTATGATGCTTGTATGGAAGCTTTTGATTGTCTCCCTCTTGCTGCTCTCTTAAATCAACAGTTTCTTTGTGTTCATGGTGGACTTTCACCAGAAATTAATACACTAGATGACATTAGGAGAGTGAGTATTTTGTGTATTTGAAAAATCAGAAATAGAGATATTATATGATGTTATACAAAGTAATCTTTATGAAGTTGTCAGTATATTTTCTGTTCTTGTCTCTTGTTGAAGTGTAAATCAGGAACTGAAATGTAGGCTAAGTAGTATCATAATTAAAAACTCATGGATTATCTAGAGCGTTTTTCATTAGTAGGCTTCACACGGGCAGGCTGGGACTGTTACAAAACACACACAAAAAAGAACCCTCAAAATCTCCACATAGTTCTCTGAGACAGGTAGTACATGTGAAGTGTTTCATATCCAATCAAAACAATACATTGTATTTCTTTCTAGATAAGAGCTAGTGTTCTCATGGCTTCCAGGAGAGAACTTGTTGAAATTAATTGTTAGTCTTAGGATTGTTCACTATATCTAACATATTTCAATTATTCTCAAATTTCTTTGAAAATTTTTTTACTGTCTTGAATATATGGATTTTTGTTTTGACAGAGTGACACATTGCAGTATTTAATAGAAATTCAGATTGTTATTTAAAATGGCAAATTCGGTAGGCATTTGAGTAACAGTTGAGAAGTACTTCTCACTGTGATAAATGTGCTGAGCATATTCATAAGATGAATTTCAAAAGTTTTTTTAAAATAATACAGTGGAAACATTAAGTAGTGATGTGCAATTTAAAGGGCAGAAGATTGTGATGACATGAGGTATCTGTTTCTAATGGCATGGTTTCTACTTGCTTGGATGACTTGTCAGGTGGAGTTTGTATCAGATGGGAATTTTCAAAGTCCTTTGCTTTCCTTTTTGCATACTCCTTTTAGACTTCTCTAAGTTAACTTAGCTGACATCTTGACTGCCACATTTGGAAATCAAAACCATTCCTGTTATGATTAGGAACAGCTAAAGTGTAGATGATTTCAGCTTTCATACTTAGGTAGTTCTAAGAAAGCTTTGGAATTACAGGTAAGGATGGAAGAAAAAACGTAGTTTATCCACATATGGAAGAAGGTACATGGGGGCCTATTTGTAAAAAGATCTAAATGTCAGAAAGAAAGTAAAAGTATGCTCCTAAATTGCTTTTATAGTGTATAAAAGTATATATTGACAACCTATTCTGTCTTTTTATCTTCATTAATTACATTTCTTGTTTTCTTAGCATTTTCTCTTTTATTTGTGCTTAATTTTTCTTCCTCTCCCTTTCTTCAAATTTATAGGCTATCCAGTTGAATCTCATTTCAGAATTCATCATATTTATTCACTAGGGTTTTTTTTGTACTGATTGGACCATTTCAGAGCCTCCAATGTCAGTTTATTTCACTTACAGATATTATACTGCCAAGCAGAGTGATGTGAGAGGAGAAGAAAATGGTAGAAACAGAGAGGAAATATATTTACAAGAGCAGTGGTGTAAGTGGGAAAATGTACTGAGGCACATTGCATTGTCAAAGCAAATACTAATGTGTACAGAAATCCATACGCATTGTGCAGAGAAAGAGAAGTAAGAAAGCAAAGAGACTAAACAGTGCCATTCTGACAATGCTTTAATACTTCTCACTGTACAGATAAAAGGAACCATGGCCAAGCCTTTTTGGAAAGTAATTTAGAGAAACAATATTGTGGAAAAACACTTTGGAAAGCCACTGTCATAACAAGACTGATTAATTTTTTCTGTTAGTCTCAGTCTTGCAGCTAATCAGGTTTCAAAGTGTCAAGTAAAATTAACTAAAAGGTAATTCTCTTGTCTTGGTCTGTCCTTTCAGATGTGCTTCTCTAATGTTCAAGGCTACATTAGGGTGAAATGTTTATATGCATATATGAAAATCTGCATTGTATTTTGTTCTAATGAAAAACATGTTTATAAATGTAAGGCAGGGTTAATAGAACTGTTCCTTGGGCCTTTTTTGTTTTTAAAGAATCATCTGGTAACCTGAAAAGGGTGCTATTCGTGGATTGGCAACAGCTTCAATGGCTGCATAAGAGCTTGGCATGCACTGATATTTTTAATGTATTTAAATTAAATGGGTGATGTGAAATGCTTGTTCTATATCTAGGAAAAAATCATGGACTTGGAGTAGAAGTGAGGTGTGTGAAATTACTTCTGTAAACAATCAAGACAATTGTATAATGTTCCAAGCCTTCTGGTTTATTGGCAGAAGTTCTAATTAAGGGGAGATCTTTGCTGCAAGGATGTCATTATCTGGCATAAAAGGGAAATCACAGCTCTATAAATAGTGCAGGAATCACCTAAGAAAAAAGGAAAAATTGTATGCAGGGTGCGGTTTCTTCTGGATGAAGTCTTTCATCAGTATTGACATGCAGGAAGATGATTAAACTATACAATTTAAATTATTATTTTTGCCGTCATAAATTTACTTCCAGAAGAGGACAGCTGTCACACTGGGCATGACAGTGAATCCTAATCAGAGAGGTTGTTGTAGATGCTTCTCGTTTCTGCCAAAAAGGAAGTTTGGGAATCTTGAAGTAATCTGATTTTTATTCTCTGAACATCACTTCCACAAATGTTATGATTGTCTTGGTAAAGAGTATCTCTTTCAGACACATCAACTTAGAGATGCTGTTTAGTTGATCATTTACACTGCCAAGACTTCTACTGAAACAAAATACCAGGAATTGTGATTTTTTTAACCCTAGTATTTTAGAAAGAAGGAAATACCCGAATAAGATTATGGTGACTCTAAAAAAGAGACACAGAGCTTTTTTCCTCATTTACAACAGATGATCGTTCTTTTGTTTAGCTCTTAGTGATACTAAGACTTGGTCAGCTAATTGCCTTGAAATATATGGTGGCACTACTGGGAATCTGTAATACCTTGCTTCCTTTCTGTGCCCTGCTGAAATTTCCTTTTGTTCAGTAATATGTAAGATGACTGCCAGTCTTCACTGGCCTTCGTGTTGTTCCTTTGTCTTTATTAGGTGATAGTTCTCAGGAAAATTAGGACAGATTCATTAAAACTGGTGTCTGTGTGTAAAACTTCTGTGAAGGTCTTTTCCCTCAAAAGTAAGATTGTTTTAATTTGCTGTACCTTAATCTGCCTCTTGGGTTTTGGTACTTCTGAATTGGAACATTCATATGGAAGTATAATGCATGTCAGTTTAGTTGTCCTGACTGCATATTACCAGAAAATAATTTAAATTTTTTACAGTATATTAAAAAATATACTACCTAGTTCTGTTTCAACACCGGATGTATTGATTCTTTTTCTTGATTAAAATTGTCTTTCTCAGTTACTTTAATCATACTTAGAAAAATGTTAAGCCAATTTGTATTGAGATTCTGTGTTGCCGTAGTCAAAGCACAATCAGAAATAGTTAATCAGTAACAAGTGTTTTGAATTGACTCATGTCCTTTAACTTTCTTGCTGTGCCAATACAGAGAAGCCCTTAAGTTGATTATTCTGACTTGATATATGCAGTCTGGGTTGAGTAGCTTGAAGTGACATTTCCTTGAATTTTGAGATGTCTTGAGAACCACACCATTTAGTAGACTGTCTAGTCTGATTGTCTAGTGAAGGAGAAACTGATTTGGTTTGTATGTAAGTATATGTAGTATATGTATAAATATATGCAAGTGTATTTATTTTTTACAAACTGACTTTACTTCTGGAAATGGCTGCATTATTGTTTCAATGCTATGAGAAATCAGTTTGGGAGAGAGGTGTGTTAATTGCAGGCAGCCTAAACTTTTTATTTATAATGTCTCTATCCATTTGGCCAAAGTCACAAGGAAAATCCTTGAAGACTGAAGAAAAATTCTTAAAATGTTTTCTAGACTTTCAGCCTTCTTTGCAGGAGACCTCAATCGGCAAACAGTTGAAACTTCCTTGTGTGAATGCCTCTGTTAGCTTCTGGACCCAAATTTATTGCTGGAGGTTTAGAAACTTGATGGTTTAATCTACAGAAATTCAGGTACTTGCAGAAGTTGATGGACTGACTTCTTCAATCTGGAAGAAATACTCCATACCAGGTTTATCATCCAGTGTGGGAAATGTTAAACCACAGGATTTTTAATATTGAATAAATTCCAACAACAACTTCAGTTAATACCTGCCTTACTATTATCTGGCAGGAATTTGTAAAGATCTGGACCTCTCCACTTATGTTACAGGTGGCAGCCTCGGGAGCTCTGATTTTCCAGGGCATGAGAGAGCTTGGCACTACTGCTGGTTCCATATTTGAATGGATTCCTATGGACCGTTAGACTCAAATTCACCAGGTGCTCACCAAACCTCCCTTCAAGCCTGTCACGAAGAGTTAAGTGTTCTCTAGTACCATCAAAGTCATCTTCTTTGGTATGGGAAGTGAAGTGAGATAAATGCACTGTCCATCAAAGAACTGTTCCTACATTTCTTGGATAAAATCATCTTGTGAACAAACTCCAGCTACATAAAGACAAAATAAACTTTACATTGAATCTGGGATATCTACTTTCATTTCTGGGACAGCAGAGATTAATTGCCTGTAACTTACTTAAGCAGAGTATTTTCCTTTTACGTTAACAAACACGCACTTTCCTCCTTCTGCCCCTTTTGGCTGTGGCTACTAGGAAAGTTGCAGGCTGCTAAAACAGGTGTTTCAAGTGAAAATCAGTAAAGAAGAAGCAAGAGAGAAAACGCAGACATCTCCCAAAATGCTTATGGCCCATTACATCAGAGATAGAGCTGAAAAATAAAGTTTGTATGAAAACAATCTAAGACAGCTGGGCCAGTCATCTTCATTACATTGTTAAACGATCCATTGTGGAGATGGGTGTTTCAGGGTGGTTTATTTTTTTCTTCTGTTGGTTTGGATTTTTAGCAGTTTTTTGTAATATATTTAGTCTCTTCTAGTTGGTGCTAATTATCCCTCCTTTTCTTTTATAATTCCTGTGTTCTGTACTGTTTCTCTTTGCTAATTCCTGGTAGTGTCTCCAGATTGGTAGATGTGGCATGTGCATGAAAAAGGACCATTTTGTTCCTTGTCTGTATCCTGACCTTGTATTACACATATCCATCAGTCTGGAAGTTATCTCCCTTCTTTTTACAACTAATAAATCTTATTGCTCTTAACAGGTTTGGTTCTTTTGGCATGCCTCTGCCTTATTTCATGAGGAGGAGAGGAAAAACTATACAGAAACTACTTCTCTTTGATATGGTTGGGATTTATTCTAAAAATGCTTGGTATTGATGGATATGTAGGTTAACAAAAGTGTAAAACTTAATAATTTAATATTTAAACAGTCTTTGTGCTGTTACCTTTTCTTTCTAAACAGTTAGATAGATTCAAAGAGCCTCCAGCATTTGGACCAATGTGTGACTTATTGTGGTCAGATCCTTCAGAAGATTTTGGAAATGAAAATTCCCCAGAGCATTTCAGTCATAATACAGTCAGAGGATGCTCATACTTTTATAGGTGAGAGTATGCAATGATTTATTTGGGTGTTTTAGTACTGACTCTTTGTGCGTATTTTAAGAGAATATATTTTACTCATATTGTTTTCATTTCACAGCTATCCAGCAGTTTGTGAATTTTTGCAAAATAATAATTTGTTGTCAATCATTAGAGCACATGAAGCACAAGATGCAGGGTGAGTACTTTGTGTCTTTCAAGGAAATAGTCACAGTGTAAAATAAAAATTATTTGCTTATTTTCTGTAAGATGTAATATAATTTGTTTGGTTTTGCAGTTATAGAATGTACAGGAAAAGTCAAACTACAGGGTTCCCATCTTTAATAACAATTTTTTCAGCACCTAATTACCTGGATGTCTACAATAATAAAGGTAAGAACTTTTTATTAGTAATTGTATGTAACAATAAAATAAAATTGTCTAACTAGATAATCTAATATCAACAGCTTTTTGCCATTTAAGAAACTATAGGACAGAAAAACATCTATTAATGAAAGTGATAAAGAAGAGCCATAAATGACAACCTCCTGTACGAGGGGTATCTTGAAACATGAGTGTGGGCAAAGGTTTCCTTTGTGAAAGTTGTTGCTGTTTAGTACTTGTGATTATATCAGCTGGCATTATCCAGTCAGGCAGGGTTTCCCTGTGCATTCCTCTCCTTGTCTTCAGTGAGCAAGGAGGGTGGTTTGCATTGTGTATCTTGGCATCTGAGCAGCTTAACTGTGATGATAATTCCCATAACGTCCATATGTAGGAAATCAAGAAAGAGCAAGTAGTGATCAAAATACTGATCATCATTGGGAATATTATAAAGGAGGTATAAAACAAGGAATCCATTTCTGTCCATCCTCTGCTAAGATAGAGTTGGACAGGAGATGCATGTTTAATAGTGTAGAGAAAGATTTACAAGTCAGAATTACAGAGAACAGCTTAGCTGTGAATTAGTATTATTCATAGATGAGAATAAAGTTCAACAACAGAAATTAAAAATAAAGCCTGCTGAAATTCCAGTATGATAAAAGTAAGGAATTTCAAGTATGTGATGAATGAATGATCTCCAAATGTTCAAGTAGTGTTCCTTTGAAACCAACACCTTTTTTCTATTAAATACATTACATTTTCTTCCACCCACCAATGAAGAACCACCCCCAGCCCATACCACTTCTGTAGGGTGAATGACTACACAGGAAAAGATGAGCTGTTGTTACTTTCACTGATTGCAAAGTAAAGGAGAAGTAAAAATATCTTCCACTGGCTTTTTAAGTTTTGTCACTATCTCTATGGATACTGTGTTCATAGAACCCTTTTTCACATGAGCTATTCCCAGTCTAATGTAAGTGTAAGTATAGAAAAATGTAGTCAGCTGCTTGCTTAGCTTTAGAATGCTTCTGTTTTTTTGTCTTTTTTTCTTTATGCTGCCTCTTTTCCTTCATCTTCTAGATGTCTGTGGTTTTACTTCAGACTTACAGCATGGGAAGAGACAAATGAAAATAAAACCTGAATTTGTATATACTGAATATACTGTTGTTCTGAGTTAGTTTTGTTAAAGATACTGAAATAATACCTTTTCAGGACTTTTTAAAATCTTTGTTCATTGTAGACCTAAAGTAGGATAACGCAAACCTATATTGACATGTAACAGTATCTTAAAGTGCAACATATGCAGTAAAAGTCCAAAGTGCTCCATTAGTTATCTGTCTGCAAATACTGTGAAAGAAAGAGAATGGAATACTTCTGGGATTCTTTAGTCTATAGTGTAAATAGACCTAAAACAAGCCTGTGACTTAACATTTGTGGTACTCACAAGTTTTAAACATTATTTTCAAAATGTCTGAATTTCATTTTAGCTGCTGTATTAAAATATGAAAACAATGTGATGAATATTCGTCAGTTCAATTGTTCTCCTCATCCTTACTGGCTACCAAATTTTATGGATGTTTTCACATGGTCTTTGCCATTTGTTGGAGAAAAAGGTTAGTAGATGTTATGCATCAACTAATATCTTTTTTATTTCTCCTAGATAGATGTTGGAAAGATTTTTGGTTTTTAAAATATATTTACTAATGAGAGATGAATTGGATTATTATTGTGTTGTTTTTCTTCACTTGTTTTAAGTCAAAGTAGTTAGAATTGCATCTAATATAGCTAAGATGTTAACAGAGATTGTAATTTCCATTGAGGGTGTACATCTGTATTGTTAAGTAGTATCTTTGAACTGCTTTTGAAGTTACTATTAAAATTGTTCATGCTGTACAAAATGCTAAGTTATATACACGATTAATCCTATATAGGTACAAGTTTATATTGAGATATTAGTGTAAAATGTTAACTTTGCTGTACAGATATAACAGACTGACCTTCATTAAAGATGAGTTTTTCAGTTAAAATTTTTCTTGTAAAAAAGATAATTTAGCACAGATCCTCCTTTTTTTTTTTTTCCTTTTCCCTCTAGAGATGATAACTCTGAATCTAGGACACTGGGGCCCCAAGTAGTCCTCAGTTGACAAGCAATGAGGTTAGAGGCTATTTGGGTCTGTTTAAATTCCTTCCATGACAGAAACTGCTCTTTTCATAAAAGGAGATCTGGAGAGCTCTTTAAATTTCTTCGAATATTTCTTTTTAATTTAGTTCAAATTTAATTCAAATAAAATAAATTTAAATAAAATTTAAATTTCTTGCAGTTATGTATTATGGACATAAAACCCTAGAATTCTAGATTTGCTTATGTTGTCTTTAGTAAGCCGTTAAATGCAAATAGTTTGGACACTTACTGTGATTAACCCACTCAACAGGTTTTTTTTATGTTTAAATGAAGGGACCTGACATTTGAAAGGAGATGTTGTTTTTATCTCTCTTGCCTGATGATGCAGTAGATAATGTTTTCAACAGCAAGGGGTTGATACTATATATTTTGCTTTTATTGTGTTGCTGGTAATGACATCCAGTAACTTATTAAATAGTGTTTGAGTGTTTCATATCCCTGCTCTATGCTTCAGACTGCTGGAGTCACGGCCCTTGTAGGTAGCCTTGCCTTTGGACAAATGCATGCTTCCAATTTTGGTGATGGATTTAGCGTCAATGTTGTCTGGTCTGCATTGATCAGATCAAAATTATAATAATTTGGTTGGGTTTCTCTTTTACAGTAGAGACTTAACTCTCTCCCAAGAATGAGTAATACAGCCATGGCAGATGACACAGGGGTTGTATGACTTAGTCATGAATAAATGTAGGAAGCAATTTACAGGGTTTTTAAACCAACTGCCTTTTGGATAGGTTTCTGAATACTCTATGTAGAGGAAGGTTTGAATATTTTAAGAAAGAGTCTGATATATGTAGGAAAGATTGAGTGGCAGAAGAAGAATAAGAATATTCCTGGCGAAAAAAAATATACTAACTTGTCTCACAAAGCTTGTATCCAATATGTTGATATATTTAAGGGGAGTTTGAAAAGACAAACTCCCATATTTATATTCTAATATTTTTCTGCTTGAGTGCTTCTGGTACATGCCTGCAGGTGTCAGGAATAGAATAGCTTTTTCCATTTAAGCCTGAATTTGAGCAGTCAAAATTTTTCATATTTAAGTAAAGTTTGCATAAAAATGAGTTCAAATACTTAACCTCACATAAAACTACTAACTTACAAGAAAAGTCTTCTTAGCTAAAAGAACTCATTGTAAGAGAGGAATGTTCTTTGTGTTGTTTGATTGTTTAGTTGTGTCACTTATAGCTGCTTATTTTTCTGAGTTTTTTAAATTCTGTGGCAGCTCTCATCAAGAAAAATACTCTGAAATGAGGTTACTGAGCAGTGGCTGTGGTGTGAGAAGTTAATTCACTAGAATTGCTGGTGACTGGCTATATTTTGTGTGCATGGAAATATTTTAAATTCTGCACAGAATGAAGCTAGGTTTATTTTTTCCTGTACAGTAACAGAAATGTTGGTGAATGTTTTGAGCATTTGCTCTGATGATGAGCTGATGACAGAGGGAGAAGATCAATTTGACGGTAAGGGTTACTTTAAGATAACATAAATCGTCTTAATGGTAATAACTTGTGAACAATAGTTAACTTAGACTGGTGTAATATTGCCTGGCATTTGAAGAAAATTGCCTTCAAATTTTTCTGTAGAAAACAATGCTTTTGGCAGGGCAGAGAAGGGAATTGTGTTTGTGTTTGTGATCAGGAAGCTGTTATAATAACCTTTGCAAATCCTCACATGTGATTTCTATTTAAAACAAACTTTTTGTGAATACTCATAACTGATTTCTATATAAAGCAGACTTTAAGTGGGAAGTTCTCCAAATGTCTTGGCACTTAAAATTTCAAACATACTAACTTACTTTGCTAGTATTTAGAATAAATGTATACACTAAATTTCTTGGTGGTTGCTCTTCAATAAGAATTGATGTGGGAGAACATTTGGTACAATATTTTTATGGCAAAGTACTGTAAATAAAGTCTGAAATGCAAGTTTAAGTCTGTGTTTGAGTTTAAAGTTCAACTTGTATATGTACACTGTATTATGTGTATCCAGGTAATGGATTATAACATCCTTCTGTCTCTTAAATTGCGATACAGTAGACTGCTAAGAGGTGTTTGTAGCATGATGATTAGGAAGCAACATTGACATGAAGACCTAGCATATCACACTTTTTTGTTGGGCTTAATGTCACACCTAAACATTTTTCAGACTTCCTTCATTTTAACTAATAACAGAACTGATCTGGTGAATTGTTGTTGATGGGGGAGGAAGAAGAAAACTTTCATCAGCCTTCGAGGAATATGAAAGGATCATTTATAAAGATATTAGAGACACAACTCCTTTCTTAATATTTGATAACTACTGTATTCAAATTTGATAGCAGAATCGTCTTGTGCTAAGCAGCCGTGTGTTTTACACTGCATTGCATTGGTTCTGAGCCACTTGAACTTTGCTGCCATTCAGATGGTTGCCAGAAATGTGAAAATGTGGAAGAAATCTCAGAAGTGATCTGGCCAACAGTCAATTCCTGGTTTTTATTCAAGTAAACCTACTAAACTGAACATAAAGCAAGTGCACTAAGCAGGGTTAGGTGGTATTCTGAGGTGTTGGGATTTATGTTTGCCAGAGTAGTTGCAGTTGTCAGTTGATTGCAAATGCCGTGTCTGTAGTTTCCTAATTTGAATTATTTTATTCTTCTGTCTCCTTTAACAATTTCTTTGCTTGATGCATCTCTTATGCCACCTAGGTACTGTCTATGCTTTATCTTTCTATGTGGTTGGATTTTTTTTAACTGTTGACTTTCGAACTTTCACTCGTTTATCATCAAATTTTAAAATACTCTCAACAATTCCACTTCTTGTTTGATGAATGCATTTTTAAGTGTTGCAATTTTCCATTTTATTTTTTTCACATTTCTTCTCCATTCCTTCTTTATTACCACTGCCAAGTTAAATATCTTTTTATTTTTTGTCTCACTCACCTTTTTCTCCATCGTTCACTTCCTTTTTTTCTGGACTCTCCATCTGAAGAGCGACTCATATATGGCAATAAAAAAGGTACAGACCAGACAGAGTAGGAATGTTTTGAAATATGACTTCACAGAACCTTAGAGTATAAAGTATTAATGAGAAAATACCTTTCTATTGAGAGATATCGTGCAGTATTTTATGATTATTAACCAACTTAATGGGAATTTTATCAAAACTTATGTATTTTGTTATCAGAAGTCATATTTCAAGACATCTGTCTTTCTGTGCATGAATTTTTTTCCTTCTTTCTTCATTCCTTTTTTTGTAGAATTTCATTCTTTTACCTGCTTCTAAAATTTTATCTTTGGTCCTGCATGTGTAGGGAGCTTTCAGTTGTCTGTCTTGCTCTTTAATACTTTCCTCATGAGCTGTTTTTTTAAGGTTGTGCATGGAATGTGTTTATACAATGTTCCAAAACCTGGTTTGTGTAGTATGTTTAGTCTTCTTAACTGAGATGTCAAAATAAGTACTTTTTGGTTCTCTTGTGCTATTTGGAAGATGGCTGGATACAAATTGTAAAAAGAAGCCTACTTACTAATTTAAATTCATGGTCTATCACCTGTTTTTCAGAAATCACTGGGTAGCTAGTTCTGTACAGAGAAATTCTTCCGGCCACTGCTAACCTAATCATTTTGCTCTCTATAGAAATGTGTTGGTTCCAGAGAATATTTGTAATACTTGGGAATGCATTAGATTATAGACACGTTTCCAAAGGTTACGTTTGGAGCATAACATGTCAGCATTTCAGAATTTGTTTCCTGTGCAGGCATTGGGAATGGAAAATGGGAAAGTTCTTTGCCATATCTGCTATAATTTAGGATGTAATCAAGACGTTCTTCTACAAGCAAATGCCATCTTATTGTCTTCTCTTAGTAACTGAGATTCTGTGGCCACATGAGTGCAGTGCTGCAGCCTGGAGTAAAGCATTTGCCCTTTTGCCTTGGCTGTGTCACTTCTGTAGGGCTGGGACAATGAGAGATCATCTTAATTAAAAAAAAAAAAAGAAAAAGAAAAAGAAATCCAAACAAACAAACAGAAACCCCCCAAACAAATCAAACACCAAAACTACCCCAAAGCAACCTTTCTCACTTTAAAGCACAGGGTCTAGCACTGCCTGAAGTCTGTCCAGTTGGCATGTTACAGCTTGGCATCAGTGAGGCCTGCAAATTGGTGTAGGTAGAAGGAAAATTGAGGAACTTACAGAGAAATCTTTGATGTCTCCCTTAGCCCTGACATTTTCAAATACTCTAAAAAGTCCCCTTCTCATTCCAGATTCTCAAGTGGCTACTCAATAGTTTTCAAAGAGGGAAAGTAAAAACTTTTAGGCCTTTAAAAAGTAAAAGTTAAAATTTCAAGGAAATTGTTTTCAGTGAAAATTGAATGTTTCATACTATCCTATTCCAAGTTTTTCCTGACCCATCTGTTTTGTCACTTTTTTAGTTTGATGTCTGTTAAAATTATAGCTTTGTCTGAAAAAAACTTGACTCTGCAGTTCCTGCCCTTTTCGTTTTGTTTATATGGACTGGGAGATATTTGTCATACCCCAAGATTCTTTCATTGTGTTCATAAAAAGGTTGTCTGTTGCCCCCTTTTTTTTCCTTTGTCATTACACCTTTTCTGTCTTGTGTGGTTTTGTTGTTGTTTGCCCTTACATGCTGCATCCTTTGTATTTTATTTGGTTTGGTGTTCAGGGTGGGAAGTCTTCCCTCTCTTGTGCCACAGAAGGCCTTGTGTTCTTGCAGCTGAGGTCTGAGAAGTGTGGCTGTTGTGCCCGAGTATCTTTACCTTCATAGGGAAGCCCCCTGCTAGTCAGCAGGGATGGAAAACAGCTTCTTCCACAGCTCCCTTTTTGAATGCAAGTAGGCAAATTTTTGGACATGTGGCTGTCCTCTGCCCACTTCTGTGGTCCTGTCTTCTACATTTTTGCAATTTAGTTGGCAGCTTCTTATTGTGTACCTTACTCCCAAGACTGAACAATGCTGGTACATGGAAGTTCTGGAATACCTGATAGACCTGTCTGAGCTTGTTTACTCTTGGTCCCCTGTGGTTCAGTTTACTGTATGACTGAGTTACTCTTACCTTGATGTGATTAATGCTCCCTTTCCCCAATGGCTGAAGAGAAGTTAAGGACTGTGGGTTTGATACCTCTGCATCTGTCTCTGCTGTTTTACTGAAACTGAGGCAAAGGGAAAGTAAGATGAGGGGAAGGATGACTTTTAGACATTGAAACAAACAGCAACACTTGGTGTTGGAGAAAGGTGTTTCTGTTTTCATGTCAAGGCAGGCAAAGGTGGCTCTCCTTCCCAATGACAAGTCTCCTTTCAGAGTTTTGTCTTCACTTTTGTCTGTCACAAGTGGTATCACTCTGCCTTGTGGAATGTGCAGTATTTACTCCAGATCTTTGGTATTTGTAATTTCTGCAAATGATGAAAACCTAAGATGATGTGGAACACAGACTTAAGTGGTAAGAAACGTACCACTGCAATTTTTTTTTTTTTTATTTTCCACAGGGTTTTCATGGAGTTGTGTTTTGGGTAGCTGACATAAAAACTAGGAAACTACTGTTTTCTCTTGAACAGCTGTGTAACAATTAGAAAATCTTTTTTTTGTGGCTTTAGTATCTCTTTGGCTTCTCTGTTGGGCTGCTTGCCTACATCTTTATATACACAGATGTCAGTGTTAAGAATCTAAAGTGTAAAATTTAGGCAAATGAGTTACAATAGTTACTGCACTGTAGTGGTGGTAGTTCAGATGCTCACTAGCTTCAGGAAATTACTGTGAACAATCTAAACTTTTTTGTGTGGGTTTTGTGGACACTGAGGTGATGGTGGGTTTGATGGCATTCTGAAGTTCTAATTTGATACCCATGTGCCCTTAAGTGTTTGGGTACTGACCTCCTGTGAAGAGTACTGAACTTAAACAGTTGTGTTAAATTTGATGCACTTTAAAACTGACCTTCTAGATACTCCTGAGCTTGAGACTTTTTCTTATTCTATTGAAAGTAGGTACAGCTGCCGCACGGAAAGAAATAATCAGAAACAAAATTCGTGCAATTGGCAAGATGGCAAGAGTCTTCTCTGTTCTCAGGTACTTGCATGACTTCTGCATTCCTAAACCCCCATTATGTATGTAAGCCAAACATCTCTGTTTCAGGAAAATGAATGCCGAACATTTTTCAGGGAGATCGCTGTGCATCAGAATCTTGTTTGGCATATTGTTGCACCCTATTGATGTTGAAATTTTTGGTTAAAGAATATTTCTGAGTTATTTTTGAGACATGTTTCAAGAAAGTAGAGAATATGATCTTTAGTTTACTTGTTGTTTGTCCAGCTGCTAGCTAAGAGTGTTGGAAAGGCAATACCAGATACAAAGATTGAAATCAAGGGTGTAATGGAGATCAGGTCTGACTCCAAAAATTTCTTACATACCAGAAACTTGAGGAGTAGAGGGGGTTTGTTTCCAGTTTTTGTTTGTTTCTTTTCAGCTATTTAAAAAATACCCCATCCTCTTTAAATCTAGAAATTTTGTGATCATATTTACCCAAAATGTCTGTTTTTCCACAGACCACAATTGCTCAAATAGGGGTAATTTTTTAAGTTGTTACTTCCTTGAGTAGAGACACTTACAACAAAATTGGTGATTGTTTTATAGTACTGAGATATGTTCAGTACCTCATGAGGCATTCAGTGCTCGTTTCAAAGTTGATGAACCTGCATGTGAATAACTGCTCAGAATTTGGTTCAGAAGTAGCCAGCATTTATAACTCCTAGGCAGAGGAATGACTGGTATGGAATAGAATTCTTTTCCCCTTTTAAATTCTTTGAATTAGAATTTACGTTCAGTCTTGACATGCCTAAAACACAGCAAAACTAGTCTCTCCCTTTCCCCAACCATTATTTTACTTCAGTGCAAATTTTCATGCAGATATTTCAGTTTTTGTTACTGTTTTTTTTCACACCAGGGAGGAGAGTGAAAGTGTGCTGACACTCAAGGGTTTGACTCCCACTGGAATGTTACCTAGTGGAGTGTTGGCTGGAGGACGACAGACCCTGCAAAGTGGTAATGATGTTATGCAACTTGCTGTGCCTCAGATGGACTGGGGCACATCTCACTCTTTTGCTAACACCACACATAATGCATGCAGGGAATTTCTTATGCTTTTCAGTTCTTGTCTTAGCGGCTGATACAAGCATAGTGTAGTGTTACGTGTTAATCAGGCAATGTGAAATGGATACTTAACCAGGGTATAAAACTAAAAGCAAATTAGTTCAGCAGTGTCAAGCTATGTTTTTCAGTCTCTGAGCTTCCTTAGTTTGCAATTTTTCCGGTGGGGTGACCTTACAGATCTTGTATTTATGCATTTAATCATTACAGATACAGAAATGGCAGTGTAATTTTGAATCATTACTTGTCTGCTCCATTAAAATGGTTTTATTATAGCCATGTTAGTATTTTCATTGACAATGTCAAATACTTGTTGATATTAATATTAACAATAACAAGCAGCTACAGACTGCATAGTTCCATATTACACTCCACTGACAGATTGGAATGTGCTATGTTTTGTACCCTGGTAATTAATGCCAAAGTTTGTTCTCTATGTTGTTTGTCAAATGTTCTATGTATAATTGACCTCCCTGAATTGTCCTTGTAACATGCTGTTTCCTTCCTCTGCAGATGTAGCTGCTTTCTTAGATCTGTCTGTCTCTCTCTAGGTATAGATGTATGTCTGTATAAGTGTTAAAATTAAACCACTATCCCAGACACTTGTCTGTCTCTTGATGTAGAAGCAATGTTGTAGCACCTTGTTTTTGAGGTTTGCTGCATTTGCTGCTGCACATTGTCTGTGCATTTTGAACAATAATGTACTTGAAAAATATTCAATCATTTGTTATAAAATCAGCTGAGAATAAAGGGATTGAATTTAAAACTTGTAAATAAATCAAAATAAAAGGGTGTTATTAAGTGTGCATATATTTTTTTTTTGCATGAAAATAAAAAGAACTCTATACAAAATATATCTGTAATCTGGCTCATTGAATATTTTGTGAAAGGTTTTTACTCATTTTTTAGTTTGTTGAATCATTGGATCGTATTTTTCACAAGGCCCATAATGATTAACTAGGATTAGGGAGAATGCTATGAGCTTGTACCAAGTGTATTAAAAGAATGAAGTCCATGTTTTCTGTTCTCAGTGGTGGATAACTAAAATACACCAGTCTGAAACAGGACTTCTTATCAGCAGCTCTCTTAACATATTCAAAGACCGTACTGGCCACCTTCAGGCTTTACTAGGAAGTATAAAATTCTGTATGGGAACACTGAATTTTATAACTGTTGAAAGATTGTGATATATGAATACCACTTTTTACACAATCTATTTTCCAAGAGTAGCTGCTTTTCTCATTTCATGATTTGGACTCTTTATGTGAATTCCTTACATTTTCTATGTAGTTTTTTTAAAGCCTTTCACTATATTTTCTGTTAAACTATCAAAGCTGATTTTTAATAGCTTTGAAACAGGAATGTCACATTTTAAATATTTTTTCAGTGGACATATAATGTCTACAAGTAAGTTTATATGTCCAGTGTGTGTATGTGATTGTTTTGTGAATGTCTATAACAAGAAATGGTGTATGTTTCCTAATCCATTCAACTATTCCAAAAACATATGTTCTACCTTTAATTTTCATTGTTTAATAAGAAACTTTATTATGATTAAAAATGAGTCTGCATTCCTCTCACTCATTTAACAAATTTTTTTCCATGTTGCATTACAAATACCAGAGAGGATCAAACTGACTAGAAAATTTTTTTTACATAAAGCATGTGACTTTCTACCATTACTGAAAATGTGGGACATTTGGAAAGTATGCAATATGCATTCTGGATTTTTGTGGGTGTGCGTTTTTTCTTGACTAGAACTTTTGATGGCAATATTCCTTAATGCACTACATTAATATACCTCATTTGTTTTAGTCATGTTGATTGTTCAAAATAAATCGTGCCAACTGTTAGTTCTTAAACTAAAGTAACTTATTTTTACTGATAAGCATGTTACCGTTTCTGTCTTAAAAGAGTAGTTTTCAAATTATAGCGCTCAACTACAAAGGTAGAAGTAAACCAAAAATAAAAGAAAACTTTGCTAACTGACAATTTTCTAAATCATTGTAATATCAGAGAATTTATATTCTTGACAAAAATATGGTCACCCATAGTATAGTAGGATTTCTTACTACAAATATTTAATTACTCTTTGAAGTGTTTTGTACTGTGTTGATCAGAATACTATCAATAATTTAAACTAGTTAGGCTTGCAAAAGAAAAAAGAACATAATATTAATTGAAGTAATTTTTTTATTCTGTTCTTTTGTTTGCTTAAAGATACACAGAAATGACCAGTATGCCATAGGTTTTCCTGGTTTCAGTCTTACAAATGTTCATTTTTCAAGGGCATGTTGAGGAAAGGTCTAGTTACACTGGTTGTTATTAAACCTACAAGCAGCTTTGAAAGTTATAAGAAATTGGAGTGTATATCTACTTTCTCTAGAGAGCTGGACTAAAATTATTTTATCAGGGCAAATAGATATACATATGTATGCAATTTTTGCATATATAACTATTATAGCTCTTAATGTCAGTAACACTTTTCATACTGAGTCTTAGCAAATGCCACTGTTCTGTCAGGACTTTGCTGAGCCCAGCTGCTGTGTTTTGTGAGCTGCTGGCCCTTCTCCTCCTCTTCCTTGGAGGTGCCTGCTGGCTTTGCCATCCCACCCTGCAGTGCCAGGACAGATCCTCACTGCAGCACAGAGCAGCCCAGGGGAAATGGCAAATGCAGACCGTAGCGAAGGGCTAAACAAAGACAAGTCAGTTCAGAAAGATAGTTCTAGAAAAAATTGCAAGCCTACATCCTATGGGAGAATTCAATGTATGATTTTTTTTTTTTCATGAATGTATGGATATATTTTTTAAAACTAATCATAGCTTACCTGATAGCTTTAATGTGTTAGGATAAAAACAGACTTTGGGAAATCATGGCCTTTGTATATTTCTAAATTTTTTAAAATGTAAATTGTATTTTATGATTTTTGTTGCTTGCATTATAATAGCTGAAATACTAAAGACCATATTATGTACTGTTATTTAAAATAACATTTCCTAGTGACTTATTTTGTGAACTGAATTCAATAAAATTAGCTTCCAAATTGAGCCAACATCTGATAAAAAAAGACAAAACACCTAAAGGTTTATTCAGCAGCATACTAAACACAAGTCTAAATTAAAAACTATAAGTACTTCCAGGGACATCAGTTGAACTACTACCCCTACTATTAGTCAGAAAGCAGTTAAGGTAGTTTTTTGGGTTTATGTTGAAAATTGGCAAGGATTTTCTATCACATCCATCTGTTAAGTAAAACAAGGGGAGAGCTGAAATTAAGGATGGAAATGCCATTAAAACCTGTTGCTTAAAATGAGCTCTGAAGTGTGAATTTTCAGAGCAAAGACTTCAGAATTACCTGTTAATATGATCCAGTATTTATTTATTTGAGGTTTATCAAAGTCTATGAAGACTAGAGTTTTAATTTAGATATACCTGCAAAAGAGAATCCAACAAAATTATTTTCCAAATTGAGTCTGTACAGGTTTTTTAAAGTGTTTGTATTTTCCAGTCAGTTTGTTCTTTTATGTTAAGTTGAAAATTATCTTTTTCTTAACTGTGATGTATATTCCAAGGTCTTTT
Organism: Lanius collurio; assembly: GCA_020086605.1. Taxonomy (NCBI): domain Eukaryota; kingdom Metazoa; phylum Chordata; class Aves; order Passeriformes; family Laniidae; genus Lanius; species Lanius collurio. Next base: position 13,464,168 of record JACBWW010000010.1, read on the forward strand.
TGGAATAGTAGTACTACAAGTAGAGTGAACTAGGAATAAATTTTGAAATTTGTATTTATGACCAAGCTACATAATTTGCAGAGATAAATCAGTATTCGTGATCTTTTCAGGAAAAGATTGAAAAGAAAGACTCCACAGGTAACAGGAAATGGTGGAAAGAGGTGGTTTTTTTAATGTAGTTTCGTATCTGTATGGCAAATTGATTATAGTTTGAAAGTATGTATTTGGTGACTTTCTAAAACAATTCTTAAAGTAATTTACTTTTAGAAATAGTGGAAGTTTCATTCCCTTAACGTAAACATAAATAACCATCCATACAAGTGGCTTTATGATTTAATTCTGGAATTGCCCTTGTCTCTGTAGATTTAAGTGCTGAAATGTTTTAGCTTTTTTTCCATCTTTTCTTCCATGGAAAGTGCAGTATATGAAATACAAAATGCTGCATTTTCCTTAAGTATTTATTGGATACCTACTTAATGCAAGTATCCAATTTTTTTTAGACTCAGTGAAAATTAGAATCTTATGCAACAGTGAGTTTATAACATAGTATAGGCAATTCATACATAACATAGTGTAGGCATAGTGTAGGTGATTGGTTTTGTTGCATAGGAAATGAGAAGTAATAAATTTCTTTAAAGAATTCTATTCTGATCTAATGCCCTATTTTCTTATAGAGCTATTTTCCCCAACACTTGCTTGAATATTCTGATATGATTTTTGTTGTTAACAGAATGTATGAAGCACTACACAAGTAGGTTTACCTCTATTACTTTTAGTTAATATTTCTGAAATTGTGATATTAGAGGCATGGCAAATAGTAGGGGAGGTAAAAAGTTTTTACCAGAATTGACTTAGCTACAGTTCAGGTTGTAATAAAAATAACCTTATGTTAAAGCTTTGCCTTCTAGAGCTAATACTGTAAGGAAAGATCTTACACATAAGAAATCACAGCTGATGTCACAGTTATTTAGTTAGAAAAACAGCTAGTGAGCTAGATGTTTTTCATATTCATATTAATTTACCCACTAAGACTATGTTAAATCCAGACATCTTCCTGCTGTATACTTTGTTGTTGATTCAAGTAAACAACTTACAAGACTTGGTAAATATGATTTGCTAGATTTGTCTTTTATGTCTTAAATTTCACAATCCAGTTCTCAGAGATGCCCATTTTAGCTTAAAATATTGTGAGAAATTGGAGTACTAGTTAAACTTCAGGGAGCTAATGATAAAGAGAAGAATAATTTCTTATTATTAGAATGCTGGTAGTGTTATTTTTATAGTGTCCTGACTGGTAATTTAATGAAGCTCACTAATGCATTTTAATCTTCAGAAATAGGGTCAAATAGATTTTTAGCATTTTTTTAAACCATACCACAGCTTTAGCATCAGTTGAAGTTTTCTGTTGCTGTCTTAAAAAAAGCCAAAACAAAAATCACAACCAAAACTTAACAGAAAGGTATAGTTAATAACATCAGTTAATTAGTGTTACTTTGACAGACTTTTAGTTGATAAACTGTATGAGCTAAAATTTAGGAGAAGTTTCACTTAGACTTAAAAACAACCCCCCAAAAACTTAGTTGTCATTTTAACTAATTGTAATCTAATCTGGCGTAGCATACTATATTAAATTGATCATTGCCTTTTCTGCTATGCGATATTACACTCTTCATCTTTCTCATTCATTTTGCATGCATCTGCTCACTTCTGTACAGCCACTGTAGAGGCAATTGAGGCTGAAAAAGGTATGATCAGAGTCTTTGCCCTTGGCAGAGATCTGTGGTGTCTGGGAGGGAATTCAAAAGTACTCTGTGTGGGTGTGTTTTATTTTCAACTTGCACAAGCAGAGATGAATCAACTGCATTGATTCATCCATTTTACATGTAAGATTCATTTCTGGCCTTAGGATAATGATTATCTTTAATATTTTAGGGAAATTCTTGGGGCTTTTTGGTCTCTTTTGGTTTGTTTTTTTACAAAATATACTATAGGTTTTTGTATAATAGCATGTTGTGATACGTGGTGTTGTCTTGAAGTTCTTAAGAATAGAAGTGTTTAGTGTTTTTTTTCTGCATTCAACTGAAGGTTTTGTGTAATTGCGGGGAGGGGATGTTCTATGTGGAAGGAGGGTTTTTTATGCATGCCTTTTCTCATAAAATCTATTTAATGGCTTTGAACATTTTTTTTTTACCTTTCTGTGATATCTGGTAGTGCGAGATGTATAACCTTTTTTCTGTAGATTTTGAATATAATTTATTGCTCAGATTTATTTCTAGTATTTATGGGACATTAAATTCAACGGATTATCAGTGCTTCTGTGCTAAATAAGTTGTATATATGTTATATATGTCCCCTGTTAGTGGTATTGAGCAAAATGCCATCAAATTATTTGGTTCAGAGTATTCAACTTCAGATTGTTTCATTTCAGAGAGACTTTAGTTCCTTCTTGCTCAGAATTCAATGAAGTGAATGACAAACAGCATAGCAGTTGAGAGAGCTGCCTTTGGGGTTTTTCAGATTTAGTTGCAAAGCACCATTTAATGACTGTATTCTTTGTTTTTTTAATTAAGGAAGTCAGATCTCCAAAAATATAAACAAGTGCCATATTCTGTTCTCACACACACCTGCAAGAGGTCCTGTTGTTGTGAGTGGAAAAGCTGTACTTAAATCTCCAAAGAATTATTTCATCCCAAAGACTTCAGTCTTATTATGTGGTCAGCCATTTTCAGGTGTAAATTCAACTACAAACCTCATTCATCAAAAAAATCAGTAGCAAAATAATACCTTTCTTCTATATTTACTTTAAATACATCTGTATTTAAAAGATACCATTGTTGAACTACAGTTCTAACTTGGTGATTGTGGTTGTGTCCATTTCCATCATCCACATGATTAGCACAGTGTGAACCACATCCTGCAGTTTTGCCTGCATGAAAACTGCAGGATCAGGCCATCGGTGCGTGGGCAGGATGTAAATCTGCTCTACCTTTGTAACCCTTTGCTGCTTTGCCTCCACCACACTTGCTGTGCTGCTTAGATCTTACTGACATTGCCCTGAAGAGAAGGGGGATGTTAAGATTAGCCCAATGAGCTGGGCAGCAAAAGCACAGCTGTGATAGCTGGCCCCACCAGGGACACGCAGAAGCAATCAAGTGGGCTTAAACCTCTTGATTCCTACTTGCAGAATATTTGCCATACTTTGTTCTTTTTGTAAGGAACTGAAATCATGATTGCCATAAACATTTTGGGAAAGCAGGTTATAGAATCTTTTAGCAATACAGTTGCAGGGCCATAAGTTTCTTTGGCTGATTTTTTACCTTTTTTAAACATCATTTGTTAGAAAAAGTATATGTTTCAACTTATTTTTCCATTACTGACATATCAAATTTGCATTTTGTTAAGCAATACGAGGATTCTCTCCGCAACATAAAATCTGCAGTTTTGAAGAAGCAAAAGGTTTGGATAGGATCAATGAGAGAATGCCACCAAGAAAAGATGCTCTTCAGCAAGACGGTATTAATACTATAAACACTGCAAATGCCAATGGAAACAATGGAACTGGCAACAACAATGCACAGTGACCACATCAGCTTCTGGTTTACTCACTCATGTCCTGCCTGAGAATTCCTAGATTACTGCTTTTTGATGCGACAACAAATGAAATAGGGGGATCACTTGAAGTGACTAGTTAATACGAGGTGGAAAACCATCTGACTTGATCCCACTGAAGAGAGACCATCATGCTTTTGAGACAACAGCCCCTCTCTTACACGGTGACCCAACCTCCTGAGAGCGTGTGCCTCACCCTTTCACACCAACATCCATCACTGGTTGCTGCAGATTTGGAAGAGTTCTGGAGAAAGAATTGGGCTGTTCTCACTAAAGCACACCTAGACTAGCATCTTACACTTACGTTGTCAACACTTTTAAGTTTACAAATGGGATTTTTCTTTCAGTAGAGGTAGTTAGTTAGCTAGTTTGTTTGTTTGTTTGTTTTTTTTAAATCAGACTTTCAAATGCAACCCTAAGAGCTAACTATTTATTAATGGACATTGGTTTCATGATATGTCTTTAAAATTATAGATTAGAATGGTCTTAAAATATCTGAGGCTGCAAAAACTGTATTTTAAATAACAGAAAAAAAGCCAAAAAATTTCACTTGGTCATTCTGTAAAATGCTGACCTCAGGTTTACTCCTTAGATGTTGCTAATTCTATATTGTATTCACTGTATTTTTTAGTTACAGCTTATCAGAAGATTTCTATGTAGGAATGTTTATTACTTGAACACAGATTAAAAAAAAAAATTAATTTAGAAACTTTTTTGCCCAACTTTTTCAAGACTTTTCCCCACCTTGAATTTAAAAAAAAAAAATTATATATACTAATTTTAAAAGTAAGAAAAATATGGAAGTGTTAATTTTAAGGTACTTTTAATTGAACTTTGTACATTGTTTAAGTAAATTTTGATTCATATCAAGTCTGTAAAGCTTGGCATTGTATTTTGTGTATGCATGTTTTCATTTTGCAAATATTTAATATATAGACCTATGATGTACATCTATAGGTTACCTAGATGTTATGGGTACTTTTAGTTTATTGTGAGTATTACAGTTGCATAAATAGCTAATAATCATTGGGCTGAATAGCTGCAAGCTTTTTATTATTTTTAAATCTGTAAAGGAAACTGAACCTGTATCGGACATACTTTTTGTTTAAGCAAAGCAGCGCAATTGCTCTGTTCAACTGCTAATGCATTAGTGAAAGTGTAAACTTGAGACTGCATGTATTTTGGTATCTACAGGACTGCTTGGTTAAAATAAAAATTGAAGCCCTGTGCTAATTTGTTCACAAATAATGGACTGTACTGATTGCCAGTGTACTTTGTTATATATTTTGACATTTGTTATATGTCCTTCTCATCCCCTGGAACACAACTTGAAACTTATGTCCCTAGAGTTCATCTCTCTCTTTTTTTTTTCTTTTTTTTTTTCTTTTTTTTTTTCCTTTTTTTTTTGTTTACCATAAAGTACAATCTGTACATACCCCTAAGTTGGAAATTCTATGCATGTTCTGAACTATTCAAGTATTTTATAAACGGTAGCACACAATAAATTCTGTGCATGGGCTGCGGCTCCTATCACTGTGTATTGGTTTTATTTGGCATACATAGGTCTAATCTGACCTTGAAAATTGTTTACAAATAGTCTTAAATATTTAAGCTATTCAAAGAAATAGCATAGAAGGTCAGATTTAGCTTGCAGAGAACTAGTTGAATGTAAACACTATTTATTTGTATTTTATTTCTGCTGCTTTTTTTTTCTTTTGAGTTCTCCCTCAGAGATATTTTGTGCGTGGTATACCAGATATCCACTTTTGGTTTGTACACACTTGTCAGAGCAGGGTTAGTGGACTCTAGAAAGACTCTTATGCTTAGCTGTGTTCCATATGTTGGTTTGAACTAAACATTTGACTACTGAAGTATGTTGGGGCAGCTTTTTGGGCAGAGGGGGAAAATTGTTTTGACAGTCCATACAGACACATAAATTAGTCTTTTGGAATATTCTTTTTAAACTAAGGACAAGCCGCTGAACAGGATGAGAATTAAGATAAGTGACACAGTGTTGGTAAGGAAGTTTTAATATTAAATTTTACTTTATTGCAGATGCATTCTAATTGAAAATTCTTCTCAGAGTTTGAGTGCAGAAGATCAAGTTAAAAATGGTGAGTTTTTTTGCTTTTTTATGAAGCACTCCCATGCCTGCCAGCTGTTCAGTCTGCTTATGGTGTCGTATTAGAGCAGAACAGAAACCTATTACTAAGTACAACTGAGATTTTATAACAAACATGGTGACAATACCTTTCTGTTTTTAAGTGCTAGTGGAAAATGTCTCAACCTCACAATTTGTCCTGATTTGATACTCAGATCTTGGTTGTGATGAGGATTTTGAGTAGCTGGAATTGTGTATATGAAGAAAATACAGATACAATCTTTGTGTGGAAAGACCTCACTGTAATTGGAGAGAACTAGTTCTGATACTTGTATGGCAATAAGTGCCCAGCAGCCATGGTCGTCACTTCTGTGAGGATTCCCTGGCAGCATCCATTTTGCTGCTTTAAGGACTCCTTTTCAGTATCCATTGTCTGTAGTAGTTTTTGCCAGATATGAAGGCAGATCTGCTGTAAAGGAAAATTCACTGGGTAGTTGTCGGCCTGATTTCTCATACTGTGTTTCTCCTGTCACCCTTTAGGCAAGTAGTCAGGTAACAGGGTTGTGTCTGGGGGTGTTCCTGCTTGTAAACGAGGCACTCATTTTTTACTACTGTATTTCTGTAAGGTGGAGTCTGGAGCTGTCTCTAATTCTTACATTGTTTGGGAGAAGAAATTATATCCTTACTCCCAGAAAACTGTAAGTAGTTTGCATTATTTCTTTTGTGCTTTCAGAATTTTAAGGAGGGGAAGAAAAAAAGAAGTCACCTATATGTCCTTAGTCTGTTCTTGGGTAGAGAGGGGAGAAGGCTTGGCTTTGACAACCAAAGGGGGACAGGCAGCAAAAGCTGCAAGAGGCATGGCAGAGGCATGGTTTGAGCTGGAGTGGTCACTGCCACCCTGCCCAGCCCTGGGCTCAGCAGACACATGTGGGTCACTTCATCTTCTGAGCAGATGGGTGGGACCAGCATCTGTGGTGTGCTTACCTGGAGGGCACCAGCAGTGAGTATTCAGAGGTGGGCTGGGGTCTCTGCCCCAAGGAGTGCAACTGTGTGTTGATGGAACTGAGAAGTACAGACTGTGCTGGGTCATGTTTTGGGGGATTATTTTCCAGCAGGGACTTGTGCTGTCAGGGAATGTGCTGCCGTTTGCTGAGCCAAACGGGGAAGAGCAGCCAAGTTCACGACCTACCTGTATCCAGTTCAATGGCAAACAAACACCTTCACCTCCCAAAATTATAGTGTGAAACAACAGCTTTCCTTTCAAAGCTTGTTAAATTCAGTTGTAAAATGGAAAAATTGCCCCACTCTCATGTCTTGAATTGTGAAGACTGGCCCCTTGCAAAAGCCAAATGGTTGGGATTGAGGCTGTTTTTCTCTTAGAAAGGGAAGTCTCTTCTGGTGCAAGTCTAAATGCTTTTGGAGGGAAGACTTTCATAACATCTTGCTTTTTTCCTAATGTTTAATCTGAAACCACAATTACATAAGTTATGTAGAAAATCAGGGCTTTTTCAGAGGCAGGATAGACAATATCTGTTCAGTCTTTCCTTGCTATTTTTTGCTACCATTTTTGTTTCATTGTCAGTCATTCAATTCTTGCTACCCATTTAACAATTCTTTGTTGCTAGCATGTAATGAAAACATTTTTGCCATAAACCAGCTGAATGTTTTACATTCACATGGAACAGAACATAAAACCCTATTCAGCTGTTCATTTTCTAGTGATAGTATGTATGAGCCAGATTTAATCAATATTCTGCTTTGAATGACAAGTGAAGTGGTAGGGATTTTCAGTCATATAAAAAGATACATATGCACTAATAACGCTTTAATTATTAAGTGTTAAGGTGCTTCACTTGTAAGGAAGTTTGTTCAAGAACAAAGAAACAAGAACCAAAGCTTATAAGAATCTTGGTCAAGCTTGGAAAGCTGTTGACAGATGGATATCTGTATACACACCTATATATCTATCTCAGTGGATACTTGCACCAAGGATGACCAAAGCAGTGCAGAGTAAAATGTCTTCTAGTCTCTCCAAATCAACTTCCATTGATTTTGTATTTGAAATAATTAATCTGACCCAACTGAACTGTATTTCCCAGTATCAGAAAAAGCTTTTAGTCTAAAATCAAACTAAGGTTGCAGACCACTGATATAAGGAAAATACATAAGCTTTTTTGGTATGACACACTGGGTAATCTGCTGTTGCTGTGCAAAAACCCCATGTTCATGCGGTGCAGAGTGAAAGGTTTGTCTATTGGAACCAGCTCTACCAGCCCTAGTGATTTTTGTCTGAGAGATACTAGAAATAGGCTTTTGCTTTTTGTGTGAGGGTGTTCTATAATATGATTGTTACTTGTTAGAGCATTGCTGTAGGAACACACAGCTTACTACTGACAGACTCAAAACTTCTCTTAAATTTATGGCTGGGGACAAATTCACTGCAGCCTTCTAAAAAAAACAAATGTGCTGTTAAAAGTTATTCTCTTTAAATCCTTTGAAAACATCCACATAGTCATTTATATTGTGTAGGTCACAACTGCTTTGGGTTGGATTTACAGGTTAGCATTAAATAAATGCTTTTTCACTGCTCAGTCAGCTGCTGTATAACTTACTTCTTTACAAGGAGAGACTTCAAAATCAGATCTAAGATGACTTCTCCTTTCCATTGCTACCTTAAGCATAATGGTAACTAACCAGTAATTTAAGGAATTTAATAGCAGGGGTACAGTCAGATTCTGCCAAGACCTCTAAACTGTCAGTGTATTGTGAATTAATGTTTTTCAACATTATGATGGAAAGATGTTGAAAGGGGATGGGGTGTAAAATGCTTTACATCCCAGCCTCAGGCTTGCTTTGTCTTCCACAGTAAAGCTCAGCAGTTAGATATTTCAGGAAACTTGCTGAGTGATGGAGATTCATTTGACTGAAATAGTTGACTCCCACAGAGACTCATGCAGGAGTGCAGTAGAGGGGAAGTGGTTTTGTGTGGGTCAAAAAGACTGAGGCTTAGGGTCTAATAGACAAGATATATCTTTTTATTATACAATAAAGAGTATTATGTGCTGTAAATTAAGGCATTGTAAGTGCAAAAAGCTTAGCTTACTGGATCATCAAGAAGGCATATTTGATTATGCAACCTTTAAAATTACTCTTTTACAAGGATAGTTAGTATCTACTTAAAGCATGTTTCATGTCCTTCAGTTCGTTTCAAAAAAAAGAAACCAAACCAAAAAGCAGATAATTCTCTTCTATTGCCCAACAATTGCCAGCAGCAACTGCCGGTAATCACCACTTGTATCACTTGCTATCATTGTAGCCAGTGTCTTCTGATACATCTGTGTGAACATCTGTTTAATTTGCACAAGGTCAATCTATGCAAAGACAAAAAACAAAGCAGAAAACTTAACCACAGTGTATGATTTAAATCCTAGACAGTCACTCCACATCTCCTTCCTTGCAAACTAAAGAACACGTGCCAAGGGTGAGATGTGCAGTGATTAACCCTGTGCAGTGGACAAGCCAGCTGGTCCCCCCAAGGACAGAGGAGCAGCTCCCAAAGCAGAGTCCAGTAGTTGTTCCATGCTTTGTTAGGATTGTGCTTTCCTAACTCTGAACAGGTGAACTTCTCACCTGGAGGTGCTCATTTGCTATGTAGATGGGAAATAACAGTTAAAAAGGAAAACAAGCAGTTACTGCTAACTAGCCAGAGTTAATTAAATTACTGTGTGAAAGCTGGCTTTAAAACTAATTAACACATTCATCTAAATGTGAGCCCCATAAAAGTTTCATGCAGTACATGTTTTTACAGCTGTGAAAGGAGGACTAAGTGACAAGCTGGTTTGGGTAGATGGCTTTCTGCTGCGTGTAACTTGTACACAGGAGAAAATTTCTTACCTCACTGCGAGTGACTACAATTCTGATGAGGGTAGAATCATCTGTGCCAGCTCCTTTCATAGAGTAATAAAGTCTTTCTGCAAAAAAGGCTGGGCGATTTAAAGCACATTGCACTGCAATAAAGTATATTGTTAAGATTAGTTCCTGTATTGTATCCTGTATAGTGATACCTGGCAGGATCAACTCAGGATTTTTGCTGTAGACAGTATTAGTGAAGAACCAGTTGCTGTGAATAACAGGACCTGTTTATAAAGCTAATAAGCTTATTTTTAAGTTGACCAAATGAGTTGTGCCTTCACACAAAAACTTACAGTTATTAGCAGTTAACTCCTCTGGGGAAGTGCTTTTCAAAGCTCTCTGAAATCTTAACTCTCAAACAGGTAATGCATAAACAGTTCTTCTCCTTGGATAGCTGGTACTGGGACACAAGGTATTTTACTCATGTTCCATTGCTAGAATCTCACTAAGTAAAAGGTAGAAGGTCCTCTAGTAGTTCTGTAACTCTTGTAGTTACAGCATGCATCATCTTATTTCAGGTAGATTGTTCACACTCAGTGATGAGCCATTATTCTTCTACCTTATTCTCAGACCTGAACTTTTCCCATTAAACTCTGAGTAGAATACCCTCAGAAGTTTTTGCTTATCCATTATGGCTATGAATTGCTGTCATTTGGGTAAGCACTGATACAACTGGTGTCTCCAGATTTACTACTAAATATTACTGATTTTCACTATCAATTAATTGTGCTGAATTGTGTTGAACTGCTTTACTTAACAAGTCAGTAGGAAAAAGTGAATTCAAAATGGCGTTTTCTATTTTGCTGAGCTTTTTGGGGTAGATGGTGGTGGGGAAGAGGGTGGAAAAGGAACTGTGCCTTCAGTAGATTCATGTTGGCTCTGAGGTTATCTGTGTGGGTGGCTCAGCTGTCTCTGCTGAGGAGCTGCACACCCAGTCACAGCTCTGTGACACTGGTACCTCCTTTTGCAGAACTCTGAATTATACAGCTACAAGCGACCCTTGGCTCTGTGCACTTGCCTGCCTTCCCAGAGAAATGACAAGCAGTTTCTCTGTGGCCTTTTCATATTTGAAACTGACTTCTTCATTGTGGATGCATGTTTTCTTCATTTAAGGGCAAGATGAATCATTTGAATAATTGAAGCTACTTCTTTGCTAGCAGAGTCTCTGATTGTGGGATCATTTGCCATATGGCCAGTGCTGAACTGGATTCTTCCTTGATCACATTTAGGTTTAATTCCTAAAGGATAAGGGAGAGGAAAGAACATATAACTTACCAATAGTCTTCAAACCACGTTCCACATTTCCAGAAAATTCTCGGTCAATGCTGCTTAATAAATCACGATTAGCAATCTACAAATAAATGAGATTAATATGTGGATGATGAAATGCAGTAACAACTGGAACCTTAATTTAAAATACATTGACCAAGCTTATTTGAAATCAGTGAAGAACTCCTACCCTGGAGTATGCCTCAACTGTTGCTTTCAGTTGGGGAAAACTTCTGCTTGCCAGAACCATATTAAAGCAAGATTCATCAGTCCCAAGTTTTCCTTCACCTGCTTGGTACAGACGCTGAGCATCTTCTTGAGCTTTTTGATAATCCACAGTTTGATTCTCATCACGATTACCCTTAATGCAAAGACAACAGATTTCAAATAAAATTTCACAGAGAAGGCTATGCTTTAACTGCTTGCAGTGTACATAGACCCCAAGCATGTATCTTCAAAGCTTGAAGCAGAAATAGTTTGAAATACATTACATTCCTTTAAAACTTCTCTTTGGTTTAATATTCTTTATAGGAAACAAATACAAAAGTGGCTCAGAACCCTATCTGTAGGACGTGCTTTAAACTGCAGATACACTGACTCAGATAACTTCACCCTACAAACCATCTCATAGTTCTAATTAAGTACTGTATTTAATTCTCTATTTTACTTAATAATGTAAGCTTTCTCTTGATTTGTTTCTAGGCTTCAAGTTGCAAAGACTCTTCCCAAATGAACTAATGAATTATCTTACTGAATATGCATACCTGAAATCTCAGGTTTTCCTCCTATTTTATTTAGAAGTTGCTTATTTCAAGTAAGAATGTCTCCAGAAAGCACTTACTACACTTGTGTCAGTAGGGCTTATATGACATTTTGTGTGCTTTGGTGGTTGTTTTGGTTTTTTTTTTGCTGCCCAGTGCATGGATGAATACTGCTAAACATACTGGCTGACTAGGCTGAATACATTCTCTCAAATACTGTTGTATCTGTAGTGGTTAATATATTATTTAAATGATGTGATTGTCAGTTATTGTAAACTACTGGATTTATGAAAATAAAAATTAGCAGCATGAGTTTCTCCAGGTTTGCTTTCTTCTGGATTTTTACTTTTAACCAAATATCTAGAGCACAGCTGAACTCTCACCAAGGTAGAAGCCAATGAGATAGAGAAGTGTCATAGAAATTCTAACACAAATAGGCAAATTGATCAGAGAACTGTGGGAAGTTGCATTAGCTACATATTTCTTCCTAAATGTGGGTAACTGCAAGTTACTGTTCTTCAGCACAAAACAAGCACTAGTAAATGATACAAGAATAAACTCCAGTGGTCACCTGAGTTCAGCAACAGCACCTCCCTAATTCTGGTGATGTAAAGGGAAGGCAGGCTATGGAGTAACTTGGAAGGGAGGTTTTGCCCTGTGGCACGTCTTATCTTGTTTGTAGGGATTCTCAGAGGCATTGTACATACCACAGAGGTTATCCAGTCAGCTTCACCCACATTACTTTATTAACATATGTAAAAAAATAAAAAGCATCTTGCTCTAAAAGCAGTGTAGAGCAATGCTTTAGGGTACCACTTGGTTGCATCTGCACAATATTTCCTTGTAAATTCTGATACTAATTGAGGATGCTAAATTAGGTCACACAGTTCATCATGGAATTGTGGATAAGAAGTGTCTCTTAAGGAGGGACTGAAGTGTCACATCTTAGTGAATAAATTAATGACCATGGGCTAATTTCTTAAAAACCTGCCTCTTGCTAAGCATACACTATTCATGGAGCCATTCCACACATCAGACTGTACACACTGTTATCTTGTTAAAAAAAAAAATTAAAACTCACTTGGCACATGGATATAAGTAATCGTTCAAAGTGTCCTGAAGTGTCTGATCTGATGTCTTCTTCAATATCCCTTCCAAATTCTGATTTATAGCAGTTCACTATTTCACGAATTTCCTGGTTTGTCCTTGTGCAAAGGATCTCAATCAACACATTCTCCTGAGTGCCTGCTCCCTGTAGGCGAAAAAACAAAGGCATAACTACAGAGCAGTACCTATGCAGTTTTCTTCAACTGTGAAATACTACCAGTCATCTGGTATTTCAAAACCTAACACAATCTACATTTTAAGAACAGTATCCTTGCAGTGTGAAAGCACCAAGTCTACTTTATACTTAAAATGGAATGAAGATTCCTGAGACATGCCATTCTGCACCATTTCAGAGAAACACCCCAAAACTATACATCCACATCAGTGACACTGGCCAAAGTTAACTGGCTTAGGAAGGAAATTCTTTGGCAACCTTAATCTGAAGGAAGGCAGAGCCTTATGATTATCATTGAAGTCAAAAGTACACATGTAAATTCCGTTTTGGTCAGTACAGAAATGTGTTTCCTATCCAAATGTGGCTGCCTCCTCAATGTGGAACTTTTTATAGATGCTTCCCCTTTCCCAGAAGAAAAGTTAATTGTGATTTCTGTGTACAGGGGGATCTTACTGGCACGGTCACCTCAATTCAGGCAGGGATTAGACAGGAGAGGGGATGTATGTGAGACTTCTAGGTATCTTAGGAATTTCTGAAAATGGTTGAGTGGCTATTCCCCATTAAAGGCAGATCTTCATTTAGGCTCCACATTCTCTAGAAGGTGTGCATTCGTACATGAGTTGAGTTACTAATTTCCACTATCAGCCACCTGCTAGCTGCTGCAGCTCAAGCAAGACATTCCAGTAAACTGGATGTACCAGTTTACCTGAGTTAAAAGTTTAAACCAACTAGCTCACCTAATCTCTAAATGCTGTCTTTATACTTGAACAGATACATCCATCATCTGACTTTAGGAAAGCATTTTTTCATTGTCTTTTGAGGGGGGGAAAGGGATAATCCAAAAATACCTTTCAGTAACAAAGGTTTGTTCCTAGTAAGGAAAAGTATGTACCATTAGTTTAAACAGTGATTATGGTTTTAACAGCACCATGGCCCTTTTTAGGTTCTAGTAAAAATTATGCCCAAGTGGTAGAGAACAAGGTTCTGTCCTGCAGCGTTTCCTCCTCTATTGAATGGATATTTGCCCTGAATTGGCTAATCCTGCAGAAATCGTCTGGAACTGGAGGATGCAGCAGAAAATAATTTTGAGCCATGCAATTCCAGCATTTGTTTGACACTAGCAGATTTTTCAACAATGCTGGGACCAGGTATTCTTAGATGAGCATTTTAAGATTGTTGTAAACTGTTTCTTTCACAGGAATACTATACCTTCATTGCATGACGTAAGCTCCAGGCATCATAGTAGGTACTAGGCATGAAGAGCGCTAGAATCAGTTCTTCCACATTACCACTTAACTCAGACTTCAGATCTTTAATTAAATCCTGTTCAATTACAAACACAAAAAGGACTTTGCAGAGTGTTAGGTATATATAGATTATGTACCAAAGAAAGATCAAACTAGAATTTACTTTTATGGCTTATTTCTACCTTTGTGCTGTTTTTCCTGTAAAGCTTTGTTTTATTTCTTACAGAGACCTTCCCTCTGAAACCTCAGATCTTCTCCATTATCTCCTCACTAATTAAGACCTCGTGAGGTCCTGAAAAATGCCACATCTACAAAATTTCACTTTAAGTTGCAAAGATGACAGAGGGAAGAAATTAAATTAACCTGGACTTTTATTTACTATCCAATCCTCTGTCAGTTTCTCAGTTTGTTTCTTGAGAAAAAGATTTCAGTGCTGGTTTGTGTGCATAAAAAACTCAGTTGTTTCAGACACTAATACAAGGGCAGTTTAGGCTTGATTATTTTCTATCAAGCATCAGAGAAGCAGAGAAGCTTCTTGTGCAGCCAGGAACAGAGACAGTCTCCAGCCTTCCCCCACCCCTGCTTCTTCCAGGTATCAGGACAACGCTATGTCAAATATCCCAATATATAAGGAATATAACTAAAAGAGGTACATTTTAAAAAATGCCCAAATCACTCCCCAGGACTAAAATGCAACCAGGCAGTTAAAGCAGCAGCGGAAAGTTTGGTTTTGTTTACCAATTCAAAGAACTAGTGAACGTACCTTGCCATACATAGTCTTGAAAGCTGCCTTGATTTTTTGCCTTTGATCATTAGAGCGGTTAGCAACAACATTTATGATGGCCTGCTCATCAGTTCCTTGGAAACAGAAGGGCAATGTCATGTAAGAATGCAATATAGTCCCCCCCAGAACTGCATTTTATACTGCTGCATTTGGGCATAGTTACACAGTAAGTGGCTGCTATTCAAGTCTACCAAATTTCCTATGGAATTTCATCTACTGAATAGCCCAGGCCATTTTGAAAATGTAACTTTTGAAAAGCTGTGTGGGAGGGGAAGTATAGTTAAATAAAAACTTAAGAAAACAACAAAAAGGCATTAAGAAGTTAGATCAATAGGAACTAAAGCTTCTGTTGCTTACTTACCAAAACCCTTCATAGCTTTGCGTAGAATTTCTGCATCCCTTCCAGCATCAAAGTTTGGAGCAGCTTGAATTGTACCCTGGGTATACTGAACCACTGCAGCAGGCTGAAAGTAAGAGTCACATGTAACTAGATATCTGCTCAATATAAATTCAAATTAAAATCACAGCTCTGCAATCAGTACTTCAGAAGGAACTGTCCATTAATTCTCCATTTCTTCCTCTGACACAGAATCAGGACAACGTTACTCTGAGGGTAGATGGAAACTCCTGACACAGAACACAATCTAAACCTTTGGAAATCAGCTGTAAAAACATTAAAACTACAGAGGCCACGTAAGATTAATTATAGGAGAGAAAACAGTACATACCGGACCAGGCACTGGGGATGGTACTTGTCCACCAGGAAATGCTAGTGAAAATAAAGAACAAGGTAGAAGAAATTAATTACATCTCCTCTTATTATTGAAATACCATCTAATCTGAATATAAAGCCAAACCTACCACTGTACACAATCTGTTTCCTAAGTAATGATACCTACCACAATCAGTAACTGAATTTCTTTCCTTGGGAATAATGAGAAGAAGCATTCACAGATGCATTTTGGTACATACACTAGCAAGGCAATTCTAAAAACACTTAACTTACTGGTGCTGTGGGAATTGGAAGGATCTCTCCTTAAGAAATTCTGCTATTTTTGACAGAAGCCAAGATAGCCCAAACAAATGAAGAATATGTGCCCCATGCTCTCTTTAAAAGCCGTTATATACACTTTAAAATGCCTAGCATGTAAACAGTAAGTATTCAGAATTCATTGCTGCAGAAAGGATTGAAGGAATCTCATTTTGTGATCAAAAGCACAGTGAATACAAAAGCTAAAACTATTTTTTTTGTACTGGAATTTTATTTTTATTCATAATATGTATGCACATTCCTTATCATTTTAATAGAAACTTCGTACCAGAGTTAACAAAGAAATAATAAAAACGTTTTGCTGCTTTGAATTTCTTTAAAACACCATTGATACATTCCAGGACAAAAATCTTCTCTTATAGTAACTGACCACTTAAAGCATTACAAACACTGCACTGCTTTTAAGCAAATGTGTGCATTTTCCTTTCCTCTTTCTCCAGTATGCCAGGGATCACTGTGAAAACACAGATCTGAAAAATGCAATTGAGATTAACAGAACTGCTAGATACTCATTGAATGTGGACTCTGGATTTCACAGTTCTCATCAGATACTTGCATTTTGCAAAAGAATAAGCACCTAAACCACTACATCATGACCATTATTCAGGGACAGCCATCCCTTTTGGATGTAGCACCTATGGAACTGGTTCTCATCAGCCCTTCAGTGGCCTGGTCAAGAAAGGTGGCAGGAGATGCACAGCATACAAACCTCAGCAGCTACAAGTAACAAAGGGCCTAATTTGTTACTACCTATCCTAGGGTCTCTTGGTTTAACCTTGGGTGCTTAAAGTTTCTTATATATGACATACCTGGAATTTGTGCTGGTCCACCTCCAGCATAGCTTTGGGCAGGAGGCTGCTGTGGATAGCCACCAAAGCCAGGGCCAGTGGGAGGCACAGCAAAGCCAGGGCCTAGAGGAGCCAGGGAGAAAAACCCAGACTTTAGCAGACTTAGTATTTTGTACTTGACTTCTTTACACAACATGAGCCAGGTTATTGAGCAGAGCTATGTAAGAGACCAGTTTCTCCATGTCTGTGCGGTGACCCAGAACCACCAAGGCTCTGCCATGAGCATGCAGGTATTTCCTGCTGGATGGCAACCTGGCTGCCTGCCTGCATGCTGCTGCCTGAACTGATCACTGAACAAAGCTGCTTTTCTTCACTACTTCTAACGAGCTCAGGGAATGCTTACACTGGAAATCACTCCTGACTGGTACTCTAACAAAGGATCTTACCTCCAGAATAAGGTGGCATTCCTCCAGCCTGGGCAGCTCCAGGGAAGCCCCCTGAAGCAGGGTAGCCCCCCAGGGCAGAATATCCTGCTGCCCCAGGAAACCCAGCATTCGGTGGAGCTGCAGGAAAGGTACCTCCTCCTGATGGAGGGAATCCTCCAGGAACAGTGGGATAGGGGTACTGACCAGCTGGTGGATAGACAGACTCCTGTCCTGTTGGCTGAAACACAAAAATGGGATGTCTGTATGTCTGTTAACAGCACATTAAGTAAAAACTCCCAAGCTGCCAAAATGTCCATGTGTATAACAATTATAAAATTAGATTTAGGGCTTGAAGCAGCAGCAGCAGAATTCCTGAAGCATGGGTGGGGTCCTCCTGGTTGGGTTTCCTGATGCATCTCCTTCGTTGACACAAAGGGTGTCAGAATCAGAGGGTGCTGCAGGGTGGAAGTCACCTCTGGATGGCCTTGTGATCCCATCCACCCTCAAAGCAGGGCCAGCTTTGGAGTTGGGCGAGGTTATGCAAAGCCTGATAGTCAGGTTTTCAGTAGATACAAGGAATGGCAAATTCACAGCCTCTCTGGGCCCCTGTTGCAGTGTTTGAGTACTCTTACAGTGAAAAATGTTTTCCTCAAACCAAATTGCAACCTGTATTTTCTAGCTGCCCTTTCACTGTGTACCCCTGACACAAGTTGGCTCCAATGTCTCTATGGCTCCCACTCACCCAGCAGAAGACTGAACAGATCTGTGCCCAGCCTGCTCTTCTCCAGGCAAGCAGCCTTCCCCGGACATGCTCCTCTTTGTCCATACCTTTGCAGTACTGGGAGGCCACAACCACACACAGTATTCCAGAGGTGCTCTTGCTAAAGCCTGGTGTGTCATTAGCCTTCCTCCCTGAGGCCCCGCAGTGCTGAGCCACACTCGACTTGTCAGCCACTGGGACACCTGATCCCTTACTGGAAAGCTGCTCTTTCTATGCCACACAAGGAAGAGGTGAGCTCAGCTCAGCTTGCTCTCTATGAATCATCAGGAGCTCACCCCCTGTTACAAGACTTTTAAGAGCACAGCAGCTTTGAAACTTCTGCCTCTCTCACACAAACAGTATTTTCAAATGTTACAGGCTAAGAACTTCTGGGGAGTTTTTTCCCACTTCCTTTGGAATCCAGGTTATAAAGCATGGACATTCAATGACTAAATCTGGATCACTCAGTCAGACTGAACACCTACTACAGGTTTTAAATAAAAAGAACAAGTCCAACACCTATATATTTGTTTTGCTACATGTATAATTTACCAGCCATACAACAAAGGTTGCTATTAGCATTAAGATATATTAGAAATACTTACTTTATTGATCTGGATCTCTAAGGGAAAAGCACTGTAAGGTAAAAGCCATTATACTTAATCTTAAAAATCAGGTCTTTAAAATCATCTTAATAATGAAGCATAATGGATGGACCCATTACTCACTTGCTGAGAATCATCTTTACTGACTAGCTTTAGTAATATGGGTCACACATTACATACAGTACACATTCATTCTTGACCCTAGAAAACAGAAATAAAGTGCAGAGCAGCAAAGCCTAGCTCAAATGTTCTCCTAGGGTTTGGCTGCCCCAAGATTTCTACCCCCAAATTCCTGTGTCCAGGCTATATAACATTCTTTTCCCCAGGGGTATAGTCTAACATTTACCTGCAAGACTCAACAAAAAGATGTTATTGGAATTTATATTCATAAATCCAAAATAAGGATCCTCAAAAGCCCTGCTCAGATAATTACCAGTGCTGCAGAAAAAAATAATTTCACATATGCTTTTTGAATTGGCTATCACATTGGGCAGCATCAATGAGAGTAGGAAATCACTGATAACAAGTCTAGAAGGTCTTTTAAATGAATTAATTGAAGCTAGCCATTTTTTAAATGCTAGCTAAGAAAAAAATATGTTTTCAGATGTAGTTAAAAATAAACGACAGCTAAAATCATGAGGGTTCAGCAGAACCTTGAGGGGAGAAAAGAAATCCTAGAGGTAATAGTCTTGTTTCTAATATGTTTGTCTTTAGTTTGACTGACTTTAATGTTTCAGAAGTAAGGGTAGATTGTAAAGCAAAAGCATCAGAGAATTTATTGCATGTATTTATAAGCATATATTTATATCTTGCATTTATTCATAGCTTTTCAGTATCTCAATGACATTTATGCTGAGATCCATGCTTAAGTCTGGTTCTGTACTACATAAAATACAGGTAAAATTCCTACAATGACACCATGATCAGTGCCCTAAAAGCACAGAGATGAATCTAGCTTCAAAAAATATTGCAAGTGTATGAAAAAGACTGCAGTATCAGCCATACCTGATACATTTCAGCCTTCCATTAAGTTTCCTTTAAATTTTTAGTTCATTGAGTTGTGCACTAAAGGTGGAACAGTCCTGTGGATAGGGTAGTCAAGATACAGTGTCCTCTGTCCTCAGAAAAATATTTACTTGGTGTCATATGAATGTTGGGCTTCTTGAGTAAAGTGTTTCAAGCTCTTCCTGATGGCTGTGACCACTGAAAATCCTGAGATACAGCTATGTGAGTATTTGGTACAGATTGGTTCAGAGATTACCTCTAACCCTATATGTAAAGGGCCTCCTATTTATAGAAGAAACTTAAAAAGAAAAAGAGAAAAAGAATTGTTGAGATAAGACAACTGTATTTAAAAAAACAAACTCAGAAGAAAAAAATAAAAACAAGACCAAAGAATCAAAGACTTTTCTGGAACAACAGGCATCATTAAAACAACTAAGCTTCCTCCTTGGAATTCTTGTGTGAAAGGTATAAAGTCACCCTCAGAGCTATACAGATGAAAACAAAGACCATAATTACTAGAGAACAGGGTACATGAACGGATAGCTACTATTTACAGACACATGGAGCACAGTAAGGAGTGGTATTCATAGAATACAAATGCATGAGGAGTGTAACACATTCAAGAGACATACTTACAGGATAACCTGGGAAAGCAGGGTAGCCATCAGAAGGCGGGTAACCTGGGTATGACATTCTGGGGAAAAAAAAAAAAAAGGTATTTTCACTGTGAAGCAGTATATATGAGTTTGTAGTAAGTATTTGCTTGCCAGTTACCTCTTAAATCACTTGAATGATATGTTTAGTAGGTTTAGAATAGCTCAAGAGTACTTGTCAGCTATTAACCCACAAAACTTTTCCTTTTTTTCTCTCCTGCATCTGACCACAGCAACCAGAATTCGGAAGGGAAGCATTTTCAACATCGTAATTAACTATCACTTATTGTGTCAGACAGACATTTAAGCATGGTAAGAGGCTCAAACCTCCAGAAAACTCTGAAATACAGGCTACATTTTGAGGTGCCAGCAGGAGGGAGCTGAATGCTTTGCCAGGACAGAAATAGTGCAGGCCCCAGTCCTGCACTGCACCAAACACCTGTATCCATCATCCTGCACTGCTCTGCTCTCAGGGGTAGTTCCTGGGAGAAGAGCAGTACCCTAGCTATCCCATTTAAAATGATAATTTGATAAGAACGGGTGTAATCCCTCAGCATTTCTTCATTCATGGAGCAAATTTCTGTTTCCTGACAGTAGCTGTTTATTTTAGTCACATTTTTAACAGAGGGATTTGGGGAGTAGGGGCGGATGTCACCCCATCCCCCATGTTGCCAAACAGTGGGCAGGGAGATTCGAGACCATTAGCCAGGTTATGAAACATTTAATGACAGGGGGAAAAAATGGACTTTAAATTTGGCACAAGCATCCTCAAGTTGAACAGGGGCTCTGACATAACTACTTTTATAACCAAAACAACAACAGATTCTCCCGTCAGACTGTAGCTTTCCCCCGCTGTCCCCGGACGGGCGCAGGGCGGGTTAAGCTGGGGTCGGGTGTGAGTCAGCTGCGATACCGGCCCGCGGTGAAACATCAGCGGGCGCGCCGCGCTCGGTGTGATGGGCAGAAGCTCCTCCGGTAAACACGGAGAAGTCTCCCCGTTGCGGCTACTCCGCCGCAGCCCCGGGACGGGACGGGAGCGCCCGGGCCCTCCCCGCGCCCCCGCCGCCTTTAAGGGCCCCGCCCGCGGCCGCCCCGCTCCGCTCAGGGCAGTCAGGCATCGCCCCAGGCTCCTCCCGCAGCCTCAGCAGCCAGCCGCGGGCCGGCCCGGCGTATCCTCCGGCGAGGTGGAGCTGCGGGCAGAGGCAAGTATTCCGGTACCTGCTTCTCCCGAGGCCCCCTGACCTCGTCCCCGCTCCGCAGGGCCAGGGCAGCCCCCGCCGGGGGTGCGGCTCCCCGGGGCGGGCGGCACCTCCCTCGGCCGGACACCTGCCGAGCCCCGAGCCGGGGGCGGCCGCCACTCCGGGAGCGCTGCCCGGGGCGCCATCCAGTGTGGCAGTGCCCCGGGCCTGGGGCCGAACCCCCCGGACAATGTGGGAGCAGAGCCGGGGCTGGGGCCGAGCCCCCGGCGGTGCGAGAGGAGCCGGCGGGGCCGGGCCGGGGGCTGGGGCGAGGGGCACGCGAGTCGCCACCGGCCGGCTCCTCCCTCCCCCCCAGCCGCCTCACCTGAGGGAAACTTGCGGAACCTTCGGCCTCTCTCCGCAGCCACACCGCAAAATGGAGCCTGTGCGGCCGGCGATGCCCGCCCCGCCCCCGGCACCGAGCCCGCCCCGGCCCGGCCCACGGGCCGTGCTCCCCGTGGGCAGGGGCACCGCACCCGGTGCCGGCAGTGACGGCCCTGCCAACGCAGAACCCTTTGCTGTCTGTGCCTCGTCTCACTGAAGGAAGACTGTGAAGATGCCCGGTTGTCCCTCGGGACGGACGAGAGGTAAGTTCACAGGCGCAAGTGTCACAAACGCAGAGCCACTCGCCAGTAGAGCTGTGTCCATCCCACGGGAATCCTTTGCCACCCGCTAGGAAAGGGAGAGAAAAGTCTACTTTGCTGTTTCCCTTTAGGACCACTGCAATGGAGTTCAGCCCCAATGACTGTAGTTCTAAGTCAAATCTGTAATCCAGTAACACATGAGTCTTTAGAACAAAATCATTGTTCGGTAGATGTCAGGGGGTCCATCAAGTCACCCAGGCCACCAGAACTGCATGAAACAGGCAAAGAATATAAAAAACCCAAGTGCATGGAGCTGGAGGAGCTGCTCCTTTTGCTGTAGTTACTGAAGACCAGGATCTAGGTCCCAAGAGGATGTAAAGGTAAGACTGACTGACTACTACATACATTTTTCTAGAACAAAATCTTAATTATAGTTATTTGTATGTACTTATGGGGAGTGTGTTTAGTGTTTTCTTTCTGTCTGTTGTAATGTTTATTCATATTATACTTTGAATAGACATTACATACCTATATAGTCCTTTCTTTACATGATGGTTAATTATTCACAAGGCATTCTGACAAGCAGGATATGATTTATGAAGGATTTACCTACAATATTATGCACCAGTTACTTGAGGTTATTCAAAATACTCCCTTATTTGTTTATGACCAACATGTTAGCAGTTTAGAGACCATTCCAATGCAACCGGCTTTGGTTCTTTCCTGTGACCTGGTGCAGCACTTCAGCTCAAGATGAAATAACAACCACTGTTCAATTTGTCTGTAAAACAGCGTGAAGTGCAGGCAGCAGAAAATAGGTGGGTAATAATTTACCATGCTTGCTCACTTCAAATGAAGAGTACCTAAAGCCACATAAAGAATCTAATACATTACCTATCCAGGAAAACTGGGTTTGTTCTCTCTTATTTGCCCAGAACACATCAGGAGTGGTTTTAAGAATTTAATTCTCACAGCATTCTTCAGCTGACACTCTTGAGTGTATGTCTGCTGTATTTCAGCTGTTAAGCACATTTCTTTCAGAACAGGTATATGTATTTAAAACCTTGTTTCCATGGGAACCAAGTACACTTATAAAATACACAATGCTTTATCTTTTTCATTTAGTGGACTGTATTGATTTGAGCTACTCAAGAAAAGAGCAGTTTATTTTAAAAACAAGTGTAAAAGGAAGAGGAGAATATTTTTACCAAAATTACATGTGTCTGAAGAATCTGTTAAATGCATTGAATGTTTATGTGTGTGTTTGGAATTACTTTTTTAAAGCATGAAATGGAAACATTGTGGTCATCTAATTTCACTTTCTGTATTTAAGGAAATCCCTTGATTTACTAATACAGCTAAAGCCCATACATTTAGGAAAGCTTCTAAAACCCCATGAAGAGACAAAGCTGCTTCTTGCAATTAGAAAATTCAAGTTTAGTGGAGAGACAAACTCTTGTTCTTCTCTTTTGTAATATTCTTGCATCTGATCCTAAGACATGGTACTGGACAGAATTCTGGTATAGAGTGACCTGGCTTAACCTCATAGTTGTGTTGAGTGCTGTCAAAAGAGCTGAAACAAAACGTTTTTCCCCGAGGAATTTATTGTTGGTGATGTAGGTGGCTAAAGCATTGCTGCTTCTCTGTTCTATGTATCCTCACTGGAACATTATTTCCCACTTAAGTAATAGAAAGCATTACTTTTTATGTTCTACTCCAGCCAATATAGTCAAATTCAAAACAAAAAATTTCCCCAAGTTTGTTGTAAGAAAGGAGATCTGGTCAGCTTTGAACCACAGGTCAAAGTGTAACAAACCCACAGGATACTGCAGTGATCCAAGACTACATTATGTACTAAAAATACTTCTCCTGTTAGATTGCCTTGTGACTGCAGTCATTAAAATGCACAGTCCCAGAAGCTGTCGAGTTAACCTTCCCTGTGAGCAGGGAGCAGAGTGAGTTCAGCTCACTTTAGGAAGATCCCTGTGTTTGGTTATTTGAAGGGAGTCACTGCCCGGTGAGTCATGTTAGTGCTCCACCCGCGTGGTCTGAACATGAGGGTTTCACACAACCCTTACGACTGAGCTCCCAACCAGTCTCTAATTCCGTTGTGATGAAACTGAGGCTTCACCCTTCCTCAAAGCACAGGAGAACAGCAGCTTGTTCTGCTTAACTGCTCCAGGAGGGTAGTGTGTAGAACATTTTTCACCATCAACCTTTTAATCCTTAGGATTAAACCCATGAATTTCAGGTATAGGTGGCATTTGTCCACAGGTTCACAAGATTACACACCAAAACACTGCCTCCTCTTCGCAGCAGATTGAAGCGTTATGCCAAGAAACTAGAGTTACTCAACTAAAAAGGCAAATCTAGTGACCTTCACCCCAGTACATGGAAATAATCAAATGAAATTGTCATTCTGGCAACAAGGCTGTAAGTTTCAAATTACAGAAAACAGAATAAGGTTTATTTTTCCCAACAATATAGAACTTTTTTTTTTTTGCTGAGATTGATCAGTTAAAAAAATAGTAGACCATTACCACCTCCTCCCAAATTTTTATGAAGGCATTTTATAAATATAAATGATAAATAAGATAGTTCAACCTGCAAGTATTGATTTTGATAAGAAACACAGAATACTTTCATGTGTTTGCATGTTTTACATGCACTTTCAGTGTTGTGAATAAGCAATCTTACTGTGCTGGGAAGATGTCAGAGTGAAGCATAATGTCTGTGTGCTAATTAAACTGCGGGTTGTCCAAAGTCACCATGCTCACTGCAAAAACCATAAAGGTTCATTGCCTCTGTACTGCCCAGAGGTGCTTGGCTGAAACTCTTCCTTTGTTGAAGCTGCCTGAGATTATGTGTCTGAGAAAGGCCCAAGGGAATGAGATAGATGGATTTTATACATTCCTCCAAGTTATACCAAAATAGAAGAAGAGAATCGGTTGTAACATTGAATTCCATTCTGAATATTGTTAAATGTATTGAGGAAAAGAAGTGCTCAAGAACTTCATACTGAGGTAAAAACCCAAGTGAGCTCAACTCAGACAGGATTAAGAAAAAAATCTGAAGATGTTAAACATTTTAACATTCTTAATAATTTACATCATTTGAGCCATTAAATACTTCAGTGCTGGGAGCTGGAAAAGAGTTGCTTGAGCAAGGTATTTTAAAGCCTAATATTTACCAGGAAAACATGCACACTGCCACAAATCAGCATGTAATACAGTAATGTCCAGGAATTTACAATCATTCAGAGAAGTTGTCTAGGAAAAGAAAATGCTGAACACATCACAGAGGATAGAAGTTTTTATTGTATTAGTGAGAGCACTAATATGACTAAATATACAGAAGAATACCAGAGAGTTATCTGTCTTGACTATGTAAAACTGACTTTGTCAATTATGTTTAGCAACACATTCTAAAGAACAAAACAAAAAAACCAACAAACAAGAAAAGGAGAAAGTCCCCCAATAAATTCATGGAGTTTACAAATCAATACAGAGTTAAAGCTTGAATCCTTGATGAGGTTTCTTGACTCCCAAGCTTTTCCCCATGAGATTATCTATTGAAGTTCAAGTTTTTAGACAGATTCCTGTCAAGTGGAACAATTCTAATAGAATACCTTTAGTAATTCCTGTCAACATTTTACAGCTCCAGAGAAGGAAAGCCTTCTAGGCAATAGCACAGCCCAGGCTTTACTGTTAAGCAAAATTATGCATTACATTGTGTTTGTTTTCCTTCTTAACAGTGGCCACTGAAATTTGAAATCAGGCATTCAAAACTCCAAAGTAAGGATCACCCTGTGACCTTTCACAAAGACAGAACAGATGGGATCAGACAGTTTTTAAAAAGGAAACTTCCTCCTCCACTTCCAAGCATTTGGCACTGTCCTGTCTTGCACAGGCCTAAACTCATGGACTTTGGTCATTTCAGACACCTCTGCTTTGCAGTGAATCTTTCTACCTATGAAGACATAACCTCAGTCCTTTGTCACATACCTTCTTCAGGTACTTGCAAGGACTAGCAAGTTCCACAATGATCACAAATTGCTCTTCTTGGAACTTTGCATTTTGTGCACACTAGCTTATAAAACAACATAGATTTTTAACACTCTATAAGTTGAATAGCTCTCTTTTTATGTTTTCTCACTTTTCCTAACAGGGAATGGCAAAGAGGTTCCTGCAGATGAGAGATCAGGGAAAGAATATTATGCTTCCCCACTCTGCAATTTCTTTACAGTAATTGAGAGACTTATCCAGCTTTGCTGCTTCCTCTTTTCCTCCATTCATGTCAAAACTTATTTCAAAAAACACGTTTATCTGAGAATTTTGAAACACGAAGTGGCTGAAGTTAAGAACATTAAGTTTAAAGAAGAGAAACGAAAGCAAAACGTTTTTATTCAGACCAATAAAAAACAAGAGTTGAGTTCTAATACTTATTTAATGCTCATAAATAACATTTTCAATGAGATCAGGATCTTTGCTGCACCTTCAGTTTTCACATACATTGACCTTGCTATTAGAACTTAGAATTTACATTGAATCACTGGGGGAACTCTCTAGATCAAATCAACCAAAACAGGATCTTACACATCCATAACTTGAGTCTTATTCTTGGATTTATCTGGCAAATAACCAGAATTATTTGGGAGAACACTCTCTTTGCATACTCCAATTTCAAATTCATTCACCAAAGGAGATACAGTCAATAGTAAGGTGGGAACAGTTGTGTTGTAGAATAGAGATGCTTTAATTTTGTTAAAGCAGAGTATCCCCTCAGTACAGGTGTAGACAGCCTTCTAAAGGTAATGTTATTGGCACAGATGGTGGAAAGTTACAGCTGATACTTGTATTGGCTTTCTTTCAGCTGGAACTCAGTTAACATGAAACAGATCTTGGGGAGAAAATGAGGTTTCTCTTCACATAATTTTAGTAGCAGTAGAGGGTTACGAAATAGAAAATTCCTAAATCCAAATTTTAACCTCAGATTTCATGAATTCTCATTTTGCTGCCCTTTTCTTCTTTGGCAAAGATGGAAACTCCAGTAGCCACACTTGTTTAGTCACAAATGCTTTTCAAACCCTTTTACCATGAACTCAGTTGCTGGCTTTAATTCTCTGAACTCCCCCTTTATGAGGGGTTAAGGCTATTGACCTTGACTTCCTTTCCCAATCAGAAAATAATTAGATGCATAGAAGTGATGCCATAAATTGAATTTACTGTCTCATAGTCTGTCAGTACCCTGCTGAGGGGATATCCACAGCACCACTAATAAACCAGAGACCATTGACGTCCTTCATGGTAAAGCATATTATATGCAACACAAACCCCCAGACTTTCAGTGTGCTTTAACAGATGGGAAAAAACCTGCAAAGAAGTCTGCAGAACTGGAGTTGACTTGCATTCATCTTTCTTTCCTGATGCCATGCTACCCCCACCCCACCCTCTTCCAAAAGTGGATTCATTACACAATACAGGACAAAGTTTTTTCTGGACAGAAGCCACTGTTGCCACTGCAATGGAAATTTTATTCCAAATACATTCTTACAATAAAGCTGTATTTTGTTATACAAGTAGATAAACTCAGGAGACAAAAGATTCTCATATTGCATTTTAAAATATCAGGCTCAACTGAACTGCAGCCATTCCCATTCATTTCCTAAAGCATGTTAGGGATTTTTCAGAGCCACAGAAATAACGATGTAAACCAAGTCATGTAAGTAATTAAATTACAGTCCAAGGAAGTTTCTAAAACACAGAAAAGTGTATCTGCTCATTCTTCAGGCTCCTTTAAGTGTAGGGTGGCAAAATTTCTTTACAAACTCAGAAGTTTTTCATTGAGAGCAATCTGTGACTGTGTGAGATTTGCCAAGTAGGTCACCATCAGTAGGTCCTGAAAGGGAGGGGAAAAAAGCAGTGATCAGAAATATTAATAAATCATAGCCTATTAGAGAGCTGAGTTTTTAACATCTGTAAAGCATTTTACAATCAGCTAGAAGAAATACAATTAGTCCTGAAAGTCCTACCCTGAGGAATGCTTCCCTTGCAGGAAGCTTTTGGTATTCCTGGAATATGAAACACTGCTTGTGAAATTTTAACTCTGAGTTCACCCATGTTAACCAGGCAAGTCAAAGGGTATAAGCAAAATTAAAAATTAGTTCTGGTCTTACAGACTGTGGGTGAACAACATATTCAGAAACTTAAGTTTTCTAAAAATCTGTTACAGAAATCAGGTAGCATGCTAAAACCTTTTTCATGTCGTAAATGTTATGGAAAGAGACAGAACTTCAGCTCAGGCAAAGGAATCTGGCAAGTCACCAGTTATTGCTGAAACCAAAATTATTTAAGTTTGGTAATTCATATTGTCCAGTCAATATGAAAGAAGAATTGGTACTGGTTTTCAGATTACCTACAAAATTCCTGAGTCCTTAAAAATTCTTTTATCTGCAGTTGTTAGCAAGATTAGGGTGAGGTCCTTTATCCACCCTCAGCTCTTAAAACACCAAATTACTGAAAATAAATTTGCTATTAATATGTTTGTATGAAAAGACAGATCACAGACAAATCTGTGTCAGTATGACAAATTTTCAAAATTGCTAGGAAGGCACAGAAAAAATTAAATTATGAACTTACATTGATATTGCTGTTCAACATGGTCTCAAAGTCCTCTGGTGAAATCTTTGGCACCTGGTTAATAAGATCCATCAGGAAGCGCCCGACAGTGTTGTCAGCAGCCACTTTGCCAGACTAAGCATAAGAAACACACACTTCAGCATAAGTGGAACTCAAAGTTTATGGCCCAGAAAGAGAAATAATAAAGAGAAAAACAAGATACTCAAGTTTACATCAAACTTTTTTTCTGGCTGACAGAAAGCTGGCCTTACCAACACGTCCTCGGCATACTGCAGCACCATGGTCAGGGTGTCCTGGATCCTGGCTGAGGCTGACCCCACCTGCTGTAAGTCACTGGACAAGCCAATCACTCGATTAGGGCTAAAGCAGGTCTTCATTATAAGATCCACTGAAAGCAAAAGGAGGATCAGTGAAAAAAACTGACTGACACAGAAGCAAGCTTAAATCCTTAATGTGTTGAAGATTTTTTTAGGAAAGCTTCAGCAAGACAGTCTGATTACCAGTAAAATTACCAGAATGGCAATTTTACCAGGGTCAAAGAAGTACTTGAACAGTGTCACAACAATGGTTATAATCAAAACAGGAAGAAAGCATTCACCTCCTATCCGCTCTGTATCATAATAAACATATTTCACTGTTAGGGGTGTGAACATCACGCCCATAGTTTTACCAGGGACTCCCATTGGGGCACTAGAAAAAAAAAAAAACAACAACAAAACGTTTTCAGCATGGACATACGTAAGGGAGGGAAAAAGGTATTTCCATCTCAATGATCTCTGTTAGCACTAAAGCATGAACATGAGTAGATTACTCATTCTCACCAAAATCAGCAATTTTAAGACCAAGGAAAATGCAGGACAGGAAATCAGTTCTGGCATCCTATTAATTGCTCTTTTTCATCCAAGAATATTCCTAGCTGGTTAGACATTTGTCAGCATGAGTGCACGAAGAGCCAAGTAGTGTCATCTTAGCCAAAGTTCCTTCTTGCTTTTAGAGTAGGTGCTCTTCTACCCTGAAATACTTCATGCTTTAAGAAATGACTGAAGGAACAAGGAATATGACAAAATTCAAGTACAAAGCACTCTCAACACCTTTATTGCACTTATTATTCAAAGTAATAAAAGTCCATTCAAGCTTTAAGTAAGATGTCCTGGAACAGCTCCCATTTTAAAGATGCACAGTCAAGAAGCAGTATTTTCTCTACAAAGAAAGAGGTTTTTTCCTTACAGAGCAAAGCTCTTCAGCCAATACTGGGATGAATTCAGTGAGGTGGAAGAGTTTAATTTCTCTATATTTCATCTCCATTGTTCATTTACCGGAATGATAGGTTTAAGGGGAAGAAAGACGCATCAAGAAGATACTGCTTGAATTGCTTTAACCACACTAATCCTCC
Source organism: Lanius collurio (assembly GCA_020086605.1). NCBI lineage: Eukaryota > Metazoa > Chordata > Aves > Passeriformes > Laniidae > Lanius > Lanius collurio. The sequence goes on from JACBWW010000010.1 coordinate 13,494,273, forward strand.
AACTTGTATAAATGCACTGCTGAGCAGTAAAGCCCTATGGCTACAGGCTAGCATTCAGTCAGCATGATGGATGTCAGTGACATTACTGCTAGCTGTGTGAACCCTGTGAAATGTCCCAGAGACATTCTGAAAACTGTTTAGTCACAATTCCCCACCCCAATGAGGTTCCAGTTCAGGAAGTCTTTCCACCTACATACAGTGGTCAAGGTATTCCAGTGAGAAGTAAACCATGATCCCTGGCTCACCACGATGTTTAACTACTGCACAATATTGTCCAAAAAAGGACACTGTACTATATCTCTTGCTAACCTGATGGGGTGTCTCTCAGTAATTCAGATTGCTCCCCTCCCAGAAATGCAGCCTCCCAGAGTACCTGACATAGGCTTTAATGCTCATGCGTGAATTCTGGAGACTTGTGTCCACAGTGAGGTGGATTGGATTGTGTGCTTCCCGGCTGTAATACTCATGGATCAGGACTGAGTGTTCCGTGATGTCATGACCTGTTGCATACCTTCAAAAGAATACAAACTGAAGAGTCATTTTCAACATTCATGTGCCCAGTGTTTTGTACTGTTGACATTTAACAGGTTTGTATCCTAAAACATTGAACTGTAGCAGCAGACTAAACATAAGTGTTTTAACTAAGGATGTTTTAGTTTATGGCTACTTGTCCCTAAAATTGTAGGAATCACAGGCTGAGCCCACCCATGCCCAAAATATGCACAAGGCCAATGTTGTACTACCAGCCATAAAATGCCAGTAGACTGACCTCAGATACCCAATATTCAGTTATCTGTCACTGTGTTCCAGACTAGCTTTTTCCATCTGAGTAAGTCAAAGCATACCAAACAAATTCGGACCAACTTTGTCTTCCACAAATCATACATCTCTCTGGAGGAGGTTGAACTCGTTAATCTAGCTCCTTTAACTGCTCTACAATTAGCATCTCACATCCTCAGGGTAACTGATGTCACTGGAACTGCACTCAGCTGTGCCATTACAAGGCTGCTGAGGAAGCTTGCTCCACAGGAAGAAAATGAAGCTATTTTGTAGGAGCAGAGAGGCATGAAAAGAGTGATGCCACTCACTCAGACACAGACTCTGTTCCCATAACACAACACTGATCTTGCTTCGCATCTCAAGAGAATTAAGTACTCAAGTTGTTATCAGTGATTCCTCCTGATGCCTTTGATACTTGAAACGCCTCTTTTGTATTCTCCCTTCTTTTAACCAGTTAACTTCCATGGTACAGTTTGTATGAAAGATAGCAAGTTCTTTTAACAAAGCTGTGAACACAATTCTCTAAGGCATCACTCCTCTGTGCTCCTTGCTAGACCTAAACAAAACCAAATCCTTTAAGTTTCCAATACCGTCTCTTCCTTTAATGAGCTGCAGGAGCTTTACCACTGACTGTATAATGAGAGTTGCAAGATCTGACTGTCACAATCATTAGTGCTTCTGCTTCTCCATCCGTGAAAAGTGAATTACGTATTTTGAGTAATTTAAGGAATCAGCATAACTACTCGCATGTTCTTGTGGAAGGAGAACTTACCAGCCCAAGATGATCTCGCTAGGAGACACCTTCTTGTGCAACTCATACATATTTTTGGCAAATTCCATATCCACAGCCACCTGAGAAACGGGACAGGGCCGAGAGCTGGTTACAGGGCGCTCAGCCCGGAGGGCAACACGGGCACAGGCCGCCAGCAGCGGGAGCGCAGGGGTCGCGCCCCGCCGAGAGAACCCCCGCTCCGCCCGGCCGCCTCCGTACCTCATCCTCGGACTCGTTGTGCGGGACGGAGAAGCAGTTGGTGACCTCCACCGAGTGCTTGTCCACGGTCCCTGCGGGAAGGACACAAGGAGGAAGGGGGGCAGCGGGTTAGGGGGGCGTCGCGGGGAGGGCGGGCACTCGCCCCGAGGCTGCGGCGGGCAGGGCAGGGCGGCGGCTCTTACCCAGCAGCGTGCCGATGACCCGCGCCGCGCCCTCGTTGCGCCGCTCGAAGCTGTCCACGATGGAGGCAAGCACGACCGGGTGCAGCCGCACCACGCGGCCGCCGGGGAAGGGGCCCGAGAGCGCGGCTGACAGTGGCGCGGCAGGTGGCGGGGCCGGCGCGGCGGGCGCG
>JACBWW010000010.1:13496742-13551342 GCA_020086605.1 Lanius collurio
CAAACTTCCCTTATTTAGTCTTAATTGAACATCTTGGATACTCATGCATTTGAGATTGCCTCTAGATGAAAGACAGTGTTGACAGCCACCAGTTCCCAGCACAGTGTATCAGCTGACTCAGCTTCATCATTTCAGCAAAAAGGATTCAAGCCCTTCCCTGCTTTTGTGTAATGTTTTGTGGGGCCACCTTAATTATCAGAGAAATAACACTGGCACGTAGGACTACTGAGGCAATGCTTAGAGTGAAAATCCAAATACCACCTACAAATAATGAGGCATAGTGTTAATTGCATGCCATGTTGATAAAAGAATATGCCTTTGCTAAATTTAGAGTGGCAATGGAAGTTATCATTAGGTGATCAAAAATATCACATTGCGGGCTGTCTGGTGCTTTTTAGTCACTATATGAAAATATAGAGATCCAAGCTAAAGTAAAAGTATACAATAAAACTTGCAGTGAAAACCATCAGGGAGCAATGCCCACAGTCTGGTATGCAATCTATAATAATAATATAATAATCTATCTCTAGGACAATAGATACTTTCATGGTCAGAATTTTACACTCACTGAGAAAGGGAAAATGGAAACACATACTCAGTAAAGGATGGCTGTGGAAGTAAAAAAAGTATCTTAAACCCCAGGCAAACCCCAAATGGTACAAATGTTTGGCTCAGAGAAGTGCTGAAATTTTTAAATTGTTGAAATATATCACAAACCCTATTTATATAGCTGGTTTTGTTTAGTTCTCATATGTAGAGTTCCATTGCTTCCCATGACCAGTGAGAGATCTGTCAAAAAAAGATAGGTGAACTACATTTAAAAACCACAGTAAAAGCCATTTTGATGTGAAAGGCAGATTTTTTTTGTTGCAGTACCATAACCCCTCAGGCATCAGTGGGAACTTATCAGTAATAACTTGGATGAGGCTCTTCATGAAGGCAAGGCGGGTTAGGTGGTGTGCTTTTTTTTTTGTTGTAATTTTGTAAATCACTGCATACTCTTGGGATCCATGGCTAAGTGCATTTATTCCAAAAGTGGAAATAATCTCAAATTGCACCAGGGAAGGGAAAAATTTACTCACTGATAATGTTGTCAAACATTGAAACAGGCTGCCCAGGGAATCAGCATGTGCAGATGTGGCACTTGGGGAAATGTCTTAGAGGTGGACCTGGCAGTGACAGGTAAACAGTTGAACTTGATCCTCTTAGAGGTCTTTTCCAGAGTAAATGATTCTATGAAATTCTGAAAGTGTCTTCTGTTGTCTCATACCATGCCTCTCCCCTGGTATGTACAGTCATGTGTTCACCCTGTTTTCCTGGGTGGATTACCTGACTGAAAATGCTAGTCCTGGGGTTCTAAATAAGCGCATCAGTGTATCTTTCTGGTGAAGATACCGACAGATGTTACCGAAGGCGCTGGCAGCCGGAGGGAAGGTCCTTCGCCGGCGGCTGTGAGAGCCGGTGCTGTGCCCATTGGCGGGCGGTGCGCGGCGCTCCCCGCCGCTCTGGCGCGGCCGCTCCGCTCTTCCCCGGCGCCCGGCACAGCCCCGGCCCCGCTCCGTGCTCGGTGAGGGGTGACTGCTCTCTGCCGCCTCTGAAGGGAGCAGCCTAAGGGGGAATTGGTGCGCACAGCTTTTCCCGCCAGGGTTTTTTACATGTATTTCACACAGCAGTTTATTTCTTAAGTTAGTAACGTTAAGGTTGAATCCATGAGGTGGAATTTGTTAATTTTAATGTAATTCTACTTTAATTCCTCATAATTAATAAAATCCTACCTTAATTTCCCATAAGAATGTCATTGAGAGATTTACTTATGGATGTTAAGACTGTGCAACCTTAAGATATGATAATATGATAGCATAACCCCAAATTTTACTTAAATATATGGAAATGAAAGGTGTTTTGGGTCTTTGATGAGAGCCAAATCTCTCAAGACATTCCTGCTTCTTGATGATCTATGATAATGATTATTTTCTGCATTTGACTCAAATCATGGACAGAGTCAGCTTTTGAATGAGAGGCATTTCATATACTATGTGTACTTAAAACTAAGATAGAATGTGCTTGCAGTTAGGTGCGCTACCCTACAAGATCAAACCTTGTGTCTGTATATTATATTCTTCCTGCCTACCCCATGCGGTGAGAACTGAAGAAAACCTAGATATGACTCTTGGCTTTCTTTTCTACCCAAGGAGTATGGGGTACAAGTGTGGCAGCTCTACTGTCCTTTCCATGTAATCAACTTGAACAAGTAATCTCAGGCAGGCAGCCTTAAACACGGTGTTCCTTTGTCTGGTTACTTGCTGCTACTGTGTTTGACTTAAAAGCATTTGTAACAGAGAAGAGCTGTGTCCTTGAATACCTGACATCCAAATAAAATTAAGTGTAATGCCACTGGTAGCAGAGAAGTGTGAAAGATCTTGTGCAGGCAGATTTCAAATATTAAAAATTTCTAACACTTCTAACAGCTAATGTGTCAGTGTGCTATTTGTTGGGAAGATAATCTCTTTTTACAGTCCCTTGTTTTTATGCAATCACTTTACAGGTTTATTTCTCTTATTAGTAAGCATGTCCTTTTGATAGTATCCATTATGGGTCAAAGTCACCATTTTCTGTACATTTCAGCCCAGACCAAAATTGCATATGTCCTCAAAAGTGTTGAACAAGACCTTTGAGTCTGGCAATGTTTGCTGTGTCATTCAGCACATATTTGCTTTGGTGTCTTGAGACAAAATCTGCATGCAGCAGTGAAGTAACTAGAATGAAAAATGCATATTTCATTTGATGGTGAAGGGAAGCCTGCCAAGATATGGAATGGCAAAAATGTTGTTTTGTGAACTCCAAGAATTATGTGATTTTTATATCACCAGAGTCTGACAGTGTTTTCTGTCCCTTCACAGCTCCGTGTGTTTTTTCGTTTGAGGCAGCTGCATCATGATGTGTTGGATGAATAAGTGGGCAATGAGGGAGAAGGTAAGAAGATAATGATTTATGTATAGAAATGGCAGCTGAAAAGGAGCAGTGGTAATAAAATCTAGGGGACAGTTTCTGTGTAGGAGCCTGGGAGACCTGAGAGTCCAGTGTGTTTCTGTTACTGGCATTTGGGTGATGTTAAGGCAAGGCATCCAGATAACTGAAAAAATGTCAGGGACATGCTTTGGGTAGTGCTTTAGCTCTTACAATGTCAAGTGCTTGATAAGAACTAGAATAGTATTATCCTCCTGTCTGTGAAACTGACTTTGGGGAAGTCATTTAACATTTAGATCCAAGAGTTTTCCACTTCTGCAAAATATGACTGATGATGCTATAGAAGATAGGTTTATCCTGTATAGAGGATAGGTTTATCCTTTTACTGTAGAGGACAGGATATGCACAGACAGTTTACTGAGGAAAGGCAGGAAAGACCTTACCCTTTGAGGAAGCAGCTTTGAGAGGAAGCTGAAGAGGGCATTTCCCAATCCAGAGATTGTGCACTTTGGAAAAGGAGGAAGTCTTCCACTAGCCTAAGTAGAAGGAGGATGGTATTGTCTCCATACTGTTTCCCAATAATAAATGATCTTCAGCTGAGATGAGTTCATGCTGCTGAGGTCTCAGGTGCAGCAGCAAAATTTGATTTCATCTTGTATCAAGCCTTGCACAGGCTGCTTTTTACTAAATGCTGTCCTAACCAATCTGTCTAGATTTGAAATACCATGAGCGATAACATATGAATTCACCTTCTATATTCTGATTGCCAATTTGCCTTTCTGCATCAGAAAGCATGATACTGCGTTGGCTGAGTGAACTTCATCAGGCTGGTTGGACTGGTCTGCACAAACAAAGAGTTGATTCCAACTACCCAGTACTCCAGCTGTATCACAGGTCTTCACAGCACTGCTAGAGTTCTTGTGGCAGAGAGGGGAGTACATAAACACAGACAATTAGACTGTTCAGGTCTGATTTCCAGCCCATTTTTGAAAAATCAAATTTCTATTTGCAGCTACAAATTCACAGCTTTTGTAGTGTAATTTGACATGTAAAGTTTGTAATTTCCACAGTTGTTCTGAGATTTTCTGTGGATTTTCTGTTCTAATTCTCTCAAACATTTGCAACTTGCCATTTGCTATTCTGGATGACATCCCTTTGCATATCTTTTTTTTTACATTGTAATAAAAATAAGCTGATCCATTACTGAAACATCATCCCAGTCATTTGTTTCTGTAGCTAACAGCAAGGCTGCCTTCTGCCAACGGCAAATTTTTGGGAGATATCCCTCACCATGCTCTGCCATCTTGCCTTATCTAGCTCTGCCTAAAAATCTTTCTTTTTCATTCTCTGCCCTCTGAAGTTTACAGTGAATTCTGCCTTTTTCTGAAAATACTGTAAACTTCTCTCCCAGATTCTTTTGTTGTTAGGCATTTTCTTAACCAGATATATATACATTGCCTTGTTTTTAAATGTGACAGTATGTTACACTTTGCCTGCATAAAACTTAGAATATTTTGCAGAGTTCATTAACAGAATGGTCAGGTTCTGGAATTACATTTTATCTTAAGGCAATGGAAGTCACAACCTTTTGCATTTTTATGTCTTGTCCCAGACTGGCAAATATAAGAAGAAAATCCCGTACTCATTTCTGAAAGAAGAGATTCTTGAATGGTAGGAGAAGCCTACCCAGAGAAAGAACTTGCTTTGACTTCCTAGTTAGAAGTCTCCCAATGGATTTAAAAGATAATCTTATGTAGGTGTTGCAGCCTTCCTATTAATTTTTTTTTTTACATCATTTGTTGTTATAAAAATTAGGTAGACAAAAATGATACTTCTCCAATAAGTTCTGGCCAAGGGAACGAATCATGGACAGTACTTTGTAGTCTATCCTTTCTCTTGGGTGACTACCCATGTTTGGAGCCCAGACTCTGTGTGTTCTCTCTGTGGTGACTGACAAGACAAGAACCCCCTGAAGGCGATTCAGTCACCTTGCTGAAGTCTGACACAGGTGCTCTGTAGAAGTTGCCCTCCTAAGCCACTCTATTGTTTATACAGAGAGCCAAAGAAGCCTAGATATCTAACATAGGCATCTAATTTACCTGCCTAATGCAAACCATCTGAAGGCAGCCCTGACCTGTGGAAACCAAGATGGCATCAGCTTGTGATAGTGCTGGCCAGCAGTGGGGTAGCTGAACTCTCAGTATTTGGGAATGAAAGGGATTCTGAGATAACAGCTTGCTTTTCTGTTCTTTCTTCTACACTCTAATCATTGTATTCTAGTTCATTAATGCATTTTACCTTATTCTGAGTATACCTGCCCCCGTGGCTTCAAATATCTCCTGTCTTTATAGCTAAAATAAAGTTTCTTCTCTCTCAAGGATCTGATTTTTGGGGAATGGCTTTGTTTGTTTGTTCCTGCTTTTTTTTTTTCCCCTTGTTTTTTAAAAAATGTTTTTAGTTTTAAGAATTGAGTAAGTGATTAGAAGCAGAAGAACAGAAGATAAAGTCATATTTGGGAACAGCACAGCATCATGACTGCAAAACGAATGGCTAGATGGATGCTCTCAGAGTCGTAGAGGTCAGATGTACATTGTGTCCTGTGGAACCAAGTCAAATTTTACCTCAGTTCTTGCACTGACTCCTGCATTGGCTGATGTGGCTTTTAAAGACACCTGGTCTATGGAAACACTAAACCCAGGGGCACAGGTGAAATATTGGTCATGTGAATACAGGCTAGAGCCTTTCTGCATCAGAGTAATACAGGGATAATAATGCTACCATGTTTGCAAGACAATTATGAGGCCAATTGTTTTAGTTAGAAGTTTGGATATGCTGTCCTGGGAGATGTACGAGCGCAGTGGATAAATAGAGGGAATGAAAAATGCTCTACATGTTTCTTCTGTACATTTCTGAGACTGGTAGTATGTGACCTTCAGCAGTGTTTAAATTCACTCTCTTGAAAAGAAAAGCATCTCTCTCTCTCTCTCTGTGGTGCTGCTTGCTGTTTCCCAGTTTGAAATCAACTAGCAGAACCTCAGAGGGTTTCTCAAACAGCTAACCATTAAACACAGCCAGGAACAAAGATCAATTGAAAACACATTTAGAATTAAGCTTCCTGGCCTGCTTTTAATTTTTTCAAATCAGCATTGGGAGTTATTACTGTGGTCAGTCTGGCCTTTTATTGTCCTATGTCTTATTCAAATAAACAATCAACTTCAGGGATGCCCAACTACTTTCTGATTGAGTTGTGGGTTTTTTTAATATCTTCAAATATTCCCAAAGTTATTAAAGGATTATGAGTTTAAATGCAGAAGGCATTAAATATAATCATGTTATTGGAAACAGAACTATATTTATGAGTCTAGGGGGAGTTTGCAAGAAGCTTACTTTGCAAGCAGAATTTGGGTCATGGCACCTTAAAGCTTCTGTAGCTTTCTTAACTCTGGGATCTGGATTTCTGGCAGACTGAAATGTTATTTCTGTTTAGATAGAGCTATACACACACAAAAGGATATATAGCTCCAAACTGTTTACAGTTCAGATAGAAATCAGGAATAGTCAGTGGTTTGGCTCAGCTTACTTATGCCTTTAGGGGACAGAAGGGGAGCCATAAACATAGTCTGTAGCGAGCTCTGGGCATTAAAATATCTGAAGCTCCTGCAGTTCTGTTCATGGCTGTCCTGAGCCCTGAAATGATTCTTTTGTGTAAGATGCCATGCTACTGAATTGCCATCAGAAGTATGATACCAAGCACATCATTTGTTGCAAATCTTGCAATAATTTCTGTGTTTAGCTTTAGGTTTTGTTTCTTTTTTTTTTTTTTTTTTTTTTGGCTTTTTTTTAGGCTTTTAAGACAAGCTACTGTGGTCTACTTTCACAGTTTAGAGGATATTTAAAAGCTGATGGCAATATAGCATCACTGTCACACACCCTGATCAGAGACCTCAGGCTCTGAGTCAGTATGCTGAATCTTTTTAAGGGAATAGCATTAGCGATAGCTTCAATATACAACAAGGTATTAATTATGAATAATGGTAACCTAGAGCCAGCTGATTATGTTTGCAGGGTGGCTTTCCTAAAAAGCAGATGTTGGACAGATGGTAGTCAGATGATCAGTCATGCCACCATCTACAGTAAATCTGAGGGCTGTGGGGAAAAAGGGAATGTGTGGAACATACTTCTCATTTCTGTGGGAGCCTTGTTACTTTTTTACAGGTATATAAAAGCTCACAGAAATGTAAGAACTGGTTAAGAACTGTAGAGCTGCTGATGTTTGACTGCAACAAGTTAGCAAAACTTCACCTTGATGTGCTTGTTACCCTTGCGTGACTGTGAATCCTGTAACAGAACTCTCCAAAGCTGATGGGACTGCATGCTAGCCAAAGTTTTGCAGAAAACTTTTTTAGGCTAGAAACTTCTGCCTTCTTCCTTTATTCATTTTCCTTTAAAACTTTTATATGCTTTTTCTCAGTCTGCTTTCTCATGGCAGCTCTCTATGCTGTTGTGTTGCATGTCACTATCATGGGAAGAGTATTTCAATATTTTGTTGCAACTGAGGTGCTCAAGCAGATACGAATGTCTGCGTAGTGAGTCAGAGCACAGTCTGGTATTTAACATGGCTTGCATTAGGTAGTGCTCAGTCTTTACCGTCTTTGTTCAGCATGGAAACTAGAATTGTATTTCCTGTGTAATAGCAAACCTTTCCTAAGACATAATTCTGACTGTGGGTTCACAGAAGTACTGATTTTAACAAATCTTAGTTGTTGCTAAACACATTTGTTTTGTCAGCTGAAGTCAAATTACAGGACATATGCTATGCAAAGAGAACATGGTGCTTAATTGTTTTAAGTGGTATGCCCAGTTTGTGTCACCATAAGTTCTGGGTTTTGGGGTAGACCTTTTGCAAAGGCTCAAAGACTGCTCCATTAAAATGAAATCTTTGATTCCCATTGCCCTTTAATCAAATACGAACCAGAGCTTCCAGGGATTGTAATAATGTATCAAGTTGAATTTGGCTTTTTTGCAGCCCATCAAAAGAAGTTGTCCTTGACAAAAACAATATTTTAAATATCTGCTCACAAGCAACGGAGCCAAAAGGTTTCTATTTCATTTGGCAAAATACCGTCCTGAGAACAAGACTGTGACCTGATGCAGAGCCAAAATAAACTCCAACAGATGCTTAGCCTAGAAAACACTAGACTGAATGGCTAAAATTGTAAGAGTATATACAAAAAGGGAAGGGCAGCTACCTAGTTCTGCTTCTGACTTGCTGTGTGGGCAAGCTGCACTCCTTCTGTTCTAGTGCTCTGCCTACTAGAGGACCCATCTCATCTGTCTGCCACCTCACTTCAGCTTCTGGGTCTTAATCCATTTCTGGCTGTGAGGGCTGCTGCAGTCAACGACGGAGCTTCTGTTCATAATCGCAGAGGAGTCTAATTTTGTCCTTTCCCAGTAGACTCTGTTTAGCTTGACTGGTGAATGCTCTTTCAGAGGCTTTGCTCTGGCCTTCCATTCACACTTTCCATGCGGCATCCAATACTTGCGATTGAAAAAATGTTTCAGGTACTTGTAAGATTCAAGAATTACAAAGTCTGTGCTCCTGTGATGACTAAAGTTGATCTGACTGATCACACATTTCTTCTTGCCTTTCCATTTGCTGGTTCTGGCCTTTATCTGTCCTCATATAGTGCCATCTTTGCTCTCAGGTCTGGTAAGAAAGTGAGTAACTTTCTTGGTGTCAGTTCTGTTGGTGCAAAGAAAGGATGTGGGGCTCTGAGGCAAGGACAGTGCAGGACTGTGCTGGCCAGCAGTTTGGATTGGTTCACACTGCGTTAAAAGTACAGCCTGATGATGCTGTTCTGTGACAGTTTCTGTGAAACTGCAGCTTAAACACATGATCGTTCTCCAGATCCCGTCAGTGAGAGGAGGTGAGGACAAAGAAACCAAACAGCTTTCCCGGGGCACAGAGATGCCTGATCTGTAACTAGAACTGAGATGATGGGTTCTTAAGTCAGGCTGTAATCACAGGTATCACCAGGATATAAGCAGCTATTTGCTGCTCTTCTGGAGACAGTCAATCAGCCTGGATAGCTTTGTTCAAGTTAAGAAATACCAAGTGTCTGCTCAAGAGAAAAGCTGAATAAATGCTGATTGTGCTGCAGTAGAGGTTGGGACAGATTCTTATCTCATTGACTGTGATACATGCCTGGGTAGGCCTTCTGCCCAGTGTAATTGTTACCAAGGCATCTTGTGAAATTAAGATTTTCTAGAGCTTGAGGAAGAGAGAAGAGCAGGTGGCAAGGGTATCAGCCCTGTTCATAGATCTCTAAATTTCTAAAGAAGCGGGTGTTTGTGTATGTGACTTTATTTACTTGGACTGGCAACTCAGCAGAGTTCAGAGAGAGCTCTGCTTTTACTGGTCCCATGAAGCCTGTGCCCATGGAAATAACACAGTATGGTTGATTTACTTTGCATAAACTCCAACACGGCGGAATCCAAGGAACAGGTAATCTCATTCCATAACTGTTGTCATCTGAAATCCAAGATCCCAGTGGAGAATAGTGGTGAAGAAAGATTGCTGAAAAAGAGTAATTTACGCTCAAAAACACCCCGCATATGCTTTCTCAGAAGCATACTGTGATGTGATATATATTAAACCAAGTTAACATTAGTGGCCACAAGCACTCTTAATGAACAGGAGATAGTCTCTGAAAGGTGTTTGTTCACCAATTTTTTAATATCTTCTCTTTGAGGTTCCACAAGCACTGACTTGGGCTTGTCACAATCCTGGTAAATTATTATCCTGATATTACTCTGATGAGGTGGTATGAGCATGGTGATAGACAAAGCTCTTGGGAAGTTAGGATCCAGGGGAAGCCATTGAAAATCTCAACTTGGTTAAGAGCATCTGATTGTTCCTAGAAGTCTGATATTGTACTAAATATGCCTCGGCACTGTGTTACCAAGAATGCATCCTGGGAAAGAGCACTGCCACAAAAATCTCTTTCCCAGTATTTCCTAGGATTCAGTTTGGCCACATCTCGAACAAGATCACTTCAATGGCAACTGCTTAGTTTGTATGGCTTGGCTAGAGCTGGCTTTGGGGAATATCTGAGCTTTAATTTGCTCACTGCTCCAGACCTTGTGAAGTCTGGTAGAAGAGGAGGCTTTCTTCATCCTGTATTTAAAGAAGCCTTGGTGGGTTGCTCTAAAGAACTGGGGTATTGGCTTAAGCTTCAAGTTGATGAAACCATAGCAACATGCTGTGGGATGCAGCAGCTGACAGGCTATATGTCAAGAGTGGTTCAGTCTCTGTGAAAGTGAGAGTAAGCCTCCAATAGTTGATTTTCAAGAACTCCTACAAGTTTGGTTTAGTCTCTGCATTTAACAGTGAGTGTTCTAGGACATACATGAACTATTGAGGTTTCATCTACCTGAAGCTAGATCTACTTGCTTTAATGTAACTGTAAGGAGCTCTGTCTTCACAGAGGAACTATGCATAATCTGAAACCAGTTGTCTGTCTATAAGTGTACATAAAATCACAAGAAGCAGGACATGCTGATTATTGGCCAGAAAACTCCAGGGAAAGTTAGGTGGCTCAAGGAGCAGCAGGCATGTTATTCTCTGTAATGAGGGAATTTATTTTCCGGTCTGGTTTGACCTCCAATTGTATTGTTCATTTCCTTATCAGAATTGATGATCTGTAAGCCTAGGACACCATCTTTTAAATAATGCCTGTATCATTTATCACAGTTTTTCTCTCCATCTCTGGCATTGTGAAACGCTTCAATTCAACAGAACCTAAATTGCTGAGGCCAACCTCTTTGGTGTACTTGTAGGGTGTTTAAGTGCTGCCCTTAAGAAGCCATTTGCAAAACCCCAGACACTTACTGATGCTCTCCAAAACCAAATTACAAGCAGTGTTTATTCCTGATCATTATTAACTTGAAATATTTCTGGCTTATAGGAAATCTTAGCTCAATTCTATCCCAATTCAGAATAAAACCGGTGTTTGTGGTTATCTGCAAATCAGAAATTTTTACATAACCCCTTGGAAATGGCAATTGCTACATGAAATAATTTGTTTCCTTATTATACAATGAAGGGTTGAGCAAGCCAGAACAGCTGATTAGAACTGGGAAGCTTTGAGATTCACAGCCCAAAGCTTCTGCTTTGTGAGGAGGACTACTGGAAGCCCAGAAAGTCTGTGCTTTGACTCGAGTTCTCTAGGTTCTAGGTTACCTTGGAAAGAGAAGAGTAAGGCCCTTTACTGCCTGTAGTCCTCATTAGTGCACTAAATTACTGTTTAGATTATTCAGACTAGACTAAAAATTAGAGTAGATAGAGCTTGAGCTAATTTGATTTCTTTTTAATTTTTGACCAGGTCTACCAGTGAGGTCCTACCTGCTTGTAGTCTTCTAGCAACTGGCAAAACAGAACTGTGTGTATATAGAACTGTAACAGGATGTGTTTTTTACCTGAAGAGGTACTTTGGTTTCTCAGTCCTGAGACTGGATTGAAATTTAGCACAAAGAAGTGCACTGGCAACTAAAGAATTAAATACAGCAATGCACCTTACTTGGGATGCATGCTTGCACTGGGAATATGTGATCCTGTTCTACTCTCAGTTTTTGGTGTGTGAGTCAGGAGTGAGGAGGGTGAGAACACTGATGCATAAACAAATATAAGGGTTGAAGCTCATAGCAAAGCAGAGTGTGCTTAAAATGTCTAATATGACACAGATTAAACCAATTTGTTTTTCCATTAAAGAGAAGCTAATAATGTGCTTATAAGCAATTTTTTTTCTGACTATCTTCATGCAGTTTATGTCTATAGAGTGGGAGATACCTGCATGTATTGTGAATAGAAAAATGTGTTTTAGGGTAGTGAAGACCTTAGTGCACTGCCAGGTGTTCTTGGTCATTCAAGTTTCAGCTGCTTTTGGTTCATCTAAGACATGCTTATTGTATGAAAACTGGTTGTGATTTAGTGTCCTAAACCTTACTTCTGAAGTACTGTGCTCCAGTATAAGGCCTGGGTTCATTCATCTGCATCTTCTGAAGCACTGGTATCACCCTGTTCAACATGTTCCTTGAGCACTAATTTAGTCAGAAGTGTACAAGTGTTCTTTATGCAAAATTGCAAGAGTGTTTCCATTAAAAGCCATTGTAACTCCACCTGGCTATGTGAATCAGCATGATTAGTCATCTGGTGGCATTACATGGAATAAAAAAGCTGTTTCTTACTTAGGAGGAGCTTGAAATTTTTTGCACTTTTTTTTGATGGCATTGTTTATCTTGCATTTTTAGAGATTGTTGTGTTTTACTGACATTTCCTGTTTTCAGTTTTGCTGATGAGCTACAGTGTCATTTCTGTCCCACAGGGAGGACAGAAAGGAGTTCATCTTCCTTTATGTTGTAAGTAAGTGGTCTCATGTGGTGGGACTTTTAAGTCCCTATTATTTGTAGCAGGAAAATAATTAGGGTTATATATCAGCTCTCTAGTTTCCTGTCCATATGACTGAATGAGTTGAAAGTTGATGACTTTGCATTGTAGTAATTTTGAGACTTTATTTGGTCAAGAGACTTTCTTTCTTGGGGTTCCTGATGTCTGGAAACTATATGCAAAGCAATCAAGTGAATATGAACTGCCACGTTTGGTTGGTTTTGGTTTACAGGCCAGCCAGTAATCCATACTTGAAATTCCTTCTCAACTATTGCAAGGGATGGCAAGATAACTCTGCACCATAAAAATGTCTTCCCAAAGGAATAAAACAACTCCATTACCTAGATGTACCAAAACTAATAGTAAATAACATAGTCCCCTGTATGTCATTGGTGACCTTTTCAAACTGAGAGATGCAGCATGAGGACTGGCTCCATGAACATCTGAAGAATTGATAGATCCACCCTCAATCCAAACATGTCTGGGCAGTTCTCCTGTCCTCAGAGGAGGGGAACCAATTCTAGGAGAGCACTCCCTAGCCTGCAACAAAACTCAAGCACACAGGCACTCAAAAAGGTGATCTTGATGTTTTCAGCTCCCTAAAGAGACTGACCTTTTTGCCTCCACTTCCAGGAACTCTGGTTGCCTTCTCTATGTGTCAGGGAGGGCAATGGGAGTGGCTTCTAATTTCTCTGTAAAGCAATGTGGACCACCCCAGTGTGTGGCATTGTTGAGGCCCCATAAGAAGGGACTTCTTGCAGCAGACAGTGGCAGGGCAGAGCTGACAGATGTAATGATGAGCCTGAGGTACTGCAAGGTTCAATGCACAGCTTAGGATGAGCCTTTTGTGTTTTATGTGTGTGAGGCTATCCTATTTATCCACATTTTATAGGGCTAGTTTTTACCTATAGGAAGCACTGTTAGCAATATTTAGACAGATCTTCAAAGCATCATCAGATGTTTGAGACCAACAGTCAGCCTCAGTTTTGTTGAGATGGGAATTGATACTAAGAAAAATCAATACATGAGGGCTTTTACAGCAGAGGACACAGCTGTACAATGGAAAAGTAGGATGATGCTGGAGTCTGTTGACTTCATATATACAGTGCCATTGATTTGAAGAGGTATGTTGTAATTTTGTTTCCTAGAAGGCCATTTCTCTTCTTAGCATGGAGAAGGGACAAAACAGTTTTCTGGAGAGCTAGGGGCTTGCAGCAAGCTGGGAATTGGAGTGTGTCCAGTATAATGGATAACTGAGAAAGCTGTGGTGGTACTAGTGTAAAGACATCAGAATTCTGGGGATTTGGCTGTGAAGTATCTGAGTATATGTCTTGAGAAAGCTTTCTTCTTGGTTTCAGTGGGGACTCAGCTGCTGAGGAAAAAGGAAGAGACTAAGAAAAAAGATGGAAGGACTTGTAAGCAAGATTGCTTGTGTTGGATTCTGGATGAACAGCAAGATCCGGTTTCCACTGCTTTTGGGAATCTTTAAATAGTAAGAAGATAAATCTATGAAGAAGGAAACATTTGAAGCTACAAGATGGAGGTATATGAGAATCCTTGACATAGCTTAGAAATATGAAGTTGGTCTTAGTGTATCTATTTGGTAAATCCCCTATTAGAATTCTTGCTGCTCCTCAGAAAATTCTGCAGACTTGTAAACCAGCTGTTTATTTCCTTCAGTCCTAATCTTATGCTTGCAAGAAAAAGTGTTTGGAAGCTTGAACTTCAGCTGAATCATCTTTCCATTCCTTCAAATTGTGGTCACAGAAGCTGGTTCTGATGTTCATTACTAGTTAACCATGATATCTGAACTGATGAATTTGTCTGCAATTTGTTCTGTTACTGAGTACTGTTAGACTGGAGAAAGGAAAAGTCCAGCAAAATAATAAGAACAATTATGTTGGTATAAATATGTAGGTCCAACCACCAATTTCTTGTGATCGTGTTGTAACTGTGTATTTTCCCTTTCTGCCTGTAAAATGTGACAAATGCTTTCTTCTTCCCATCATATATAAAATTATATGCTCTTTAGGATGGTGACTTTTCCATTCATAACATTCAGATGACCCCTTTTGTCCCTTAAACACACCAATGCTGTTACTAAGAAAATGTTCCTAAGTCTTTGGCCACTGGCTCATTACCCAAGCCAAGCAGAATGGTCAAACTCTGCACTCACAGGGATCATATAATAAGTGAAGTCTTGGTGTAAAACAGTTATTTCCTGGTATTCTTGACATCACCTGTTCATCTTGACATCATGATGTTCTAGATGTTTTTTGGGCCGTTTTTCTTTTTTGCATCCAATCTAATTTTGGAGGGTGAGAAGAAGGATGTTCTCTTTATTGTGTGCCTCTTCATAGAGTATTCTGTTGCATTAACAAGTTAAAAAAAAAGAAAAATAGGAAAAATGAAGAGCCTATCTGGCCTAGCTCAAATGTAATATTCTGGAAATAAAATTTTCACTGGCAGAATTAGCAGCCTTCCAAAAGACAACTATTACATGGCATATACAGTTTTGTTTTGCTATAGTATATGTCTAGCATTATAAATTTATCTAAAATATAATTGAAGAAATTAAAGTAGCTCAAAACCACCTCCAGCTGAAAAAACACAGCATTTATACAGTATAACCCTTGGGAAACGTTGATTTGTGTCTTTTGGATCAAATTGCTTTTCAAAGTTGGAGATGACTTCTGAATTTTGGATCCTCTTTCATGAGTTGAACATATTATCAAAAGGGCAAATTTGGCATCTAGGTTCCCTGTGACGGCTGCTTCAGAAAATATTGGTAGGAGTTCTTCTAAGAATCAATTCAGTATAATTTTTGTAAAATAACGATATATGTTAATAGAATGCTATGCAATGAGTGATTCTGCGGCAGACTCCTGTGTGTCCCCAGAGATGAGTTTCCATGCAATTGTCTGTGTGCTAAAGCAACTGCCTGGAGAGGGAATTGGGTAACCGTTCTCTCTCATGATACTTGTCTGAAGAAGGTCCTAGAGAGGTGTGGTGAGATGTGGAACACCTCCAGTATAAACACCAGTAGACACTGCAAAGCTGGTGGGGCCCACTGCCAAAGACTGCACAGTTAGGTGTGTACTGCTGAGCACAAAATTCTTCAGAAAATCAAAGCAACAGCCACATAATGGAAAACTACTAAAAAACTGCACTGCAGAACACAGAAGGGTACATCTTTGAATCTAGCCCTTCCCTTCATTCCTCATTTAATCTTCCCTTAGGGTGAGTACCAGTAAAGATCAGTTTGAGTCATGAGTCCTAAATTTGTCAAAAGTACATGAATATTTGTTCAGTAAATACGGGTCATCTGGAAGACAGAGAAGATGGTTTGTGATGGGCAAGTGGGAGATCATACTGTGTAATACTGTCATGCAGTTCATGGTATTTGAGGTTGACCTTTCTCTTTTGGCAATGCAGAATATTTTCCAAAACAGGCACAAACCAGTAAGTTCCGACTTGAGAGCTCTCTGAGGTGTGAATTCATTCCTACCAAGGGTTAGGATTTAAAGCATCCATCCTTAAATTTTCTTGAGATACAATGCTTTATACTTCCCTCACAAAGTGGTGTTATACTCTTGTAGTGAATTAAAATGATCTGGACAGAATGCTATTTTATATATTTAATTTTTTTTATTTCTGAAGTTTATTGCCAATTTAATAAATTGTCTTTTTCTTTCCTCCCCAATCCCCAATTACCATCACATTTCCCTGCCCCCCCTCCTCTCCACACCCCACCCCCGCTTCCTTCCCCCTACATTCACATTTTATTTTGATCATTATTTGCCTAAATCTCTAGGTATGATAATGGAAACACTAAATATAACAGATTACACTACTAAGCTCTTTAACAAAACTTTTCCCGTCCCAGTTAGGTCTAAAACATGCAATGCAGTGGCCATAGCAAGCATCTTACGTGTTTGAGGACTACAAAATGGCATTTTGATACTCTGGGTTACAGTAGGACTAGAAGTTAACTTTGTTGGAATAACTGACAATCAGTGGGTCTGGAAATCCACATGGTGGTATTTTTTCTGTTTCTGAAGAGGGTTATACTGAGCTGGTGAAGGGTCTGGAGCACAAGTCTCACGAGGAGCAGCTGAAGGAGCTGGGGTTGTTTAGCCTGGAGAAAAGGAGGCTCAGATGAGACATTGCTCTCTACAACTGCCTGAAAGGGAGCTGTAGTGAGGTGAGACTCAGTCTCTTCTCCCAGGTAGCAGGTGACAGGACAAGAGAAAATAGCCTCAAGTTGCACCAGGGAAGGTTTAGATTGGATATTAGGAAAAATTTTTTCACTTAAAAGTTTGAGAGGCAATAGTTTGATGCTTCTTATGATGTGGAAGACCTGTGTACAGCCTCCTTTCATGAGATGACATAGAAGCAGAAAGAAGATGGTTTTCAGTGTTTATTTGCTGCTTTATGTCACTAAGTGGTTTTTTGTGGTAGCATAGTGAGTGAGTTACAGGGCACAAGACCAGAATGTTCTCTGTTGCTTCCTGGAAACCTGATAGCTTATATTGTTAACTTTCTGGTGCTTGATTCTTTCTTTACTATGTTGAGTTTTTTAAACTGTTAATTCCTTTGCATTCTGCCAGAAGATGATATGTTCCTCCAGGCAGTTAAGAGAATAATCTGTAAGTATTGTGGTTTTGGCTAGTGTACCAGGAATGCTGGCTCAGGCCAGGTTGCTCAGATGGGCATTCCTGGGACTGCAGAGCAGTTGTTATAACTGAAGTCAAAGGACTGTAGCTAGAGATCTGAAAGTGCTTCCCCTCCATGCATTTGTAAGTTAGTGTCAATGCAGAGAATAAGACTCCCCAGTTACCAGCTCAGTACGAGCTGACCTTTTTTTGGAGGAAGTAGTGTGTGTGTGTTGGATGGAGCTGTCTTTAGGGAAATGAAGAAAGACTTTTGCAGAAGACTTCAGGAAGTGTCACAGTAAACCCAGAGTAGCACATTCACTATGTGCTCACCAGATTTTTCTAAGGTCTTTTTAGAAGACAGTTTCAGTGACCTGCATGTGCTGCCCAAAAGGAGCTGGAAACCATCTGGCATCAGTACGTATCTGCACTGTCCTTCTGCAGGTCCAGTGTGAAGAGGGTGGTTATCTGGGGCAGTTGATAATGACATGATCTTAAGAAAGATCCTGAAATGCCAAGATGTACTCCTGAAGTAATTTAAGTGGTATTTTGTTCTTGCTTTTTCTTTTAATTTCTTTTACTCTTAGAGTTTCCCTCATTGACCTTATCCCAAGACAGCAGGGGAAAGGAATGAGAAAGAAATGTAGAAATAGAGGCTAGGCACTGAATGCTAAAGGTGTTGCCTTACAGATATCTATGCTTGGTTAGCATAGTCTGAAATTTGGAAGGGTGCTGTATTCTTTGTAGTTTGGGGTGTGTGTGGGGGGGGTTATGTTACACCTTGCATAGGATTAATGGTACATAATATGACATTCAGGTACTACAGTTTAAGGAAACTCTGATAGAGTGATGCTTCTACTTATGAGCTACCAGAGTCCTACAAGTTTGAGTTTTTTCTGTTTAATACTTTAATACCAGAAGCCTCTTGAATTCTTTTAGAAATTGAATTCTTTTTGAAAATGTCATACTACTTGAGGACTTTTTAAAATCTTCCACCTTTCCCTTTTTAGAAAAGGGAAAGTATCTGGGAATATTGAGAACACTTATCACATTTAGTTACTGGTATTTAAAATTTCCAATTCCCAGAAATAAATGATGCTTCCAAACTTGTCATGCAGCATGTATTTCAACTGCTGGTGAGCACAAAGTTGCCTGCTTGCCCTATAACAGAGAAGACCTTCTATTTTGTGACTTTTACTGTTACTAGGGCTTCAAGTATTTTTCACAGATTGATGAGAGAGTTTACAGAGTACTAATTACCAGTTTTCTTTCTTCATTCAATGATCAAATGCTTGTCTTCAATGGGTAATTGTAGGTTGAGAAGAAAATTGAAGAGGAAAGGAGGGGGAATATCAACTGAAAATATTTGCTGTGAAACATCCAAAATTATACCAAGACTTAGTATTTTACTGTCCATTTTAAATTATAAATGCCATTATTTTTCTAATGCAGTTGATCAGGTGCTAAAACATTGTCTTGCTGTGTCTGTTGGCAACTGTTGAATAATATCACAGTACAAAAGCACAGATTAGTGGCTGGCACAACAAAATTGATTTGCAGATTCTGTAGCTCTGTTGTAAAGTTATCTGTGGAATCTTTTTCCTTTTTTTTTCCTCTCCAGTTCTTCAGAACATTTTTTCCATTTCTGCAGTGTGATTTAGGTTTTAGTATTTAAAGGACTAATATTGCATGGAAAAATATGAGCATGGAGATGTTACTTTTGGAAGGAAATTGTAATTGAAATTGGAGAGGCTTTGAACTAAAAGAGCTATGGCAGACTAGGATGGAACAGAAGTACTGAACCTTGGATTTGTTAATGCAGTTTCTATTCCATGAAAATAGAGCTGTCCCAGAAACCGAGCTACTGTTTTGAGCAGACTTCACAATGGGTCCCTATAGTTTTTAGCTTGCCTGCAAGAAAAGCCCTGTATATTAAGGGATATTTCTTATTCATGTGCTAAATTAATTATTTAGATGTTCAGTAGCTTACACTCTGCAAGCTAAGAAATGCAATTATTGAATACACTCTCTTCTTGGTGTGGATTTCTACCTGAAAAGACTTCTGTTTGATCTTAACACAATTGTGCTGGGTTCAAGTATTCCTCTTGTATTGTCTAAAGATTACACCTAAAATAGTAGAAATTATGTTTGGGTAATAAATCATGGATATAATTGAGACTTTTCCATTGAAATTACAGGCCAGGGCAGTAACGTGTCTTGTACTTGTGACCCAGACAAAAAAATTACATACTGTGTACGAACTTCTAAAAAGGCTCTTTGATGAGATTGTAAACAGTATATAGGCACTGATATGTCTTTAATCTTTCAGCTGATATTGCATTCAGGATAACAGAGCTTGTTGGAGGCAGGGATTTGCAGTAACTCATATGACTGGGCCAGAGTTTCTAAGTAGAAGTCTTGTGGACATTCTTGGCTGGATCCAGAGGCTATCACAAAGGAAAACTTTACCTCTGGGGAACTTATTGGTGTGATGCTGATAATAAGGCACCTGAGGAAAAGGTTCAGGGTTAAGTGGTAAAACTGAAAAATGAAATTGTTTCCTCCAAAATTGAACTGAGAACACTCAGAGAGACAGGACTTGTGTAAGTTTCAGAATGATATAAGTACCAAGTACTAATAGCCTAAATACTTTCTGAATGCTGGGGCCTTTCTGAAGGCACTAGCCTGTGATGTCAAATTATACTTTGTTTTGCAGGATTTGAATTTTTGGTAATGATATATGTGTGTTATCTTCATCCCCTCTTCTCCTCCACATCCATGGGGATCTCTTAAACACTGTGCCTGAAGAGATTTTAAATGTTTGCTGCTGATTGGAAAAATTCTTGTACAATGAATAAAGACTCTCTATTTGCAGCTAAACTCTTAAGGATTACTGAAATTATAGGCAAACTATAATTGTGGTACAAATTCTAATTACTGGAAAAATGGAACAAGTTCTAATTTTAAGACTGCTAAATATTCAGAACTGCTAAATATTGGTTTTTTTCAAGTCTGAGCCTCAAATTAACTTATTTTAATTTAAGCAGTGTTATGGAATTGATTATAATATTTTTGAACTATTAAAACTGGTAAGTTTTAATAGTTCAAAATAATTTATAGTTGGAAGCAGATAAAGACATTTGAATGGGGAGAATAACCATATTCCTTAAAGGGAGTACACTTGCCATAAAATATCCCTTAAGAGAGATGTAGCAGCTTTTATTTTTAAAGAAACATACTTTTACTAGGACAACTTCTAGCGACTGACCTTGGTATGGAGCTAGGCCTTGGTGAGCTCTGCGCATCCTTTGCTCTTCTGTTTTCTGTCCCAAGCTTCTATAACCCATGGCATCACTGGCTGTGAGCTGGAGCCTCAGCAGGTTGTTGTGAGGTGCAGGCAAGTCCTGCCTGTTAATGCCTACACAAGAAGAAATGTGTGGGGAAAGTAACACAAAGGACGTTCTAGGCACTCAGTATCACAAACGTTGAGCCTTTTTGCTTCTTTTAAATTGTACTTCAATGCATTACTAAAGTTCTGTTTAAAATATTTGGGGTTTCATTTCTGTGATTAAAAGAAGCAGTGTATAAAAATACAAAACCATAGTACTCTCTGCAACCCAGCAAATGGGACTTTATATCCCCAAACACCGAATCAATTAGCCATAAATTGAAAGCTTATGGCCTTTGCCAAATGTGATCTGTAGCATGAATTGGAATAAAACCCCTGTGGATTAACAATTCAGTTGCCATAGAAACTTCTGAAACTGGAACTGAAAGAATGCAGCTCATGACATTTTGGTACCTCTAAGCCTTTATATATAATGTCAGCTGTAACAATAGTTATGTGCATGATTTTTTTTTTTTTTGGCCTTCTAACTCTCATGAACACTGGAAATGGGTTCTTTATGGTTAAGTCTGGAGTTGCTCTGGTTGTTCTTGCTGCTTGGGATCACTACATAGAGGTGATCACTCCAACTCCCGATGCTGCAGGTATTATGTAGAGAATAATAGGCTGAAATGATGTATTTAGTATTTGCATCCAGGTGACTTTGGCAGTCACAGACCAATTTCAAGAATGTCATGTACCTAGCAGTTATACTCCTATACATACTGTTAACTCTTTAACAGCTAGGTATAGCTGCATTCATAAGCTTCCACAACCCAGCTCCTAGACTGGATCTAGAGCAACCCTCTATGCAATTACACTTAGCTGATTCAAAGGGTAGTTGACAGCAGGTGGACCTTCCATTTCTAGTGTTTTAATTCTTGGTGTCTTCTCATTGCTCTAACCCCTGGGTTTATTCAGCTCAGTGTGCCTGCAAATCAGACATCTATAGCTTTTGAGAGAGACTACTATTATAGTCTGCAGAGAAACATGTTGGCGAAGTTGCAGGCAGCTTTTATATCAGGTCCACATTTATAACCACCAGTTGGATCATGGTTAGGTGAATGAAAGGCTGCTCTACCACTCTGCTCTGTTATATGCTCTCTATTGCTTGGTCTTTTGTCTTTAGAGCTGTTAGTCCAGTATTCCTGTGCTAAAATCACTTGAAATAGAGACATTTGAAATTACTTACTGCAAGAGAAAATGTCAAATCCTTGTTCAACTGAAAGTGAAAGGATAAAAGACAAGGGTTTTAATCCGGCCTTTTAAATACGCTAAAAATCAAGCAACAGACATCCTTAGCCATAACCTTGTTCAAAGCTGTATTCAGCACTTTTGTCCTGTCTCCTGAGCTGAGACTTGGCATAACAAGAGACCACAAAAATCTTTAAATGATGGCAAGACAACCAGGCCTGTCTACTCCAAATAGCTTTTAAAGCCCCTGATAGATTAATAGAAAAGCCTACATTGTTGACCTATTGGTTTGCTAACACTTTAAGTCTTTGGATACTTACGTATCTGGATGAGGCATCCATGAATTATTGAAGTCTCTGTGTAGTAGTTGCTAACTGAATGCCTCTTTAACTTTTAGCCTGCTATTTAACATTTTTTTAGAAGTTCTCAGTGCTTTCTGCTTGAGCAAAATGTGACACATATACTCATTGTTACTAATCAATGTAGAATCATGTTTGAAACAGTACTGTCTTGTGCACACTAATTCTTCAAGCATACTCTGATTACTCCATTTTCAGCATTTTTACATCCTGTAAGATCTAGCATCTTGCTGCCATTTTCAATCTGTTCTTCTTGTAGGAGTGTTGTTTAGATGTTTACTATTTATAAGGGCCCTGCAATGTGCATGTTGGCTGTTCTTACCTCTTAGTGGAAACTGAGACCGGAGTATTATAAAAATATAGCTGGTGCATGAAGTCTTAGGCTTCATGCCAAAATAAAGAAGGGATTGGAGGCAGGGGGAGGTAGGAGTAACTGGAATAGAAAAGGTCATGTTCTCATAAGAAGTGGCTGCAACTTGGCATAGATTTGTAAATCACATCTGTTTAATCTAGTGATGAATTTGGCATAAAGTTGTTGCCACTTCTCCTCAGTCTAGAACTTAGTTTTGTAGCCCTTCTGACTATCATGTGGAATTTTAATCTTGATCCAATGTGTCTTGTTTCCTATTTCTCTGAAGTTCAGTGATTAATAATGTTGGTTGGCTAGGTCAGAGAATTTGAAAGTTTATTTGTGCATTTAAGGGGGCTGAAATCCTAAAGACTCCTAGAACAAATGCAGTTATATCATAGTCTTTACAAAGGAGTAAAATAACAGTAATTTTAAAAGTCATTGAAGCTGTAGTTAATGGATATAGTGGACGGAGATATCAGTCCTTTGAGGCCATAGGTCCATCTAGAACATGAATCTAAAAGAAAAAAAAATGGGCTGTGCTATATAAATAGTTGATGCTGTTGAGTCTTTGATTCTTTATGGAGCCTTGCAGAAGACATGCAGTTTGCAGGAGTGAGACCTGGCATTTTGCTATTTTCATTGAACTGATAGTCTGCATAGCAATAACACAAAGTGAGCACTTCTGCTGCTGGAGTTAGCAAGTCTGGACTAGTTACTATTGTTGTGACATAGTGCTGCTGTATCAACAGCAGAAGATTCAAAAACCTTTATTTGTCTGCAGTTGGGGTTTGTTTGTTTGTTTGTTTGTTTGTTTTAAAATGTTAGATTGACAGCCCAGCTAGTTACGAGGCAATCAAAGGGAATGAAATTCCTTAGTACCTGAAAGCTAGAGAATTGTTTCTAGAGTTTATAAAGTCTGATTATGGTTGAATCTTTAGCAATAGTGGAATCAGGGCTGGGGGAGGGTGTGGAGAATTATATAACTGCAAAACCAAATCTATTTGGAGTGACATTTAATAAAATTATTAAATAGGCCAATGGAAAACTACAGAAAATGAATGGCAGGAAGTATACACAAAACCTGTTTCTGTGGAAGTCTGTTTCTACAGCCATCCTCTTTTGACAGCATGTAAAGGGCCAGATCCTCAGCTGGTGTTAGTTATCCCTCAGCTGAGACAACAGAGCTGCACTGATTAACAATTTAGGCTTTGACACAGCCTGGCTGACTTTCAGTTTGCACTTGGGCATCTGATAATACCTATACTGGTGTAGGACATAAACATATGCATGGCAGAAACAGGAAAATGCTACAACCTTTTCTTTTGCAAGAATAAAGGCTGGCAAATACCTTCAAAGCACCCCCAACAACCAAACAAGCAACCCTCCTGACAACCCTTGAATTTTACCATTTTCTGTTAGTTTTTATCCATGAAAACTTTTGCTTATAAGAACATTCCTGGAAAGAGAATACGAAAATCTTTGCATGAAGTGCTTGCACCAGTACTTGTGCATGATTTTGTGTAGCAACTGTGATTTGAGTCATGCAGTGAGCCACAAATTGATACCATGTAGGATAGGGGAATGAGCATGGATGGTGGGTGATTGGTGTAAAACAGCCTTGAGATAACTGGCATAAAACTATCAATTTACTCATACTTTTAGGAGTTTAAACAATGACGAAGGAGCATAATTCTGAATTCAAAGTCTGGTAAAATATTTTTCTACCAAAAATAAAAAGTAAATATTTGTTGAAGGTTTCTGTTTTCATGAGCAATTAAATAATTGTTTTGCAAAATTTGTTAGAATCATGACTTTGTAGAACACAGCTTAAAATCTGTTTCAAAACAACTTTTGCAGATAGATTTTTACTCTGTTAATGTTCCCAACAGGGCTGGCTTTGCTTTCAGGAATAGTTCCTCTGAATTTAACAGGATCATTTATGGAATAATGAATATAGGGTCTAATTCTGAGACTTCAGTAATAAAATGTTTCAAATGCTATAGCTGAACACAGGTTTGCAACATCAGGTTGAGACAAGTGTTGCTGACATAAAGGGATGTGGATCTGCTGTGATCGTTGCATCCTCTGTACTTAATACAATTTATCATAAACTCTTTTGGACTTGTCCATGCTTTTAACATAAATCACCTTGTAACAGTAAAATGACAGACTTGCTGCTATTTTGTCTTAGGATGTTGCTTCTCAGATTTAAGAATTTACCTTATTTTCTCTAAAGCTGAAAATTAAGGTGCACAGATGTCTGACTTTACCTGATCATAAAATATCTGTGCCCAAGACTGATGTAAAAGTTCTAAGAAAAATCTTTCTTACCTGCTTCATTGAGATTCCATGAAAGTAATTTGTTAGCAACTTTTCACAGCCATGAATAGGAAGCCTGAAAACAGTCATGTGCTCAACTGCAGAGGCAAAAATTATTTCACAAGAGACACCCTGTGGAAAAATTAATCTTTCTTGCACAAGTAGGTATAAGTTTACCAGAAGAATTGATATGGGTGACTAAAAACTCCATAGGCTTCCGATAGTGCTACCTGATCCACACAAATTGGCAGTCACAGAACACTTCTACAGTCATGTTGTTGCATTGTTCCAGCATCTTCAAAGTGTATTGATCCAGCTCTCCTTTTGGTTTTGCAATGTCATCCTTCTTTGCATGATCTTGGCCAAGTATGGCCAGCTGTGTAGGATGATACTTGTGTTGCCTAGTAACATCAATGCATGAAATAACTATCAGAATATTCTCTATAGGGAATACTTGCTTAAGGCCTACCATTTTCAGGGAACACTTAAAATGCATATTTTAAAAATACGTGACTACATTAACATGCTTACTCCTACCTTAATGTCTAGTGTGAGGTAATACTGAGATGCTGATAACACTGAGATTGGCCTGA
Source organism: Lanius collurio (assembly GCA_020086605.1). Classification (NCBI taxonomy): domain Eukaryota; kingdom Metazoa; phylum Chordata; class Aves; order Passeriformes; family Laniidae; genus Lanius; species Lanius collurio. The sequence goes on from JACBWW010000010.1 coordinate 13,522,012, forward strand.
GTATCTATAATATGCCCCTCAGACTGGCTGAGTGCCACTAGTCACTACATCATAATCTATAATACAGTTAAAAATGATGACCATTTTTGATTTTACCTTTTATTTACAAAAGATGTTCAGTCAGCCCTATGGATGTGAATGTTTCACTGCTGTCTTCTAGAAATCACACAGTGCAATGGATAAAAAGTTCTCTTGTCTTTCGTAATGTTTCAAACAGCAATTCCATTGCCTGTTATATGCGTTTCTGAGCATTTGAAACATTGAAAAATGGTTCAAGGGTAAAATACTAAATATAAACTAGTTTAGATAATCAGGTTCCTTTTGTCTAGTAAGCTGTGATAATCACAATGTACTCAAAATCTACCTCTCAGGAAGAAAATTGACTTAAACATTTTGCCTTCCCTGAGTTATTAAGACCTGGCAAGTCATGTGTAACTGTGTTAAACTGCATTTGGGTAAAGCTTCAAAATTGACCATGCTGATTAATTTAAAGAAAAATTCAAACCAAATGAAAGCCTTTTACTAGTATGATGAACATATAACTGATAATTCCAAAGTGTAAGTAGAAAATTTGAAGGGTAAATGATGACTAGACAAGGTCACCGTATTAAAAAAACCCACCCCACAACTGTAACACTGCACTCTGCATGGGGTTGTGGAGTCAGTAATGTTTTCTAATCTAATGCTCTTATCAGAACTGAATTTGTCCTGTTTGTAGCCATTCCATATCCTTCAGGGGGAATTACAAAGGTGGAGTCTCTGAAATAAACCAGAACTTGGTTTCTATCTTGTTCATGCAGCTGAATTTACCCCTGATAACAAAAAACCCACAGTTGCTTTTCAGCTATACGTTGGGCTCCCTAGCAATTGCTATTACAAATACAATGAACTGAACATGACTTTCTCAGTAAGGCTCTGCAGTCTGATGCAATTTGCATAATGAAATATGCTCAAGGTTCATGGTTTTAGCTAAAGTTAGCATAGTGAAATATCTCACGAAGGAAACCTTTGTGAGATATTTCACATAAGGTGGCTCACATTAAAGCACAGAGAGGTTGTTGTAGCAAATGGAAGTTGGCAAATTTAAGCTTAAAATGATAGGTGAACTGTTAATGCTGTGGATAAGTGAATAATTGCAAAATGTACCTAGAATGCAGTGGGCATCATGTAGTTTGATATCCTTATATCAAGACTGTCTTTCACTCTAAAGTTTTCCAATAGTTAGTTGTGGTCTTCCTTCTTACAGGAAGTGCATGTTCTTGTGTTCCAGTCATGGAACACCAACCCTGGAAAACAGTGGTGCTATCAGCATTAATGGAGGAGAGAAGGTGAATCCTTTAAAAGATTAGATATTGGATCATGGTATACCAAAGCAATGTTTGTGACTTGGCTCTGGTAATTTTTTATTTACCTAAGTTGATGTTAGCCATGGACAGCTGTGCATTAGTCTTCCCATTCAGCTGTGTTGTTTGTCCCTGGCTACCTGGCCTGTGACCACCTGCAGGTATAAATGTTCTGCAGTTTGAAGCAGAGGAACTCAGTAAACCTTTTGGGGGATTGTAAAGTGTTCTTGTGTGACTTACATGCACTCTGTGAGTCTTGGCTGCCAGCTGTCAGTGGTGTTTTTTAACCAAAACACAGATCAGAGGGATCAGAGTCCTTAAAATGAGGAACATCATTGCCTGATGTAAACCCCTGCATAGGCAGGGAAGCTGTCTAGGCAAGGCAAACTCAGAGCCAACCTCAGACTTCACTGTAGTTGCATTTAGATGTGTATTGTGGAGAGGATGCAATATGTTATAGTAAGAGATTTCCATTTCCTGGCTCCAGTGGGAGCAGGCTGAACCCTCTGATAAAGATGTTGAACTGACTTCTAGCCTTCTCAAGTAGTGGATTCTGACTCTCAACCTCATTCAGGCCTTTTTGACAAGTTCATCCCATTGAAACAGGAGATTACATTTAGGCTACAGGAAGTAAGACTTTCCCTGTTTTCACCATGTTTTGACCACCATGAATTCTGTCCTGCATGGAGCACAAATCCACTTTTGTCTTGTCTTCTCTGAAGCAAGATTACATTTGTTTCACCCTTTAGTGAAGAACCTGGCTCTTTTAAATACCTGATGATAACACAGACTGTTTCTCTTACCCTTACTTTCAGCATCTTTAGTATGGTGTGCCATTTTCTACATGCTGTGCACATGTATTTATTAATGTACCAAAGATGCTAAATTTACTTGGGGAACTATTTTCATCCCACGTCACAGTGCTGCTTTGATTTGCTGATGGGCCTCTGTATTTCTTTGCCAACATTCCTGCATGTTTCTGGTTCTTATTTATTTATTTTTCTAATGCCTGTTTCCTCTCATTAATTACTCTGAACCTACACAAATGTGATTTACTCATATTACAAGAAATCTCTTACAGGGCATGTTACTTCCTGAATATTATAATATCTTAATTAGGCTATGTATTAAGTAGCAAAATACGTGATTAGGTCACTTACTATTTCTGTCAATTGCCAACTAGTATCTGCAAGCTTAACCCTTGAGGCTGATTCTGGCTAATCATATAGTGCATAAATCATGAGTGGCCTTGAAGTAAGCATCTTTGTAATTCCTCAGTCTCTCAGCCCTCCTGGAACTCTTCCCCAGAGGACAGTTCAACACCTGGTTATTGGTTATGAAAAGACAGATGTATATAAGGTAGATACAATTGTCTCCCTCTTACTGAGCACAAAATGAACTGGCTAGCTCTGATTTTTGAGAACCTGGTCTGGGACTAAAAGAAGATTTGGCTTTTTTAGCATTAGGTGACTGAAATACATAAAGTAATCCCTGCAGCAGAAATACGTGTCGGTTATAATTAAGCATCATCTGTATGTGTGTGGGGGAAGAGGACTGAAACTGGTGATGTAAGAGCAAATTCCTCCTACACTGCATCTCTTTGTGAGAACAGGAGTAAGCCTTGCTGCACTGCAGTACTTTTTACATCTCTTCTGTTTCTGAGAACCCAAAAAGTGGTCAGAAAACCAATGAATGCCTAAAATAAGGGCGATTATAGGGAAGGAATCTACAGTATATTTGTCATGCTCAGTATATCTGTGTCAGTCTGTAAGGTTTGGGACAGCTGTGTGTTGGAAGGATGGTCATTGGAATTTCAGGAACCAGCCCTTGTTGAAGAGGAAAGTGATTTTTCATGCCAAATTACATTTTCTGGTTATTACTCAGTCAATCCTGTTTGAGGTTCATGCAAGCAAGTTTGGGAGTAAAACTTAGTTACTTTTAAAATGCCAGAAGATCAGTTACTTTTACAAGGCTGAAAGAGGAATATTGGGGGAAGGATCAATCTAATTGCCCACATAAAGCTTTCAGCACTGCTTCAGATTGTACCTGTGGAGCTCTGTGCACAGCTACTGAGTATGCTCAGTACAGCTTTCAGGAACAGAGAATAATCACTTTCAGCAAATTTACTCAGGAGGAGCCTGTCTGCCAAGTGAAGCCACCTCCCTCCTTGGCTGTGTTTATAAAAACATTGTTTAAATGGGGAAAACAAGAGAAGAGCAAACAGATTCCTGGACCCACCCAGCACTTCTCTCTGCAGCACAGCCACTCCTCCTGTGTGGGATCCCTCACATGACAGGGAAATGCTTCTGGAAGCTGTTATTTTAAAATATTGGCAGCACATCTTTGGGTGGGACTGCTCTATCTCATATCTTCTTACATTCTCCTACCAGCTACTTTTCCTGTTTTATTTGTTGCTGTGGCTGTATCAGCTGTAACAGCATAATTCTTGTTTGTCCTCTGTGAGTCTTTTTCATATGCTTTTGAATGAGGGTTGTTCTGTAGGTGATGTGCCAAAGACCAGTCACCAAATCTGACACTTGTGTGTCTCTGGAACCCCAGTGAGGAAACAGTAATCTCCAAATGGCACAGATGGCTTTTGACACTGTAATGATGCACCTGCATAGGCCAGAGTGTGCTCAGATGTACGGAGAGGCAGTGCTACTCCCAACTCAGATTGTCTGTGCAAGGTGTGATAAATGTCCCTGCACGTCTTTGCTCCCTGGTGCAGTAGTGTAGCCTGAGCTTCAGTCTGACTGCAGGTTCCTGCTATGCATTTTGCAGCAGCTCACACTTATAACATCTGAGCCCGGCTTCAGGAGGTCCTGCCTTGCAATATCCATTCCATTCACTAGACAGCTACCTCCTGCCCTTTTATTGTTCGGGACAGTTGTGTGTGGGGAGTGCAAAGAAGTGATAAAGCATATGTAAGCCTTCACATTGTTTTTCCACTGTCTTGCTGTTTTGAATGGTAGCTAATGATATTTGCAAAGCTTCTTACTGTTACACACGTTTTTTCCATTCCGGTGAGGGACACCCTTTGCTTCTTGCTGGGTGTTCAGAAACAATGGACCAGTCACAAAAGGATTTTGCTTTAGCAATTGTTTCTGTTGGCTGGGCTAGTCCTGATAACATCTCCTCCTGCTGGGTACAAAGAGTGCTTGAGCTGAGGGCTTTAATGTCTTGCATGGTCAAGGTTTTGTTTTAAAGGGAGTAGTAGTTTATTTTTGGAAGGAACTCTGAGGAGCGGCCACATAGCATTCAACTCTCCTATCCTGTTTATCACCTCCAAGTCCAGCTCTTCTCCCAAAATGGGTTTTCAAGGTGCCGCACTGTGCTGAACTACAAGGTAAGATTTGGCAGTGAGTTTTCTGCTTTTGGCAAAGTATTAGTTGGCACAGGAGATTGAAAATTGCTTGGGGATAAGCTACTTAGTCTAATTCACACCTAGAATAATCTCACACATTAGTGGAATTCCTTTACAAGTGAATTTGTTGTCTTTTCCCCATATGTTATCATAAATCTGCTGGAACACACATAGCCACCATGGAAAGGCTGATTAAGTCAAGAAGGGCTAATACAAGCCTCAGCTGAAAATACTGTTTAAAAAGTCAAATTCCTGAATTTTCTTGTCCTATGTATCTTGTCCTGTTTTGCTTGTGCTCTTAAAAGAGTCCTGCACAGGGCCTTTTCTGCATTGCAGGCAAGGTACGAGGAGAAAGTAGAGGAAAAATTATCACTTAAGAGACTTGTCTAAGATAGATGGATGGAAACCAGCAATCCTAATTTGCAGAGTCTTGGAGTTCTGAATAATCTAATTTCGCTGTCTGAGAAGGATAATTTTGCTAGACTTCCAGTTGAGTGTTCCAGAAGCATGACTGGACTGCTGCAGAAGGAACTCTGATGTGCCTAAATGCATTACTTGTATAGTTGCTTGACTGAATGCTGATAAGCAAAGCTGCAGCAGCCCGTGTACTGAGATCTGTTGACTTTAATGAGACATGAGGCCCTTCTTCTCAAGTGCCCTTCTTGAACTGGTGTCTGACCACTCCAGTACTTCCAAGGCAGTTGTATCCAAGTAAAGACTACTAAGAAAACTCAAACTGAGCAAAGCCTCACAACCAGACTTGGTCAAGGGGATGTGTTGGATGTCCATATTTAAGTGATGGACATGAGATAAGGAGTACAGAAAATTGTAGTGTGTTCCCTATTGCTTAAATGCATCTTTAAAAACATTACCAAAATCCCCTATCATTTTGACTAATTAATAATAATAGGGCAAACCTTTTTGTTTAGAATGTCATCTATCCTAAGGTAACACAGCTCCTCTTTGTACAGGGTGCTACAAATGGTTATCTACAGGATTTGAAATGGATTTTTCAATTTTAGAAGAAAACCATGAATTTAAATCATGATCTGCTACCCTTCTGCAGAAGATCTCGGCATTTGCATCTCAAGTGGTAGTTGAGCAGATAGCTCTGTGCCAGCCCCTGTAACAGTGAGCAGATTAGCAAGGTTCTGAATTAATTGGAAACACCTTCCTAGAAGACTTGGATCTTACAAGACTTGTTTTTTCAAGTGTAATTAAGCACTGAATATAGATGGAAATAGAGTTGGAGACATCATTAGGGGGGTGTAGAGAACACACAAATTTCTCAGATTTTTGTGGCAAACAGTGATAAACTTGTCCAAGGAAAATTTGTCAGCTCACATCTTGTTCTAAAAGTTATAAAAAAGAGTGGCTGACCCATTGTTCCAGAAGGTGGGAACAGAAAAATTGTTGCTGTCCAGGCCTTGCTAACTTTCCCAGCTGTATTTCCTATAGCAGGAGCTGAGGAAGGAACAGCTGCAATTGTCTTATGATACAGAAGGATTCCCTCTAACAGGAGAAACCCCTGGCTGAGTGGATTCACAAGGTTTTGAGCCTGCTTAGTGCAGTGTCACACATAGGGCAGCTTTAACAGCTACAGAATTCAGTCTTTCAAAGATAATGGTAGGTATAGAACAGATGATTTCTGAGAAGTGGTATTAGGATACCTTTTCTGATGTTCCTTTCTCATGGAATTCAGAACATATTCTTGTGTGTTCTGTTAGGCACTGTATATGTGACTTGCAGTCTCTCAAGTTAACCCCTAACTGTGAGACTTCTGTGTCTTGTAAATCGTATAATTTCTGGCAGTAATGCTTTACTGTCATCCAGTAAGGATTTATCCTCCTGAGCACTGTAAAAATCTGTGAACTCTTCCTGAAGTTGTGAATCTAAATGTAAACAATCTCATTCCATAACCTAAAGTATTGCCTTTGCTTTTTCTAGGTCCTGTGTGGTTGTCTTATTCCTAACAGTGACACAAGTAGCTATCCACATGCACTTCTTATGTGTTTCACCTTAGTCTCTCCTTCCATCAATCTCAGTGATCGCTTCTTTATTAAAACAAATAGTATTGACTGTGTCTGTCTCACAAAGAATTAGAAAGACTCATGGCAGAAACTAAATGCAGAAGCAGTTGCTGTTTCTTCAAGAGGTCAGTTTGACTTGTTAGAAGTGAGAAGCCTCCAGCAGTACCCCTACCTCCTTGCCCTTTGGGTGCAGATCTTTGGGCTTAGAAATGTTTAGCAGTGGCTTGATACTAGGTTAGCAACAACTGTAATAAAAATAGGACATTTATGCATATTGGAAAATGCTAACAAGTCCAGGGATTCTAGAAGACTGGTCACACCAGCTGGAAGGTATTGTGGTAAGTGTTTTGATTTTAGTGTTTGTTTTGAACAAGGAACACTTCAATGAGTATTTGAATACACACCATGTAGATAGAAATGATCATCAATTTTCTGTTCCTTTTAATGAAATACTGTGGCATCTCTCCTAGCCAAAACTGCAGGAGTTTCCTTTTCCTGCTGGAGGTTGTCTTGTTCCTTGAACAGCATTTACTTAAGCATAGAAAGTTCTTTCATGTTTCTGGAGAGCTTGCTTGGAAAGCAGTAGTAAAACCTCAGTGCAAACCACAAAATTATTGTGGTAGTAAACTGTAATATGATGCTCACACATTTTCTGGCATTTGATTCCTGTAAGCTTTTGTTATGAAACACTTAGTAATGTAGACCAATCCATGCTAGTGACAGCACATGTGGCTACAGAAAGTGCACAGTGGATGGAGTCCTGATGACGACACTAGCAGTTACTTGAAACTGTACTGGCCTTGCCCAATGTTTATGTGGCTTCATTTGAGAGATGCTGTGCCAGGCCAGGTCCAACATGGAGGTCATTAGGACAGTAATTTTCATCCCTTTCTGCTTCTTGTGAGCTATGGAAGAGAAATGAGCATGAGACAAAGCGACTTGCCTATAACTAAAATACAAGTGACAACAGGGAAATACAGGACATAGTGATGGGAAGAATGCAGTGAACCACCACTCCTGCTAGCTTATCCAGAAGATCCTTCATGAGTGGAAGGGAGCAGATGGCATTGCTACAGAAACACAGCCCCATTCCCAGAGCCAGGCAGCTGAAGCAGAATGAGGCAACCAACATTTGGCTAACGCTGCTGCAGGGGCACACACCAACAGCACAGGCAAGCTCCCAGCACACCTATTAGAAAGGCAGGCAAGTATTGCTTTTGCAGCCTTTATTTTGAGCAGTGTCTGTGCTAGCAAAAGAGAAAGCCTTGTTTCTCATTTAAAATAGCCCAGTCAAGACACCAAGAGTTATCACCAGGGTTATCTAACATAATTTTCGTATCAGTGTTGCTAAAGGCAACACAGGACTAATTGCCCGTGGTTTGAACTCTTATCATTGTTGAGCAGACCCAGGGTCATCTTTGCTGGGGAAAGCCATTCTCTGCAGCCTCCTGGGACATGCTGCACTAGGAAGAGATTTGGTCTCCGGAATTCCCATAAAAGACATTTGGCTGACACCTCTTCATCAATGCTAGCAGTCTCAAGCTGCAGTGATTTACTGCTTTGAAACTTTCAGGTGATTTTAAGCTGAGGTTGGATGTATTCATTGGCAAAATTATAAAAACTGTAGTGGAAAAATTCCTGGCATCTATGCCTTGAGTTTAATTACTGCTGTAGTTGCTTATGTGTGGACTGATTCCTAGAGGATCTATAAATAGTACAGCTCTCAATGGGATAGAGCTGATTAGAGTCCCTAGGATTTGCTTAGTTTTTTTCTGGAAGACATTAGGCTGTGACATTTCTGTTGGAGAGGATGTCTCTGGCACCTCTGTTGGCTGCAGCACTAGAAGCTGAGCCATCTAGTAGACCCCTGAGCAACTGCAAGCAGCATTCACTAAGAGGAAAATCCTGAATTTGCCAGACCAGTACCAACGACTCAGATACACTTGAATGCCTACTGTGCAGCCTTCCCTCTAGAACTAATGCTGCAGTGTCAACTTCACACCAGTGATGCACTGACTTGAGACACAAGTTTCCTTCCAGTGTTGGTTCTGACACAGATTGTGAAAGTTCATTCACGTCCTACTGCTCTCATTCAGGTTGTGAAATTCACATAAACTTGTAACAAATGCAAGTTTGCACATAACCAGCAGTTGGAGAGTAAGATTTTTGTTAGATGCTGTGCTAAGTGTGGATCAGCATAAAGCAAATAGATTTGTTCTTCATCTGCCCTTGGTTGCAATTACTTGTAAAGGAAATTTGTGCTTATTGTGAGAAGCAATGTGCAAGATATGACAGCTAAAAACAATTACTCTTTCACCTGTACAGTCCAATACAGGTGGTATTTGGAATATAAAAACATTGCATAACAGCCCATTTCCCACTCCTATTATATTTGACAGGCTTAGAGTCTTTGTTTAGTAATTACCTGAATGAAAACAAGGTATGCAAGGAGATAAGTGGGTGTGGTAATATGCTACTGGATGACTTTGCCTTTGATATATAACTTTAACATTAATTTCATTATGAAAACAGGTTCTCACTGATTTTTTTTAGGTTTTTGTCAGCACTTACCATAAATCCAAAGATGGTTCTCTAAGACATACACTCTGCTTTGTGATTAAATGGCACCTCTAGGGAAGCTTCAATATTTTCCTTATGATACAGCTTTATGTAAAGTGACCTGAAGGCTGTGACAAGGAAATACTGCACTCTGACACCACCAGCCAGGGCTCTTGATGCTAGGAGAAATTAATTCCTCAGGTATGTTTTAGCAGCTGCCTTGAAACAGAAGAATCTGTCAGTTGAATACTGTGTGAGATGAAGCTCTATCCATAGAGAGGTGGAGGGAAGAAACAAGTGTCCACCCAATTTTTACAAAGGAGGAATATATTTCAACCAGTACTATGCAGAGGCAGGAGCTGAATCAGAGAAGGCCTTTTGTATTGTCACTCAGAAGGCAGTGACAGATCAGCTTCATTTCCCCTTTCCATGTCAGCTGTGCTGAACCCATCCTTGGATTGTTTTATGGCTATTTAGTTACATAATCAGGGAAACCAGAATATTACTGAGCTCCAACTAAGTAATTCTTCTTTGTCAGAAAAATGAAAGAAATGAAAGAAATTGCTAAAAATGGCTCCACTAATGTTAGAGTTGGAAAAAAGAAAGCAATGTTTGAATGAATCCTCATCCCTGATATATTTAAATTGAAATCCATGGAACTTAAAAACTGCTTTCAAAAATGCTGCATACTGTAGACACTCACCATTTGTGAGGGAAAAGTACAGACACAAGAAAATTCAAATGGGGCACCTGCAGTCAGCAATCACTTAAAACAATTTTCACTCTATTTGCTGCTCTCATCTCTAGCCTTGCAGCTTTTCCTTATGTAGTACAGTTCTGTTCTGAGCTACCATGCTACTGCATTCCTAATGTCATGTAAAAAGTGCTACAGGACATGTTTCTACCTCACTGGATTTAATTTATTTGACATTTATGTCACTGAGATACTTGATTAGTGCATTCAGGGTGTCAGCTTTATATAAATATCTCTCATTTTAATATTTTGTGGAAATCTGTGAGTGTTGTAAAAGACCTCAGTCACCAATGCTGATTTTTGGAAAACGCAACCATTGAATTATCCCAATACACAGTTTTTGAGAAAGAGAGGCCAGTATGTGTAATGCTTTTTGCAAAATAAAGCTGTAATCACATTTGGTTACAGTTTGCATTCCACCTATGCTGGCCTGCAGCTCAGACAAACCAGAGCCTTCATGTCTTGAGGTTCACGATCAGAGGTCCTAATATACAACTATTTTATTAGTGGACAATTCCATTTTATTTCTATTTTCAGTGGAAAATTTCTCTAGTGTATAAATATGATGATGTGCAGAGATTTTGGTTTAAAAATATGCTTTTTAGGAAATAGAGCAGCAATACTTTCAGAATTAATCATAATTTTCTGATTTACTGATGAGCATTAACAGATTAGGGGAGAGCAGAAATGTGAATTATTAGTGTAGTCTGATATGTTGCTAGAAACATTTAATAATAATATAATAATGCTGCATAACACCTCTCATAAATGTACTTCTGCTAGTGACAGCCCCACCTTTTCATGGCTTTGTAGCTTTGGATAAACACATATTCTGCAACTATGTCCTGACCTTTTCATGAAGTAATAGAACTGGTTTGCCAAGACTCTTCACACGGTTTAGATGGCTTTAGTTTCCTTGTCTCTGTCAGGGATAGACTAAGAAAGTGACATTTGAATTTTGTAAGCTTTTGGTGAGATTTGGGTCAGGATTTTGTGGACATTATGAACTGTGATGTTAGCTGCTTTTTGGTCCCAGTAAAAGAACTCTGCTCTCAAGTGATTTCTGGATTTTATAGTCTACACTTGGAAAAAGAATTAGCCTTGTCCAAACTTCTGTCTGACACAAACTCAAAATAGCTGAGGGAGGTGGATTGCATGAGAAGTTTTGGTCGTGTTCCAGCTTGTCTCTGAACCTTGCACAGCATTTGTGAAGTGCTCAGCATCAGTTTGGACACACCAAGTGGAGGAGGGATCTCCTGTGTTCCCATACCTTCCTGCTCTGTCCCCTGGATATGGGAGAGCTGCCTGTGGCTTGGCACCATCCTGGGGAGCTCCTGCTTCCTCCCACTCACAACAAACCTCTGCAATGATCTGTAGCTCATCCCCCATGTTAAAAGTGCTGAAGTTAGGCTTGGTCATTAAGTAACAACACCAGATACCCATTTGTGGAAAAGTCCTTCTAACCAGGTCACTAATGGTTAGGCACATTTTCTTTTGTCATTCAGTTTGTTGTTGGGTTTTTCTTCAGTAACCTTGTACAGTGTATACATTTCAAGTACAGTGAGCTTCTTTGAATTTTTTCTTCGAACAGTAGCACTCCACTCAATCTCTAAACAGCCACCTTCCCAAGTGAGATACATACCCAGAATCTTTCTCTTGCAAAGAATGAGCTGGTTCTGTATATTAGCATAAATAAGATTGAGAGAAGTCAATTAGCCACTGTGTGGCTCCTAAAACTGTTATATTGTATGTTTGGATACTTGCCCTCAATACATGTAACTAAGGAAGGTGTGAAATTTCTTTTTGCTTTCCTAGAAATTTAAGGAAATTAGTGAATAGTTTTGCGTTTGGTTTTTTTTGCCCCCCTCTTTCTCTGTTGATATACAGAGATATCTAATAATGGCTTTCAAGATCTCCAATAATTGAATGATCTTTGCAAGTGGTCCCTCCTTTTCATCACTCACAGATGCCAGTGAAATCCATGGGCTCTTCCGGGACCTAAACAGGGTAGGATGCTGGCTTGCAAGTTTGTTCTAGAATAATGCTTATTTGGAACATCAAATTTAGACTTCTCAGTTTGTTCCTTGTCTGAACATGTTCACGTCTTACTCAAGAGTCATTATTCTCTATAGTTACATTACAGGTAAGTTAAATGGTGTATTCAGATGTTTGTGTCAGAGGGTCAGAGAACATAAATCTACTGGGAATGATGGAGTGTTTCTGTCAAAGGCTAAGGAAACTGACAGTACCAGAAGCTTGTCTGTTTTTTCTCAACTGTATCAGTTAATCTAGAAAGAACTTTTACTTTTGCCTACAACATTTGCCCTAAATGACAAGTAGTTATGATTCAGTAAGAACTACCAAAATATGGTACAGGTGAGCAGTTTAAGCAGGGATACAAAGTTGCATCTGTTATATCAGATTGATTTATATAAATGCACTTTGTTTCTTAAATATACTAATAAACTTGGCCTTTCACCAGTGTTCCAGTGGAAGTTCTTAATATTTTCATAACATGGGTGTTCAGTATTTTTTCCAAGTGAAAAAGACCCAACAAGCTTGTTAATATAAGCTTGTAATGCAAGCTGTACAATTAAAACCAAACCAAAAATCGTGTTTCATTTTAAAAAATCACCAGGTTTGGTACTTATGCCAAAGCCAAAGGAGCAGTTTCTGTTTCATTGCTAGGACTCTATTTACTATTTAATGCAATACCTGATTTTCTGTGCCTTTGCTTTATTTCACTAACATTTATCTCCTTATTTGTCGGCATTTTTCCATTTAAACACCTTCTCTTGTAAAATCTTCTGCCAAACTTCAACTACCCCTTGACAATCTTCCAAAACCCCCTTCAAGGCCTGTCTTTGCTGCACTGCCTACAAATCACTTTCACCTGGCAGCCTTGAGGCTGGAGGCCATCTGTGACCATGGTGACTGCTGATTTATGTGAGCACACCCATCTTCATTGTTATGCATGCCACCTTCTTTCATACATTTTTCCCTTAGTCACTCAATTTTTTGTCTTGGGAATATGGAGTGCAAGGACTCTGGGGTGGGAACTGCCTAAAATAATGAATATAAGGTTCAAAATAGATGTGGAGCTTTGTAAAAAATATGTCAGGAGGTAATAATAAGTTTGAAGTGCATATTTGTCAAAACAAGACTGTATCAAATTAATTACAGAGGAAGATGTGTCTACAAAAATACATAGGCCAGAATCACTGATCCAGCCAAAGACTGGAAGGGTTTTGGTGACTTAAATATCTCATAAACTTCAGGCCTTAACATGTCGCCATCTAACTCAGAGTAACCTTGAATCTTTTCTGAATTTTTGTGTCTTTTACACCTTTCAGAGTGCATTAGAGGTTTGACATTTTTGGGACATATCCTCTTTCATATGGCTAAACCCCCAGCACTGGTGGCAGAGACTGGGGTGTGATATGACTGAGAATTTTCTGGTAGATCTATCCCACATGGGACTCCTCTGCCCCAGAGACTTCTCAAGGGACACTTTAGGAAAGCTTTTTGGCTGCCCTGTGTCTCTGGAAAGAGACCAAATGTATACCCTTTTATAAAACCACATTAAGGCAATATAGGAAAATATAAAAGTGGAAAACATATAAATCTGTGCAAAGAAAACTGTGCAAAGTCTGTGCAAAAATCAGAAGAGACATTGTTCGGGAAAACCCGTGTCAAGTAAGCAGAAAAGTAATTTACTGATAGTTCAAACATTTTAGAAGAACATGCTGTATTTGACAACAGGGGCCCAGTCCTGACTGTGCTGAAGCAATAGTAGTGCTGAAGTAGTTCCAACAGAATTAGTGCAAATGAAGGTAATTTCGTTTCCATATCCATATCTATGTAATCTCTACATTGCTCCTGTCCTGCCTCTCAACATTTTCATATGCCCTAGCAACAATCCGAGATGACTTTGGAGAAAGCTGGCTTATCTGTGCACAGAGCTGTGCTGCAGAATCAGCATAGCCTTTTTGATTTATTTTTCAAAGCTCTTCTGCATGGTTTCTGTCTTGATTTTCTTGTCAACATGATTTGGAGCAAATCTCTGGGGATGCATTGTGCATTATATGAAACTGGTGTTACTGTTGTTGAAGCAGACTCAAGCAAAGAGCTTCTGTTTGTGGAACTGTTTTATGTTACATTCATTAATAATGTCAAACTTCTGAAGAAAAATCTCTTGTAGCAATCTAAAGCTGACTTTGTAGAGCACTCTCTTCACTCTTCCCTGTAGTCTTAATTTTTCTGTATTCCTTGCTTCCCCTGATGAGTTCTTTTTGCTCTGAGATTTGGCTGATTAATAGCTTCATGTCTCTTAGTGCTCTAATTTGAGCCTGATTTGCTAGCAAGGTGCTGAGCACATTCGTTGAGTCAGTGGGAGTGGCTGGTATTCAGCACTTTTGCAAACCAGGACACTTTAATGCCTCAGCATGGGTTCAGGAGCCTGACTTAGGCTCCTGTTGTTATTAACCAGAGTAATAACATCCAAATATATTAACTGGTATGTTCCTTGAATAACGTCAGCTAGTATTTTTAAAGAAACATTAAGTCACTTAGCCAATTTTTAATGGGAGTAGTGTGTCCTGTGTCCTGAGCATTTCTGAAAATCCTGACCTGTCCCTTTTGTTCAGCATTACTCTGGGCCAGGAGGTATTTCTTTCTTCTCTGTATCAGCTTTGCCAGATGTGTACTTGGTTCTTCTGCCTGCTTGAAACTGCCATGCCAGTGCAACTGGGCCATGGTGAATGCCTTAAAATGTGGGGACAGTCAAGATGCATAGATTACTATCACTTTCATTTCAATACATGAGCGTACAGAATGTGTTTGGGGCTCTAAAGGGAGAACAAGGAAGTAACAAGTCTTCATGTTAAGCATTTCTCCAAAAGGTCCTGTGAGTCTTTGGTCCTACTGAATCTCCCGTTGCATAAATTGACTCAACGAACATGTCAGATCCTGAAACTTAGCAGGCTTTTGCAGGTGGTGTTTGAAATGAGCTGCAAAACAAGACAGCCTTTGATAGGTGCATGAATTTGTATAAATATATGAGGAATTGTTCACATAAATCCCTGTGCTGCCACGGTGATTTATTACATGCACAAAGCTCAAGACATCAAAATGGAACTGTAGCTGTGCTGCCTAACAGCTAGACCTGGAATGAATTAATGCAATACCATAATTCAGTAAAGGAGCTCTGCTCATGTCACAGAATCACAGAGCAGCATATGAGTGTTTTATCAGCCTAGCAGTGACCTGAGAATATATTTACATAAGTATGTAAAGTATGTAGTATATATAGCTCTTCTATTCATGGCATTAAGACATTATTTCTGTGACATGATACTCAGATTTAACCAAAGCAGCCAAAGATGTAAAAACATACAGCTAATTGAAAATGTTAATAGAAAAAATCTGAGAAAATGGCTACTACTTTGACCATTTCCTGTGACTTTTATAATCTCCCCTATCTAAATTGATCAATGTACATGGTCAGATAAATGATAGTCTCCTTCTCAGCTAAGCATTAGGAAAGCTGCACATGGTGGATGAAATACACTCAAACTCAAATTGAATGCCTCAAATCCTGGAACTGGATAGCCTCATCCTTCTTATCACAGCCAGTAGCAGTGATGGTGAAGTGGTGTAGGCTGTGATGTATTGAGAACCTTACCTGTAATATATATTACTCATAGACATTGCTATATAGAGATTTTTTAGCAGAAAAAAAAGTGAAAACCCAAGTTATGTGAAAGCTTGCTTGCTTGTTTCAGGTTTGTTGAAGTTTTGCTCCTTAAGAAGGCAGCCTGCTTCAGAGAGATTTATGATTCCATCTCTCCTGAGATCCATCAGTGCATTGGATGAGCGTCCAAATGGCGCCTTGTGCCCCCATGACAGAGAAAATTGTGGAATCAGTAGGAAATTACCACTGTTTTGTACTTGGTGCAGTCAAACATAGATCAGAGTCAGATCTCCATAGAGGAAGAGATGTTTCCAGAATATTTCCTTCTGCTTTGAGGAAGCCCAGAGACTGGCAAGCAGCACTCAGTGGCACCTGTAGTAGAGGCCTTAGGATTGATTGCTGCTTTACAGTTTGCCCATGTTTTTTCTCTAGACTTTAGGTGGCTTTGTGGGATGGCAGTGCTATAGGGCTGGGCTGCACTGCATTATTAGCAGTACGGCAAGTAAACCCAGCAGATGTGAAATCTCATCTTTTCCCCCTTTCCTATGCACAGATAAAAATTACATCTGCCAAGAAATGAAAAAGGAGCATGGCAGGAAGAAAAAGACCATGGCCAAGACAACTTGAAGACTCCTGATCCCCAGTGTTTGGCCTAATGTATTCTTTGTTCCATATTTTCCTCGGAAGGTGCTGTCATCTTGAGCAACTTCAGATCCTTCTAGCCTAACCCTGGAGAAAGGGCCAATACTCAAATATCAACCCAAAAGTAAGCCTGAATCCTATGTATGTTGTCAGCTATGACATTCATATCACAGCAGATATTTCTGTGTGCAGCTCTTGTACATGTATCTTACATACAATTTGTAGGTATTTATAGATGAAAGGTTCAATCTGCAAAGTAACAACACAGAACTCTATAGGTTAATATAAGGGATACCATTTTTCTTGCCCTCTCCTTGATTTTTATCAACTGCTGTTTGAAGCTATCTCTAATAGTCCAGTAGCCCTTCTGCCTGTTTGAGAACTGCCAGGAAGCTGGTGCTTTTATTATGATCTTTCCTGATACGGTATTCTTCATTTTTATTGTGTTATAAATCCTGGTTCATAATATACCCGCCTAATTTGTTTTCTCTTGCTTCTAGGTGTAGGCACTATTTCTTAATTTGTTCTTGCAGTTGGTTATGAATGCATTATCAAACTCAAGGGATGCTTTGTTCTCCTCCATTCTGTGTCCCTTTCAAAGTCACCCCTGCAACTTGGGCAGTTTATTTACTTCTCAGCCCCCATTAATCATTGCCATATGTGCCTCATTTTGCAGAGACACTCATGGCTATCAAACAAATGTAGAAGATACATGTGAGTTGCTGGTCATACTCTACAGAGAGAACAGACCACACACAGACACAGCCTCCAAAGACTGAGATGTCAAAGGCACACGTTAATTTAATATGAACCAGCTTTTTGCAGCCTGAGACAGGGAAACACTGACTTCTGTTTTTGCAGAGAAACTGATTACATGGTGATTATTTTAAAGGGAGATCAGGTCAGATTTCTGTTGATAATACATCCCTAGGAATTTATTTTAATATGTATCCAGCTTGGGGTTAAGCTTAGGAGTTTAATTGAAGCTCACAAGACAGAGATTTGGTCTATTGTTCATGAAATAAAATATGCTTCATATAGATGACATAAATCTATTTGCACATTTCAGGACGTGTAGCTGCTTTGAGCTGTTCAGCTGGTTCCAACATCCAAGTTGCTTAATTCCATAGTTCCTCAAAGGTATGTAATCTGTCTGACTGCTGCAGCAAAGATGGAGCAACAACAATAAAACACAGAGAAGCATGCTGATGTAGCTATAAAGGAAGTATTTTTTCACACAGCATTAATTAATAGTAATTAGGGAGTAGAGCCTCCTGTTGATGAATGTCAGTGAGACTAAGGGCTTAGCAAGATTTGAAGTGACACTGGATCTTTATAGGCTCTACTGTGATTGCTCTGCCTAAGCACAATAAAGAAAAATAACCTAGAACTTATGAAAAGTTCTTGATTTTATGATGAAACCTGAAGATTGCAACAGTTGAAGTTGTCAGCTGAAGATGTCAGCTAGTAAAAACATTAAAATCTAAAATTTCTGCTTGACCTTTCCATGGTGCTGGTAGTGGTTTGCCTAATATCTGAGTCCTGATGTCTCAGTACTATTTATCCTGTTAACACATCCCAGTTACGTTTGATTTTTTATATGCTTATATTCCAGTTTAAGGGTTCCTGAAAGCTAAAACAATGAATTGCAGTAGAACAAGTTTGTTTAAAAGTTCTAGAATTAACATGACCTGTTGTGTAGCACATCACCAATGCATTTTTTTCTAAATAATGATAAGTTGACTGTTCTTTCTCTTTCCTAATAGTAGTAACTCAGATTCGTGTATGAGTACTTACTACACATTGCTGTGTTTTAGGAATATACACAATTTTATAAACATTTAGAAATTATAGGAAAAGAAATTTAAAGAAGTAGCAGCATCAAATTAATAAAAAACCCAATAAAATCTTCCCTATTTCAGCACATGCTTTTCCTGTCCCATTATGGCCCCAGGGGAATGCAATTCAGTGTTGTCATACACTTACTTTTGGAGGGATTTCTCTCAGTGTCCTCTCAATCTATTCAAGTTCTGAGAGTGAAGGAAACTCAGCTGCCAGTACCATCTGCATAAACCCATCAGGGCCTTGTTCAGCATGTAACTCCTCTAATGTGTTTCCCCAGAGCTGTTGCTGGGGAAAATCTTTTGGTTCCCTTTCCTCTCTGGCTTTGAATCTGAGACTTGAGATTTCTGTCAGCACAAACAGCTTAGCCTCCAGGCCTGCCTCTCTGGCTCAAAGGCATGACAAAACTTTTCAGAGCATAATCATTAAGTGTGTTGCTAGCATCAGATTTCAACATGTTAATAAATATTGCTTCATCAAAAATGCTGGCATCAATGGCAGGAGTTGTACCTTGAGGTTAAAGGCTGATCTCAACAGTAGCCATCAGATCACTATTCCTTTTGCCAAGGTGATGTTTCTGCATTGCAATTTCTTCTATGAACTTTTGAAGGTTTATCTCATAAAACCCAATGTAGCATGATTTCTGTCATTGACAATAGCTCTTTTAAAACATCTGTCTCTAGGCCATTACCTTCTAGTCTAGTAATTTGTTTATACGAAAAGTGTATTCAAATTAACATCTGACATTTTCTGCAAACCATATAGAATTTCTCTTTCTGACTCTGCTGCAATAGTCTTTATTGCATTGTTGTCCCGCCACAGTCTGTATATGCATGGGATGCAGAGGGATATATGTGTTTACATGGGACACAGAGGCCTGGGATGACTCTTCTGATGTACCCAGCTCATGAAGGGATGTGTGTCTCTATTATTTTGAAATATTAGGAAGCTATTAATAGTCTTGCTCTATCATACACAGTTAATTTTTCATAGTCACCAAGCACCTTTTACGGACTCAAGTTCCAATGAAGTAACAGAGAAATTGATTAAATTTTCCAATACCACATTTGTTTCAATCTATTTATCATAACAACTAACATTTAGGCAAATTAAATGGTCCCTGGAAGGCAGAGCAATTTCTTTAATCTGTGCAGCTTCAAGCATCACCAGAAGATGATGCTACAAAGTATCGTGATTTTCACATAACGCATTGTGTGGCATGGGAACGAGAATATACAAATGTACGTACATACATATGTGGGTTTTCAAACAAGAATGTACCTGGCAGGATTATATATGTACATACCTTGGACTGTGATTTTGTCTGACTATCAGAATTACTCATGAATGTGTCCTTAAATCAATCACAGTTAAGTTCTTGTTGGAAGAAAAATACAGAGTACACTTTGTGTATGCAGTGTGATAAAATGGTATGTGGCAATGTCCTTAAATTAGTTGCTACAGCCAATAAAGCTGGAAAGGTCTTGATGCAATATCCAAATTTTTTATTAAGTTAATATCCAAATTTATATATTAGGTTAAGCTGTAGGGCTGATAGTTTTAAGGCCTGTTACATTTGCACATATTTCCTTAGTTAATATGCAGAGGAGGAAAATCTGTCCCCAAGCTTCTGGGTAATAATGGCAGTCAGACTGACTTGGCACAGGAGATTTATCATTGCAGTCCAGTATCTAAATCAGTACTCCCAGGGTTTGCCCTATAGGTCTCCACTGTTGATATCCTCTCATCACTCTGTAGTGTGTGTGATAAATGATACTCAGTCTCCTTCTTCCACCCCATCAGGGTCAGTCAAACAAGGTACCAGCTAAATAAGGAAGATGGTTATGTCTTAGAAATGCTGTCTAACCAGTATAAGCACTAAGACAGCATTCTAAATCCCCCATAGTCACAACCTGTGTTACTCTTTAATGCAGTGAGGTTTTACATTCATAATGCTTAGGTGGAAGCTCTTATCTCCCTACTTCAGCTGCATCATGTTACCTGTTTTAAATGTTTATTGATTTGTTATAGATATGGTTTCTGTTGATAAACATTCTCAGACAAAGGCTTGTGTACAGATAGGTTTCCTAAAATACTGTGCAATCCCAAAGGAAAGCACTAGTTTCACACTTAATAGAAGTGCAGCAATGGCAAATTGTGACTGTTTTAACAGCTTGGAGATAATGAAGGGAGTTTTCAGGGTAATTAATGGGTATGAAAGGACAGATTTCTTAATTTGTGTTAAGAGAAATGATTACATCTTGCAGTCAGTGTCCTGTGATGGGAACCTGTGGTGCACAGGACCTCAGATGGGAATAATAGCAGCAGGACTTCTGTCCCAGATTCACACCTTGGTGTTAGACTGTGACAGTCATTTAATTTTCAGAGTCTCAAAAATAATTGAGCTTTGCTTTGTATTTGAAACTGTGTTGAAAGCTACAGAGGAAACTTGACTCCTAGCCTGGCCATTAGGGGTATCCCAAATTAAACAGCAGTACTTCTGTATGCCTATAAAGTATATGTCATAGAACCATGATTTGTTGATATTTTGTGTTTTCAACATAAAGCACTGACATTCCCAGAGTGGAGTGGTTTATTCAGCAGACAAGTAATAGCAAAAGCCGTGTAACTCAGGGTATGTCTTTTGGTAATTCTCTGTAATTTGTATGTTTATTTCAAACAACTGCTACAAAATAACTTGTTATTATCTAACATTCCAGAACCTTAGGGATTCTGTATACACAGCTTACTTCTCCCTCATCAGTTTTAAGCCTCAGACTGAGGCAGACATAGACTATGTAGCAAAACACAAATGTGAGGACTCAAGGGTTTTGGTTGACTAGTTGTGATAGCTTTTAAAACAATACTGTCCTCAGTTTTCCTTTTTGGCCCTTTACTAAAATTAAACATCCTATCAAACGGGCAGCACAGCAGGATTTGTGCTCTGTCCTAGGACTTTATAATGGTCTCTTGCTTAAGCTACTTGGGAGATTGGTTATTGGGAAGCAAGCCCATCTCTAAAGTTTGCGTACAGCACTTTATCCCACGCAGTGGGATGGTGGCTACTCAGCAGACTAGAAAATCATGATTTTCAGAGTGTGGATTACATTGATAGTTTGGATATTTGAAAAAGATGGGATGAGTCAATAAAGCATTACACTTGAATTCGCCATGAAGGATACTGAGGCGTAGAACTAAACTAGGTGCTGAAAGCAGGCTACCCATGACAGGCTGGGACTCAGCAGGAGCTAATATATTCCCAACCTACTACTTTACTCTGTCTTGGCATTATACAGGTTTTGTGTTAAATGCCCACCCACTAGGATAAGAGACTGCACTGGTGGGAAATGGAGATTTTGGGAGCTTGTGAAGAACTCTGCAACTTTAAACAAGTCACCTAGGGGATGTTTTGAGTTGGGTTATTGAGTGAAGATTTACAGATTATTTTAGCTTAAATTTTAAGGCTGAGAGGGGGATTATATATCATATTATTTAATTTTTTGACAAAAAGAAATTTGAAAAAAAATTTGTCTGTGCAATGGCTGCACTGAGCATATTAGTTCAGTAATAGTTCTGAAATGCCCTCTGAGCCTTTAATGGAAATGAAGATTATGATGACGATGATGATGACTGTTGTTATTTCAAGATCTGGGTGTTAAGTTTATGACTATTTACTATGATTCTTTATGCAAGATAGGTTTGAACTTAGATCCAACATTCTCTACAAGCTTAAATCTTCTTGAGCCAGGAGAGATGAAGGAGTCTCTAAATTTTTTAGAATCAATCTTTGCTTTGTTTCTGGTTTTATTTCTGTTTGTTTCTGTTTAGTGTTGCTGTGCTCAGATCCTATACATTGCCAATGTTTTAGGCTTGCTGTGGGTAGATAAAGATTCCCTTGCGGCTGACAAATAAAGACAGAAAGCAAATTAAATCCCAGCAGAGAATAAGTGCTTTGCTCCTCTCCCAAATTACTTTCAAGACTTCAGTCTTACAGTGAAAATACTGAGAAATAAACTTAACTGCCAGTGGTGCTGAGCAAGAATCCACAGGTCAGAGATTTCATGATGGGCCTTGGTCTAAAATGTTACAAGCTGAGGTTCTCTTGCTTTATATTCCTTATGTCCCCTAAGCTTCTTGTTCCCTATTTCCAAATAATTTTAGATTCAGCACATCTCTGGGTTGTCTCTGTCTATCTTTTGGGTAAAAACAGGCAGAAAGCAATGCAAAGAAGAAATCTCAGAACTTTTCCAGACCTGCTCAGTTCAATTTGCTTTATAAATTAAAAATTGGGCTAAGGAAGGTATATTGTTATTTCATCCAAAGCAATCAGCTTTAAGTAGTACTACATGAAGAAAAAAATTCTATCATTACCTGTACTTTTGCTCTCCCATCTGTCTATGTAAACTGTTAAATCTGCCTCTAACCCTACACTGTTTCAGCAATTTCATTTTTAAAATCTGTCCCCAACAACACAGCTCACCTTCTCCTGCAGGTTGTGGAGGTTGGGGTTTTTTTTTTTGTTTGGTTTTTTTTGGTTTTTTTTGTTTTGTTTGTTTGTTTCTTTGTTTGGTTTTTTTTTTGTTTTTTTTTTTTTTTTGAGGGGGGGGAGGGGATTGGTTTTTTTTTTAATGGATGGAAGGGAAGAAAATGTACCGAGCCACAGACTATTTCTCTTCTTTTAAGGTAGAAATAATAGCAAATCTTGAAAAGTGGGATTACATAAAAGGAATCCAATCGGAGGAATGTATTTTTGCAGCTAGTCATG
Source organism: Lanius collurio (assembly GCA_020086605.1). Lineage (NCBI taxonomy): Eukaryota > Metazoa > Chordata > Aves > Passeriformes > Laniidae > Lanius > Lanius collurio. The sequence goes on from JACBWW010000010.1 coordinate 13,545,003, forward strand.
GAAATTGCATTCTCTTAGTGATTGCTTAGCATTTTCCTCACTATTTACTTTTGAGACCTGGCACACTTCATGCATCTTGCTGGGTTGTGTTTCCCTTTCCAGCTAGATAAAGGTATTTTTCTACCTGTAGAGATAGAAGGGAAAAGTCTCTGCTGAAGCTTCTTGTTCCCTATGTCAGATCTGACCTGGTTTTGGGCTGGGATGTCCCTAAGAGTTCTGATTACAGATGAGAACTTAACAATGAAAGTAAACATATGTTGAAAATTGTTCAAACCAAAACCCGAAATGCACTTGGACTCTGTCCATACCCTTTTAACGTTGTTGTTGTTATTTGCTCATAAACATTCTAGTCTGATGTCAGTACTATTAATCACAACAGAAAGCTGAAGTAGCATTGTAATGCATTTATGGAAAGTATTTCAGGTTCATAAATTATTGCTATTTTTATAGAAAATCTTATTCTAAGCATTATTTGTATCTTACTAGGGAACACCATAATACCTGTTGAAATTATGGGCTGTGTTTAATTAGCAAAGATGGCTGTATGTTTTCTGTGTGAACCTGTGTACATGTGCACGTATATATTAATGGATGTGAATTAATCTGCATAGCCTGCCAAAGAAGAATTGGTTACTGAAATCATTTAATGATTAATTAGGCCAGGCAGAAACTATGCCCACACACCCTGTCAGAACTGCACAGCAAGACATTCCCTTTGATGGATTTCTTGCACATATGGTCTGCAGTAGACTTAGACAAATCAAAACCTCCTTGACTTTCTGTGTTAGGGACAGAGAACATATCTGTGGACACTGGTATGTGTAGCAGCTGCTATTTGAGCTGAAAGGGCTGGAAATACAGGCAATGCAAGAGAGCAGACAAGTGTTTTGTACAAGGCTGCATGTAGTACTGGCAAAGCTGGAAACAGAGCCAGGTCCCTGAATGATTACATCTCTATATCCTCCTTTATACTACCCTGTCTACCAGACAGAGAGAAGGAATAGGCTGTGGTAGAAGGCAGAGAAAGAAAAGTCAAACTTTATCTCCGCTCAGAAAAAAACTGTCTTCGTTTGCAGAATCTGCTTGTTCCCTTTACATAGTTCCCAGCAAGAGAAGTGTTAAACCAGCATTCAGAATCCTCATTCCTCCTGAGATTTGGAACATAACAGCAGATGCCAAGGTTACCTTTGTCCTGTCTCTCCAGTGAGGCTCTAGTGCAGGCGCAAACAGAATGCTGCTCTCTTCACTTTCTACTATCAATACCAACCATAATCATAGTTTCTTACAATGATCCCATTTAAATGATAAAGAATAAAGGTTGTGGGACTATGTAACTTAAAAGTAACTCAGAGTCTTTTGAGGACAAATGAAGACTACTCACTGAGTTAAAATCCTTTTTCCAAAGGATTTCCAGAAGACAGTGGTGTCCTGACCTCTCTCATACCAGCGGGAGTCTGCAGCATTTACAACCAAGGCTGGAAACCATGACACAGAATCTCTGAGCTGTTCAAGATCACCTCATAGCTGAACCTTTCCACACAGTAGTTTCTCTGCTTCCCTCATTTGTCTATGCCAAGTTGCTATAAATCACCATAATCCTGGTTTAATAACTTGTAACCATTCTGATGCAAAAACAAGGCAGTGCTGCCTAGTGGGTAGATGATAAAATTAGGACTAAGAAAGCCTGAGATCTCTAATGTGCCACTGATTTATGGGGTGGCCATGGTCAGATTGTCATTCTGTGCCTCAGTTTTCTCCTTTTGTAAATTGAAGGCAATTTATTCACTTCACATTTGCCCACCACGGTTATGAATGGTGGTCTGTGATGTACATAAGGTGGATTCTGGTTTTTAAATATTTTTTCTCTATTTTTGGCCCTTGTCTTTGACAGCTTTGTTATTTGTGCCATCATTTCCACTCTGCACTTTTCATTCAAGACTAAATTGGAGAGGTCTCTTTCCTTGATGGTAGCCCATGTGCAGTAGTCAAGATACAATGTTGACGGAAAAAGCAGAGAGGTCAAGTTCCAGGCCATTCATTTTGACAAATGACAGCAGAAACAAATGTGTCTCACTTTTGCCCTACTATTTACTCAAGCAGAAAACAAAACAATAGAGATGGGAAAAGATCTGAAAGAGCTGTCACAGAACAAGTGCACCATGCCAATAATTTGAAGGATTAAGGACCCCAAGCTGTATGTCCTGACACAATAGCTAGGGCCATCCTGTTCACTGGATTCATGGATTAGAGGGATGTTTCGTATGATTCTGGTTTTCTTTTCAACTCTGGTTGAACAAACATAGCCTGTGTGCTTGCAAATCCCTTGTTAGCAATGCAAAAGGTCAATACAATTTCCCTTTCACTACACTCTACTATTTTGCCTTTGGAAAATGTTGCAGTTGGTCTGTCTGGATGCCTTCACAGAATCAGCATGACTTTGTGTCTGGTTTAAATAGTGTGATGAAGAATGGTGGGAAGCCCAGAGGAGGGGCCTGGAGTCAGTATACCTGCATGGAGTCGGAGGCACTGGAAGACTGACCTGAGACACACTTGATTTTCTTGTTTTGGCTGCTGTCTTACGAAGTAGGGTAGTTCAACTTTGAAATGCACTTTTGTTCAGGCTATCGCTATGGAAATGGCAGGATTTGGGATCAGTGATGTCACATATTTTATTTTAAAGACTTCTCTGTTTTACAAATAAAAAGATGGTGTTGCTTTAGTGCTGTGGAAAGTTTATCTGGGTTTCAGTCAAGAAGGGATTTTTCTTCTTTTCACATCGCTGCCAGCAGGCTGTTAAGAAGCTGTCCCATCCCATTCCTGTGTCACCTCAGGCAGAGGATCACCATCCCAGCACTAAATATATACCTGCTTTAGCATAATCTAGTAGCACAATTTAGGAATTTCATGGTCAATGAGATAAATTCTCATCACCAGAAAAGATGATTGCAAAAGTCCCACAAACTTCAGTAAGTGAGGAGTATTTGTGTCCATGTTCTTATTACCTATGAATATTTGTCATTAAGAATCTAAAAAGTTACATGGTTTGTGGGAGCACAGAAAAATATCAAGAGAGGTATCACAGCTCCTGGGACCAGCATGTGGACTAAAATACTCCCTGTCTGATGAAGGATCACTTCTCTTTTAATCTCACAGCTCAAAATTTCCAGGGGAAGGGATAGGGGTGGGGAGCAAATGTGCAGTGTAGCCAAAGTCTTCCTGCTAAGAAGGATTCTGATACATGTTTGAGTGCTTTTTGTCTGTCTTGCCCTATAATCCATTTATCTCCATTTTCTCATACCAGTTATTTAGCCAATACATTTATCTTGTTTCAGTGAGTACTTAGATTAGCATTAAAATTCCTATGCACCTGGGTAATGTCTCAGGGTTGTAAGTGTGATGCAGTCTTTGTATGTGCACACAGGACAAACCCCTTAAAGAGAGGGAGGCCTGTCAATTGATGTTAGTGTGAAGGCTGTAGTTGCTTTTATGGGTCTCTACCTGAAGTATCAGCACAGTTAGTTTCCTCCTGTTACTTGTCCCTGAGAGACATTGTTCAAGAGAAAAACAGAGTTCAGTCTTTGCTCTCTGGGGCAGTTTGCTGAGGATGCAGTAGCAGTGGGGAGTATTCATTCATTCAGCCTGAGATGTCTCTGCATTGGACTCAAAGCAGTAAATTTGTGATGAAAGATTTGCTCCCTCTGGGAACACAGCTCTTTGCAAGAAGGGCTGAGTTCACTTCCTAATGAAAGCATTGGCTGTGCTACACACTTTGAGCTCTTGTGTTCACGTGTCATCTTTGACTGCTGTTATTAGTTTGGCTGCTAGTAAGATAACAGTCCATCACATGCCTTTTTTAATACAGCCTGGACACAAGCAGGAAGGCAAACTTCCTGCTTTTGAGAGGAGCAGGAAGATGGGGCATTTCAGGAGAAAAATGTTTGATATTTACAAAATGTATAGCAGATGGGCAGCTGTAAAGTCCCCTGCTGACAGCAGTGAGGTACAAATCCCTCTCCTTTTTCAGAGGAAATGCTGGTTTCTTACAGATAGCCCAAGTAAGTTTTGAAGGAGTTTTATCTGCATCAGCTACATGGGGCAGGCTTGAGGTTTGAGCATATTTTGAAAAACATCTGCTCTTATTTAGATGAATTTTAAGAAAAGCTCAATGGATTTTGAAAATCAGGTCATATGTGTAAGTGTGCTTTCACTTAAAATCATCATTTCTCCATCGTTTGACTTGCAATTGCCTGCTGCTGTTGGTGGAACTAGTGTGGTGGCCATGCCAGCAGCACTGACAGCACTCCTCTTCTGCCAACAGAAAAAATCTACATTTGTGCATTCCTTGTGATCTTGTCAACTCATTTTTACTGTTCCACCATGTCCATAAGCAACCGCATGATCTAAGGATAGCGGGAGTGGTATTTCAACAGTGCAGATAAAAAATATGGTCCAGAACTTCTTGCACTGAGAAGCACTAATGCAGTAGAAGGTCAAAACTAGGTTTACTTTGTGCTGCTGGTGGACCTCCATGATGGATGAACTTGTCCTGCTAAGTAGCTATCTGCCTTCCCCATGTAAAAATATGGAACAGAATAGCTCTTCTAGATTGGTGCATTGACATTCCTGGGTTCAGAGATGAACCAGCAAGTCCCCAACTGAATTAAAGGTATTTGAACTGGTTTTTAGAAGTACTGTTTCAGGAGCAGAGACAGGCAAACAGTGCTTGCAGACCCTGCACAGATCAGGAGAGAACAAAGTTACAATGTTTAACTGTCTGTCTACCTACATTGCTCCTGGCTTCTGCTTCTTTTGCATGGAGATGTACATATACACTTGCACACATTTTGCACTTTAGTAAGTCTCTAAATTAAAAATGAACATTTCAGCTATTAAGTCAATCCCAGGCCTTGCTTTCAGTTATTCTCACAGATGGCTATTCTTATGATGGGGGAGGTAGGTGTGTTTGAGGGGTGGGAATGCCAATTAATAAAATTTCAGGGTTTTTTTTCTTGATGCTATTAAGCCTGGGTAATATGAGGTTTTGTGCCTAAGTGGTTTCAGTAGCTTTGGCAGGATGCCACAAATTTTATCACCTTTCTCTCCATCAAATGAGAGAGAAACAGACATCTATTTTCTGTCCTAGCTGGATTTCAGATTTGAGATTTCTCAGCTGTCCATTCTGCTCTGAGATGATGGTCACGTTCCTCTCCCCTGGGGATTTCAAGAAGCAGAGGACTGCTTGGGATCATCACTGCAAACTTCCTGTCCCCATCTGGAAGGCAGCTAGCCTGCCTTTTGTATTTATTCATCTCTCTGAAATGATGGAGATTTCTCCAGCTGCCCTTGAGAGGTTAGTGTGCTTTTAGAGGGAACAACATTTGGGGTTGAACTTTCTTTGTATCTTCTGGCAATTGAAAACAAAACATGTTTGATCTTTTCTCAAACAAATTTACAGATTGAGATCTAATTAATTTCTTTTGGCAATTGGTATGAATTATTTGGGGATATTTTTGATTAATGCATAATATTCAAGTAAAGACAAACCACATTCTTATGGCTGTCAGTGTATTAAAGTCAATAGGAACTTTGAAGGTGAGAAAGAAAACGCAGTGATAACCTCTGAATATTAAAAAGAAATCCACATGATGTGCCATGACAGCCTGAGCAGGATGAAATTCCCTGTGTGTCCATGGTGTTTCTTCCTAACACAGAGGCAGCACAGTCAAGCCATCTGTGGATTGGTACCTTCATGTGTTTTGTCTGTATGCTCCTGACGCTGGACTGGCTTTCCTCCACTTTTGTGGAGTACCTAAGCTGATCTGGGAGTTGTGCCCTCCACTAATGAAACCAAAATAGTAATATTAATAGTAATATTAATCCAGTGCAAAGCAGAGTGAATGAGACGGGGATTTCCCCTCTCCTCTGTTTGATCTTTTTTCCCCAGATGGAGCATTTAGTGATTTACCAGAGTCGTCCTTCATCTCTTCTTCCTCATTCTTCAGTGATTTGTGTTACACACAATCGAGACACCGATGGCTGCGTTGAAAGCCCCTTACCCAGCCGTGTACCCACCCGCACCGGTGCGCGGCCTCCGCAGCGCTCAGTCCTCCGCCAATTTCACCGCCCCGGGCACTAACAGAGACCGACACACGCAACAGGTTGGGTAGGGGCCGCCGCGGCCCCGTTCCCGGGCTGCTCCCGCCTTCCTCCGGTTCGGCTTGGGTTCGCTTTCCCGCCTGGGACGCGCAGGCTCCCTCCCCTCCCGGTCCGTGCCGGCGCCGAGCGGGTGGCTCCCGGGCCGCGGGGCGGGCGGGGGCGGTGCCCATCGCGGCCGCCGCCT